>CM028382.1:119814936-119974611 GCA_013146195.2 Codonopsis lanceolata
CTTATATATTGATATTGACAGGATGGAAATAATACATTTACAAATAAAGACTTTCTTGAATAAATAAAGTAAATAATTACAAACCTATCTAAAAACATTTTGCCATAATAACGGGCTATATTTAGTACTATTTCTAATTAAATCCGGGCAACTTTATATAGCTACATTGGGCCCGAAATAATACTATTACATGGAAATGAAAGACTTTAAAAGTAAAACTTCTAGAGGCAGCGTAAGGGTGTGCTCGTCCCTCGGGAGAGAGAGTCTTTTTTTGTTGTTTGAAGTTATGTGTTGTGTGTTGTGTGAATTTGGCGGCGTGGCGCTCTGAAAGTTACTTTTCGTCCTCGGGATCGAGGCGGGGTGCTTGTTTGTTTTGGTTGTTTGTTTGGTGAGAAGTAGGTGAAATCGAGCCGGAGTAGCGACACTTGGCGATTTGGCCTTTTAAATAGAGGCGAGCAAGCTGCTCTTTCCACGATTTTTGGGCCGGGGAAATAGGGTGGATACCTAGCTGGGGGGCTAAGGTACACTTCTATCGGTTGGATTTGTGTTTGGAGGAAGTTTGGCAGGGTTTCGAGGCTTTGGAGGTGATCTCTCACTATCTCACACCGCTCTCTAATTCTCAGTATGCGTTACTTAGCGGGCTTTCTGGATGAATGTTGTGTGAAATGAGGCGGAGTGAAACCTTTGCTATTTATAGGAAAAATAGGGACATCGCGGGCATTTCTTTTCCCTCTAGCATCAGCTGGTTGCACCTTGCGTTGAATTTGTTGTGAATGCGGCAAGCTGTTTGAGAATTTGCGTCTTGTTGAAGGAAGGCTTTTTGGGCGCCATGCTATAGGAATTTGGGCGCCATGCCCAAATTTGTAGGGAGCCACGCCCATTTTCCAGATATTGCATTGAATGAGTGTACATCGGCTTTTGGAAAAGTTGCATTTCTGACAAATCTTTGATGAGCGATTGCGCGAGGAGTGGAATTGGGCGCCACCCTATGAGTTTGGGCGCCATGCCCAAACTTGATGGTAGCCACGCCCAAATTTCAAAGTATGCCCTTTTTGAACATCCAGGTCCCTGCAATTTGTCATTTTGCGCATCCTGCTTTGTCCTTTTGCACTTTTGACCCTGTAACTTGACATTGGTTAATGTTTTAACAGGTCTTGATATTTTATGTCATGTCACATACCGAGTGCAGAAATTGGGTTGTCTACACTATCATAAATGGAATCACTTTTCGTTGATGGATATACCTTGTATTTGTTTCAATTTAGCTGCTTGCTCGATAACTGTTTTCTTGTTTGCATATTTAACCTGCCATATGTTAATACAAGTACTAGTGCTCCCCAGAAAACATGTCGAGCATAGATAGATGAACAGGTTTAACCGAGTATGAGGACTCATAATTATCTACTTAAAAATAACAAGACTAATAAAGCAAACTTATTATTTAAGTTGAGGTGTTACCCGAACAGACACCAGGTATGATTGCTTGGATCTGGCCAAGGCTTTGAATGGGCCGGGCTCCTATCGCCTAGGGCGAGCTTCCAGAAGACTGCCAAGCGGGCAAGGCCCAACTCTCAATGGCGACCAACAACCGGGCATGGCCCTTGTTCGATGTGGGTATCTCGAGCGGTCAGCGGTATATCTTTTGGGCGTGGAGATATCGACCCGGTGTTGCTCGGTGACTATAGAATCTGGGTAGTTGGCGCTATCTTGTAGGCATGGCCTCTATCGCCTTGGGCGAGCATCCTAGCATGTGAACCTGGGCATGGCCGCATCTCACCCACCGAGAGGATAAGTTCACTAATGCTAGGGGTTTTGAGGATCGTTGACCGGGCATGGCCCTATACGCTTTCGGCAGGCGGCGATTTTGTAAACAAATCAGAAATGGTAGATGACATTTAAGCGAATAGCGAAAATTACGAATGAACAATAATGACAAAACTTGCCTTTTATTGATAAATAATCATTGACCCTCAACATGAGTGAGGTCTTGCACGTTTGTGCCTTGATTTAAGGGTAATATTTCTTGAGGTGGTCTGCGTGCCAAGGATGTTTCAGGTCTTTTCCTTCTGGCGTTTGGAGTGCATAAGTGCCCTCTCTTATTATCCAGTAACTCGGAAAGGACCTTCCCAATTAGGAGACTGACTTTCCCACTACTTGGGTGACTGTTACCTCAATCTTTTTGAGTACTAAGTCTCCAATAGAGAAGGCTCTGCCTCGGACCCTTTTATCATGGTGAGCCTTTGCTCTCTGTTTGTTGTTGACCATCCTGAGCCGTACATCCGGCCTCCTTTCTTCGAGAAGGTCTAGGTCTATGGCAGGGCAAGTTGATTATTACGCTTTCATTGTAATGTGAAACACGATAGCTAGGCAAGGACATTTCTCTACAGGAATCATAGCTTGGATCCGTACGTAAGTGCAAATGGGGTTTCCCCAGTTGGTCCCCGAACAGTGGTTCTGACCGCCCACAAGGCCGATGGTAGCTCCTCTGCCCATTTTCCTGCTCGCCCCTCAAGATTTCTTTTGAGAGCATGCAGTACTTGCTTATTTCCGGCTTCGCCGGATTGCCTTGTGGATAAGCAGCGAGGCGCCAATGCTTGACACCCAAGCGAGCACATGCGGTGAATTTGTCAGAAATTGAGTACCATGATCGGATATGATTGCTCGAGGGAGTCCAAACCGGCACCATACTTGATTGTGGACAAACTTGATGACATTGGTCTCTGATATCTTAGCCAGGGGCTTTGCTTCTATCCACTTGGTCGAGTAGTCTATAGTGACCACTACATACTTGTACTTGCCTTGAGCTAAGGGGAAAGGGCCGATCAGATCGATTCCCCACATGTCGAAGGGCCAGGTCGCAGCGACTAGGGTTTGCATTGTGGATGGAAGCCTTGGTATGTCGCGTATCTGCGGAACTTGTCACATTCGCGAACATATTTTTACGCATCCCTTCTTAGGGTTATCCGGTAATATCACGCTTTCGTAGGACCCTCTCGGCGAGCTCTTGTACCGGGTGGCGGCACATTCCCTTCATGTACCTCATACGAGCACCCTCGGTTAGTTACGGGGGTACCTGGCTATAGGTCGACCTTAGATCGCTTGTACAAAATTCCCCAACTACCGAGTAGCGCAGGCTTGGCCGGTTGTTGTGGGTTTGACCTTGTCTGAGGCGAACTCCACCTTTCGATGTAGTCCTTGTAATCATCAATCCAGCTTCTGGCCGCTAGTTCAATGTCCATAATGATCGGTCTGTCAATGGCTGGGGTTTCCAGGTGCTCGATCATCACTGAGGGATTTAGTAGTGCTAGGCTTGCCTCAGCGATCTTGGACAGGTAATGTGCTCGCATGTTGTCTGCTCGATCAATTCTGATGATCTCCCAAAACTTGAATTTTTCAAGATTTCCTTGACCAGTCGCGATGTTGACCAAGGTAGGATGATGCACCATATATTCCCCACGGACTTGGTTCACAACTAGTTGTGAATCAGTCTGTGATGGCGACTTCTACACCCATATGCGCTATGAGCTCTAGCCCAGCGATCATCGCTTCATACTCGGCAACGTTGTTTGAGGCAGGAAATTTGAGCAGGAGAGCTAGCTCAAACTACGTGATTTCGTCGGGAGCTATGAGAAGGATTCGACTCCGCTCCAGGCTTTGCTCGTTGCCCCATCCACGTAAAGATCCCAACGGTAAATTTGGCATTTTTTGCTCGGGCTCTACTGGTTGCTTGGCCTCAGGATCCTCGTGTTGGGTGAAGCTTGTTTCGACCAAGAAATCAGCTAATGCTTGAGCTTTGATCGCTCGTCTGGGCAAGTAATCTATGTGGAAATATGTGAGCTCGATTGACCAGTTGAGCAGTCTGCCTGATGTGTCAGGTTTATGTAGGACTTTGCGTAGTGGTGCATCTGTGTATATTATGATTACATGTACAGAAAAATAAGCCCTTAATTTTCGGGCAGCTATGACAAGCGAGTAAGATAATTTTTCTACATTAAAATAACGACCCTCAACAGGACTGAGGGCCTTGGATACATAGTACACAGGCTTTTGAATCTCTAGTTCCTCCCTAACTAAAAGCAGCCCACGTCTGGTCGCTAGATATACAAATAAAGGCTCACAGGGCAGGGCTGCTAAGGAGAGGTGGTTTGCCAAGGTATTCCACTTTCGAGGACCTTGGCACAGTCTGCATTCCACTCAAAACCCTTGTTGCCGCGCAGAACCTTGAAAAAGGGGAGGCATTTTTCGGCCGACCGAGAGATGAAGCGACCTAAGGCAATGACCCTGCCATTCAACTGCTGGATGTGTTTGATGCAGTAGGGCTGCTCCATGTCGAGTAGGGCTTGTATCTTCTCCGGGTTAGCCTCTATGCCGCGCTGGTTTACCATGAACCCAAGAAACTTCCTTGCTCGGACCCCGAAGGCACATTTGCTCGGGTTAATCTTCATGTTGTGTTTGCGCAGATTGGCAAACGTCTCTGCCAAGTCAAGAGTATGGTCGTGGCCCTTAGTTTTGATTACCATGTCATCTATGTACGCCTCCATGTTTCTGCCGATCTGCAAGCTGAAAACCTTGTTGACCATGCGTTGGTAAGTGGGCCCCACGTTTTTCAGCTCGAAAGGGCATCATTTTGTAACAGTAGAGACCCCCAGCTGCCCGGAAGGCTGTTTTCGCATTATCTTGCTCATTCATTTTGACCTGGTGATACCCTGAGTATGCATCCAGGAAACTGAGCATCTCGAATCCGGCTATCGAGTCGACAAGCACATCTATGCGAGGCAATGGGTAGCAGTCTTTCGGGCAGGCTTTGTTGAGGCTGGTGAAGTCCACGCACATCCGCCATTTGTCGTTGGCCTTCTTGACCATTACCACATTTTCCAACCAGGTCGGGTATTGAATCTCCTCAATGATATCTGCCTTCAGGAGCTTCTCGACCTCTGCTTTGATGGCCGCATTCTTCTCGGGCGAATATTGCCTTGGCCGCTGTTGGACGGGCCGAAAGGTAGGATCAACATTGAGGTCGTGGCGAGCAATATTCTCAGTGATACCCTGCATATCCTCGACTGTCCAGGCAAACACATCTAAGCTGTTCTTCAATAGCTCGATCAATCCTTCCCGAGCTTCAGGAGGCATGGCCTTCCCGATTTTGATTTTTTGCTCGGGGTAGACTGGATTGATAACAACCTCTTCCAGCTCACCCTCTGGCTGAATATCGGGCTCGTCACGGACTTGCAGAGTGTCCATTTCAATATCTTGTGATTTCGGGCGCTTAACCTTGCGCCTGGAGGGCTCTAGTGTCGGGGCTTGCTCGGGAACCTCTAACTCCATGCGATCAGTGGCCTCAGAAGTTTCCCCGACCCCGAACTTGATGTTGTTAATGGGGATAGAGGCCGAAGTAGTATCAGTGGGAACTGCTACAGGCTGATCGGGAAGGTCCACAATCAGTTTTGGAGCCGCTGCAGCCTGGTCGGGAATGTCCACGATCATCTTCTGCTTCTTCCGCTGGGATTCCCGAACATACTCCCACATTGTCCGGGGCTTGCTGTTGAGGATCCCCACTCCGTTCTCAGTGTAGAACATGGCTTTCTGGTGGGGGATTGAGGTGACCATCTGGAATTTGGCCATTGCTGGGGCGCCTAAAATGCAGTTGTACGCTGATTTTAGGTCGATCACTAAGAATGTGATTATCTGAATCCGAGTTTGAGCTCCATCGCCCATGAATACCTCCAGCTCGATGGTACCCTTGACGCCTACTTGGTGATTGGTGAATCCCTCAAGCTTTCCCAGATAAGGCTTGAGCATGGCGTCCGGCAGCTCCAATCCCTTGAAGCAAGAGTAGTACATGATGTCCCTGCACGCTCCAGTATCGAGCAATACTCTGTGAACCTGCCAGTTGTTCACCACGCAAGAAATAACTAGCGGTTGATCGGAGGCCAAAGGAGTACTCGCCAGCTCGCTGCAGGAAAAACAGATACTCTCTCCCCTGCCCGCTGTATTGCTGGGGTGTTGACAGCCCTAGGCAGGGAATATATATGCTTCTCTATCTACGTGTTGGATGGAAGCTCCTCTTGGATCATGTTTATCACCCCTCGAATCGGAGGGGCCTGGCCACCTCTTCCTCTTGGGGGTCTTCCCTGGTCATTATTGGCGTTGTTCCCTGCGCCCTGATCCCTTTTAAAGCGGTCCAGCTTGCCCGCATTGACCAGCTTTTGAATTTCCCTTTTCAACACAATGCACTCCTCAGTGGTGTGACCAGTGCCGTGGTTGTAATCACAATACTTTGTGTTGTCCCAGGTATGAGCAAGCTCAGGGTCGAGTGGATATGGTACGGGTAGCGCGTCCCTTACTTGTAACATAATTTCTTCCCGCGTAGTGTTTAGCGGGGTGAATTGAACTTCCCTGAATCTTTGCCCGGGGGTGGACGTCTTCTTTCTGTCTCTCGAGCGGCGGTTGCCCTCTGGGCTCTGGTTAGCTGGCAAATCGAGCCGCCCTGAGCCCTGTCTTTGTTTTTGGCCTTATCAGCCTTGACGCTTTCGGTCGAGCAGAAGAGGTGCGAATTTGCTAGCAGCTCTGCCTTGGAAGCCCCCGGGTTCATTGCTAGCATTGTTTTTAGTGGCCCTGCCCTCATATTGTTGAGGTAACAAAAAGTAATCTCAGGGTCACTGGTCGCGGTCACCTGCTCGAGCATTTCCTCAAACCTCTTCAAGTAACTACTGTACGATTCGTTATCACCCTGCTTGATCTTGGCAAGGTCAAAACGGTTCTTGGGGGTCGGGCCTGCGTTGCCGAATTCCTCCAAGAATTTTTCTCTGAGCATTGCCCAGCTTCCGATTGATCCCCGGGGAACTCTTCCCAACCAGGCCTGTACTTTTCCCTAAAGAGCTCCTTCGAATGCCCGCATCTTCAAGGCCTCAATATCAGTAACCATCCGAATCTGCGCTTCGAATGATCAGAGCCAGTCGCTTGCCCGCGTCTTCCCGAAATATTTGTCAAACTGCGGGAAGATGACCCCTTGCGCGAGTGGCATATTTCTAATTTCTGGAGTAAATGGGCTGCCCTCCAGTGGCTTGGTGGCTCCATAGCCGGGCTTGGCCACGGCTAAATTAGCCATTTGCTTTGCCATGTCCCTTTTCATGACCTCCATTTTGTCGAATAGTCGTTTCTCCGCGTCCACTGTTAGTCTCGAAGAGTGGGCGGGGTCTGAATGGTCGCCACGCACATGCGGGCAGAAGGTGGGCTCGTAAGAGGATCCGGCCTCCTGTGTGACGCGGGCTTTGTACTTCGGTCATTGCGCGTCTGCCTCTACGCACTCACAGCCCCTACGGCGGCCATGGCTCTCCTTGCGAGCATAGTGCTGGTGATGCTGCCTGTGGGAGTGATTTTGACGGTTGTATCTGCTCTCAGCCTGGTCATCCGCTTGTTTTACTGCATCCACTCTCTCGATTGGTATGTGAACGATGGAGGGAATCTGTCTGCTCGGAGCGGGCAACTGTTGGGAGGCGTGGCCATCGCCAACAGGTGCTGGGTTACTGAGAGCGGGTAGCACCATGTCTGCAACTGGTACCGGGGCATGGCCCAAGGCGAGCAACTGTTGGTTGAGTGCATACATCTTGTTATAATACTCTGCCTGAATTTGCAGAGCAACAGCTTGTTCGTCGGGGTTTTGTCCGGACAAACTCACGTGCCTGTCCTGACCATTCTCCCGTTGGCGGTTGAGCGGTACCCTAAGGTCTTGGGAGCGGGCATCGCGCCTCTCATTTATGACCAACCTAGCATCGCGTTGGCTCGCACGACTTTGACTGGCATGTTGGGAGATCTGCCCCTCAACATACGGCACCTCATTGCCCTGTGTTGCATGCCCAGCATGCACCTTTTGGTTTCTAGTTTGCACCCCATGTGGTGCCTTTGGTGGAGGGTTATTGTTCACAACCTGGTGGCTGCCAGCCTGTTGATTGCTGACGGTGGCATGGTGCTTGCTACCTTTTGCAGCCATTACAATAAAGAGAAATTGAGAGTTTTTACCAGAAAAATTTAGAATGAAGTGTTGAAACTTCTTTCCCGGCAACGGAACCAAACTGATGTGGCAAAATCACAGCTTAGGCCGTCCTTGAGTTGGGTAGGATATCTGGGCTTCGAGATCACCTTCTTTGAGCCTGTTGAGAACACAAGAACACCTGAGTGGAAGTGCAAGGCAGGCCCTCGCGAAACCCCTCCAGCGTGAGAGTAAGTCTCGTGTATAAGCTTGAAAGCAAATCGACAGAGTATCGAGGCTCAAGAAAGTGTGTGTACCTTGTGAATGATGATGGAGAGGTATTTATAGGCCCTCAAGGTGATTGAATCCATCTAGGATTCAGTTTCCATAGTTACCCAATCAATCAAGGAGAGAATCCCTTGATTTTAGGTGTGATAGGCGGCTGGACGCGTAGATGTGGGAGCAAATAAGGCAAGTGTTCTGCCTATACATGGAAACCTTTGACTTTTCATGGAGAGCAAGCCTTTGGTGCTTCCCAGTTGATGTGTGCCCGGGCGAGCAGGGCTCTGCCCTGGTGTTCCATTTGCATTGCTCTTGAACTTATTGTAGGTCCAAGGGACGGCCCCTGGTCGGATGGGCAAGGCCAACACTCGACCGGGTTTGGACGAGATGAATCTGGTTTCTCTGCTAAGTGAGTGATGTCTGGGCATGGCCCCTGGTCGGACAGGCAAGGCCTATGCCCGACCAGGTTTTGACGGAATTTACGCTGCTCGATGCTTCTATTATTTCGCCCGGTAGGTCTATGGGCCCCATATGCATTGTGCTCGTGATTGGCACGTGATGCTAACTCGTGCATTGCTCGTGACCGGGCTTGGGCCGGGCATATCAGTACGTATGCGTGTATGTGTGTGTCTATATATATATATATATATATATATATATATTTATATCTGTGTGTGTGTGTGTATAACACAAAGGATTTCACCAAGAAAATAGATCATCAATTTTTGATTTTAGCGATAGATATTTAACACAAAGGGCAATTTGTCATCTAATTTGGCACGAATTTCTTAGGTATTCATCGATGGAAAGAAAATGAATATTATAAAGCGATGTTTTTCCAGAGGCGGAATTAGAAATAGACTATTTTTTGTCTCAGATATGAAAGCCCCTCAAAACAACAACAAACTCCAGTTGCTAATTAATGATATCCCTTAGTCATTTGTTACGCACCCTACCCCGAGAATTATGTCTCTCCTACTTTCCGCTAGTATGGGGGTCGTGATAGAAACCCAAGAGAGTATCTTTAGATTTCTTGAGTTGTTTCAGCCATATAGTATGCTTGATAGGATATGTTTGAGGGTAACACGTTCCAACACCAAATCTCTACAAAACATGGGACAAGCGTTTAACAACAACAACAAAAGCTCACAAAAGTGGGGAATCCTCGAAAGCCCGGCGCGAGCGAGCATGACGGTCATTCAGATCAATAAATAGAAATAAAAATGGGGAATCTACATGTCCCTATTAATTACAAATTGGTCCTAATCCCCAAAATAAAATGACAGAATAAAAGAATATTTACATATATTACGCGAAGTAAATAAATAAATCAGAATAAGATAAATAAAGCAATAATAAGCCCCTTATTATTATTTTTTTTATCCTGCCTGAAATTCTATTTTATTTTTTTTATCCTCTTTTTTTTTGTTTTCGCAACGGTACCCGGAATGAAGCTGATGCAAGTTTCATGGTTATTTGTATAAATATATATACATATATATAAAAATGTAATATTTAAACTGTTGAATAAATATAATAAGCATATTTAGCCAAAAACAAAATAAAACTTTATTTTTCTTTTTTTATGAAAAATGAGTCTAGTCCTCCATTTTTATGTTTTTTAAAATAAAAACAACGTCCCCAGCAGAATCGCCACTGTGAGTGCCCCGTTTTTCGACCGATTCCCCTGCCGATGAAAGCGGGTGGTTTCAAAACCTTTAAGGTGCGTGGAATACGCCCGGCCTCAATTGTGGACTCAAAATGTGATAAACAGAATCATCATTTTTATTTTAAGGAAAAACAAAGAAAAATCAAATGTAACCAGATTTGCAAAGGGTTCAGAAGCTAAGTTACGAGGTTGAAAGATGTTAGGCACCCAACTCGCCCTTTCGGTCTCAAAATAATTTTTTGGCTAAAATATATTTTTTATATTTATTTAACAGATGAAATTATATATATATTACAAACTTACAGCAACCTCCTTCCTAGAGTTACGAATACATTTATACAATTTTGGCCATAATAATTGCTCTTTTTAGCATTATTTTTCTATAGAAATTCAGGCAGCATAACTGCTTATTTCCTTTACATTGAGCTAATCTAAATAACACTTTTATATATTAAAAACTTTAAATAGCCTACCTCTTGGAGCGTGGGGGTTTTATCCCGTACTAACTAGCTTCTGGCAGGTCCTAGGGGTGCGCTCGCTCTGTCCTTCAGAGAGAGAGAGTCTTTTGCTGCTTTGCTGTTGTGGGGATTCGGGCAGAGTGACTGCTTTCGAAAGTTGCTTTTCGGCTTGGGATCCGGGCGGAGAAACTGCTTGCTTTTTTGTTTTTGTTTGCTTGCTGACGGCGGAAATCGGGCAGAGCAACTGCTTATTTTTTTGTTGATTTGGCGTCTGGATTAGGGCAGGGCAACTGCTCTTTTTGAGATTTTTGAACCGGTGGAATAGGGTGGAATCCTAGCAAGGTAACTAGGTTTCACTTTGGCCGACTGGTTTTAGTGTTTGGGGAAGATTTGGCGAAGCTTCGGGGCTAGATGAATAAATCTATCTCAGCGTTCTCTCAGAACTCACTACAGAGGATTTTTTACTACGTGAAGAAGTGTGTGCACTAACTGTGTGAATTCCGAAGGCCGGGCACCTCTATTTATAGGCTGGGAAAGGCTTTCCTTGGTGGTTAAGATTTCTCTTTCTGAGCTTCATCAACGTGTACTGTGCGCTTGAGAGATTGTACCAAAGGCAAAAGGCTACAGTGCACAAAGCACTATTGGGTGCCACCCATGGAGGATGCTGGGGCGGTGCCTGGATGGACCATGGACGGCGCCTGGGTCCCTTTTTCCTCTTCTTTTTGGCACATAGGCCCCCTACATATCACTGTTTACGCATCCTGCTTTTGCTTTTTGCATTTTCGACCCTATAACTTGACATTCGTTAGCTTTTTAACAGGTCTTGATATTTCATGTCATGTTACATACCAGGGGTACGAAATTAGGGTGTCTATACAAGGGCAGAATTTTGACTTTGTTTCCTCGATCTCTTTTGTAGATGTCTGATGTTTCAGATAATGATCATGAAACCTTCAGTTACGATGGCCGAAACGATTCAGTTAGCAACAAGAAGACTCCTGCTATAGATTTCGTACAAGACGAAGGGGAAGAGTCCGTGACCGAAAAGACCATTCCTGGGTGCATGGCTACCTCCATGGTTGACCTCATCGACTCTTCCAACGGGCACGGCCATTCTGGAGAGGAAAGTATTGAGGGAGGAGGATATGCTGACGGCTAAGGCCTTGAACAGCAGGTGGACCGGGCCGAAGTCGTGGTCGAAGAGGTGCGGCCTGAGCAGGGAGAGGCTGTTGGACATGCCTCTTAGTCGGATGAAATGGATGACATGCCCCTTGCCCGCCGCATGAAGAAAACTGGTGTAGACACCCCAATTTCGTACCTCAGATATATGACATAACAAAAAATATCAAGAACTGTTAAAACATTAACAAATGTCAAGTTACAGGGTCAAAATTGCAAAAGGACAAAGCAGGATGCACAAAAGGACAAATTGCAGGGGGCCAAAGCGTCAAAAGAGAGCCATGTTTGAAGTTTGGGCACCACCTACCAAAGGTTTGGGTGTGGCGCCCAAACCCCTAGTGGGTGGCACCCAAACCCCACTTTCCAAACACTGTTCAATGCAAAGTTTGCCGTAAAATGCAAATCGTCCAACGCGGTGTACAACACCCTGATGCACGGAGAGAAATCACAAAATTCCTTCGATGTCCCAGCTCCTTCCTATAAATAGAGACCTCCGGCTCCTTCATTCAACACACCTGCTTTGCGTAAAATTTCTCTGCGTCGTTGTTACGCTGAAGAAATAAACACCGATAGATAAATTTCTAAAGCCTCGAAACCCTGCCAAACCTCCGCCAAACACAAATCCAACCGGTAGAAGTGTACCTTAGCCCCCCAGCTAGGTATCCACCCTTTTTCCCCGGTCCAAAAATCGTGGATAGAGCAGTTGCTCTGCCCGATTTAAAAGGCCAAAATAGCCAGTAGTAAGCCGTTACTCTGCCAAAATTTAGTCTTTTCCAGTCAAACAAACAGCCAGAAATAAACAGTTACCCTGCCCCGATCCCGAGGCCGAAAAGTAACTTTCAGAGCAGTTACGCTGCCCAAATTCACACAACACACAACTTCAACCAGACCAGACCAGACCAGAAAAAAGACTCTCTCTCCCCGAGGGACAGAGCGAGCACACCCCTACGTCGTTTGTAAGCTTTTATTGTTAAAGTTTTTAATTTCTATGTAATAGTATTATTTCCAGTCCGGCCCAATGTAAATATATAAGCAGTTGTGCTGCCCGGATTTTATTAAGAAATAGTATTAAATTTAGCCGTTATTATGGCAAAATATTCTTTAGATGAGTTTGTATTTATTTATTTTATTCAATAAAGTCTTTATTTGTAAATGTATTATTTCCGATCCGGTTCAATATAAAAAATATAAGCAGTTATGCTGCCCGGATTTTATTAGGAAATAATACTAAAAGAGCTGTTATAATGGCCAAATATTTTTAAATGTGTCTGTAATTATTGGAAAGAGACGGCTGCGAGTCCGTAAATAATGTGGCCACGAATGTATCTGTTTAATTTTCCCTTGTCAAAATAAGACCTTATTTATTTGCTAAGTAAATGTGACAATAAGCATACTTCAGCCAAAAACGTTTCGAGACCGAAAGGGCGAGTTGGGTGCCTAGCACCTTCCCAACTCGTAACTTAGCCTACGAACCCGCTTTCTAAAATCTCTGGTTTTCTTTTCTGGTTTTCCTTTATTTTTGCCTCAAAATAAAGCTGGCGACTCTAAAACATTTTTGATCCAGTGGGGCCTCGCAACATCTTTCTTTGCACTTTCACGTTCTCCCCTAAATGAGGGAGAATGGGAATGGAAAGGTGATGTATTTCTATGTCTTGGTATCCCCGAAATAATGGATAACTTGACGTAGAAAATCCAAGGCACTCATAGTGATCCAAAATAGGCCATAAGGCTATTTTCATAAAATTCATAGTGGGGGCGTCGCAATATTCTTTCTTGCACTTCTCTATTTTCCCTGAAAGATAAAGGGGAGAATGGGAATGGAAGAGTAATGCATTTCCATATCCTGTTATCCACGAAATAAGGGATAACTTGACATGGAAAACCATAAGTTCCCATTTTGGATACAAAATCCACTCAAGGCAACCGAGGCACATTCCAACGTGCTAATATAGACAGCACTCCTCTCGCACTATGGATTTCGTCTTCCCCTAAACAAGGGAGGGTGGAACGAGAGCAGTGGTGTCCCGCATCCGCACGTACGCGCACCCCTATCCAAGGGCGCGCGGGGCGCGGGAGCACATTTCCCGGGAACCTCACAACTGGTTGCACTCAAGTGGAGGTCACGCTTGAGGAGGCTATGGATGAAGACGATGACGAGTCTGACTGGTATGTAAATGCCAATGAGAGTCGGTATGCCGCTCACTAGGCCTCGTTGGACACGGCGGATAAGGTGACGGCCTGGCTCACGTCCCTTGGTATCGATTCCACTTACTATAGGGTGATCAAAATGGACGTACCTACCGGAGTGAAGCTATCTCGCGAACAAGGGAATGAGCTTCTGTTTTTTGCCGATTTCTTCCAGGTCAGACTGCACCTTCCGCTGGAGCCTTTCTTGGTGGATTTCCTGCTTAAGACCAAGGCCGTGCCTTATGATTTGATGTCGACCACTGTTTGGGTGATCACAGCCTTCACGATGTCTTACCGTCTCCTGGGTTTCAAGCCGGACATGTACCTTCTCCGTAAGCTTTTTATTTTCGTCCTGAGCACAGGCGGGCGGATTAGAGTAAGTACTAACTCCAATTTTTTGAGGCTTTTATCTGATGTCTCTGGAAAGGTTGAGGCTTGAAAAGGAGGGTCCTTTTCACTGAATCGCGGGTTGGATGGCCGTTTTCACTCACAGCAACTGGCGAAATAAAAATCCCGAAGGTCTCCAAGTAAGACTTCAGCTCGGGCGAGATTGCCCGCCTAGCGACGTTGAAGGCTGCTGTTGGGGATACCATAGAAAATGAGAAGCGGGTCGGCTAGAGATTTTTGCTCGATTGGAAAGAGCTGGTGTGTAATCCGCGCAACTTGTGCCTGGCCGGCGTGATCCGAGCTGAAATGCCCAGTGAAGAACCCCTTCTGATCCACGAGCCCAAGAGACCCCATCCGTACTGGGGCGATTGCCACGGGAAAATGTTCAAGCGCGAATGCGTAGAATGCCAGCGGCTGGGCCCTGGTGTGGACTGTTGGCCAACTTATGAGGATAATAACGGTTGCCCGTTAACTGCGAACATTTTCAATTTCCGCCTTGATTAATTTCATTTTTGAAACTGTACTCATCGTGTCCTGTTTTACTTTAGGGATGAAGAGTTTGGCCGTGCTGAGAAATAGGAAGAAGCAAGTCAACCAGCGGGCTGCCGACTTGAAGGCCAATGAGCCCATGGCCTTGCCTAAAGTCCCTTTATGTCTGCCGGCTAAGAAAGCTCCAGCTCCAGGTAAAGTTTCGAGCCCAGCCAAAAAGGCAGCGGCTCCTAAAGTCGTTGTCCACGTGCAGAAAGAGACTGTTGAGGTCGTTGTTGATAAAGCCGCCAAGGCCCCTGTTGTCAAGATCTCCGAGGTCCCCGCTGCCAAAGACGCCAAAGCAGCGGGAAATAGAAAGAAGATCCCCTCTTCTCCCCCTACTCGAATCGTGCGTCAATACGGTTCGGGCTCTAAGCATGCTGCTTCTCCCCCGACTTATGGCGGGGTTGCTACCTGGTGGCGGCCAGGCTTCGAAATGCCTTCCACCCACCAGCACTGCCCGGGCACTTGTAAAAGAAATTTTAGGGGATGCTCCAATCCTGGGGGGCATCGCTTTGTTTGCCCGCGGGAACCCAAGAGGCTTGGTCGGCAAGGGCATTATAGAACGGGCCATGCATGATGGCCTGGCGTTAGATCGGGAAACGGCTGGTCACTTGCTGGTCGGGAACGTGGGCCTTTGCCTGAGCGAGGTAAAAAAGGGACTGTAGCCTGATATCTTACTTCTTCTTTACTCATTCTCATACTGACTATTTTACTTTTTGTTTATAGATTGCCTCCACTTGTACTAATTTGTATGACCGCTACAACGAAGAGAAGGAAGCTCGCAAAAAGGCGAAGGTTGATGGTAAAAGAGTTGAGAGCCTGCTGAAGGAGAAGCTCGGGTAGGTGCCTGCCCTGGCCGACCAACTGAAGGAAATGAAAGATGGTGCAAAGCAGAAGGAAACTGAGTTGCTCAAGCGTAACCTACTGCTGGTTGTTCAGAATAGCACTCTGGCCACTGAGAAGTCTAAGATGGTGGGCCAAATAAAGAAAAATCAAGCCGATCTGGAGAAAGAGCAACACAATGTTGCCACGGTTACCAAGCAGAGGCGACGGTGGCGAAGTTGTTCGCCGCTAGAGAGGCGACGGTGGAGGACTACAAGAGCTCCCCAGACTTTTAGGCCGCCGTGGATGAAGCTATCGTTCCTTACTATTCCCACGGCACGAATCACGTTCTGCGATTGCTCGCTAGTCGCGGGGTGGTGGTTATGCAGACCATGGCCGAATGGGCCTTGCTCAATCCCTACTCTGACACTGCCCACCAGTTCCATAACTTGGTCCCTTTTACCAAGACGGAGCTGGAGGTTCTGGCCAAGGGCGATGCCGAAGCTGGTCGTGAGCCTTGGGTCCCGCCAACTCCTTTGGATGTGAACGTGTGCTCCTTGATCGATGCTCTCGAGTCCACTGTGGTCGAGCAGATGGTTGCAGAGGATGACACCAAGGCTACTAAGAAGGAGGCTGCCCACAAAAAAACTAAACGCCCAGTATGAGGAGCTGTACAGGGCTTCCACCAAAGATCTTCCTCCCCCTCCGAATCAAGCTTAGTTAAGGGATGTTTTTCATGTTCGGCCTGCGTGCCACTATTCTTGATTTTCGATTGTAATTCCTTCCACATTTTTGAATAGAGAACAATTTTTGCTTAATGATTGCCTCTTTATTTGTATTTTCTCTGCACTTTGTTTAGTACTAGCATGCATTCGTGAGCCTATGAACTGTTTATAACAGACGTAATACAAACATAACTAATTTGACATGCAAAATTGTGCAATTATTAACTTAAAAATAATAAGGCTAACTAAGCAGGCATATTATTCAATATTGAGGTGCGCGGGCAGGTGTTCCTACCCTGACTAAGTGCTTGGTTCTGGCCAAGGCTTTAAGCGGGCATGTCCCCTATCACTCGCGAGCGAGCATCCTGAAGACTGCCTAGCGAGAATGGCCCGGCTCTGAGCAGCGACCAGCTAACCGGGCTCGGCCCAGTCCGACGTTTGTACGTCGGAGTTGTTGCTAGTATATCAACTGGGTACAGAGATATACGACTAAAAGTGTTGATCGGTCACTATAGGAATCCGAGGTAGTTAGTCGCTATCTTGTGGGCATGGCCCCTACCGGCTTGCGGGCTTCCCAGCACGTGAGTCGGGCAAGGCCCTATCTTGCTCACTAAGAGGACAAGATATGTTCACTGATACTCGGATATAGTGGAAGGTTGACCGGGCATGGCCTCATCTACTCGTCTTGCGAGCAGATTTTTTTAAGTAATCCGAAAAAAATTTATAAATGACAAAAATCACTTGTACTAACAAACATAAATAACTTGCCTTTTTCATTGATAGAATGATGGTGACCCTCAATAGGGCTGAGGGTCTTGCTCGTTTGCACATTAAGACTTACTCAACTGTAGTACTTTTTCAAGTGATCTGCGTGCCAGGGATGCTTCATGTCCTTGCACTCTTGTGTCCGTAATGTGTAAGTGCCTTATCTGATTATGCCTGTGACTTGAAAAGGCCTTCTTAGTTAGGCGAGAGCTTTCCCCATTCTGCTCGGTGACCAGTTACCTCGATCTTTCTGAGTACCTAATCTCCGATCATGAATGCTCTTACTTGGAACTTTTTGTCGTGGTGAGCCTTTGCTCGCTGTTTGTATTTGGCCATCCTCAGCCTTACATCCAATCTTCTTTCTTCTAGTAGATCAAGAAACATCGCCCAGGCGAGTTCATTATTCTGTTCACTGTAATGGGAAACTCTATAGCTTGGTAAGGCCATCTCTACTGGGATCATAACCTCAGATCCATAGGTAGGTGCGAACAGGGTTTCCCCTATTGGATTCCAAACAATTGTTCTGACTGCTTATAAGGCCGATGGTAACTCCTTTGCTCATTTTCCTGCTCGCCCCTCTAGGTTTCTTTTGAGAGCGTGCAAGACTTGCTTGTTTCCAGCCTCTGCCTGGACGTTGCCCTGTGGGTAAGCTACATATGACTACCAATGCTTGACGCGTAGGCGAGCACACTCTGTCGTGACCCTATTCGAGAACTGAGTACCATGGTCAGAAATGATTGCCCGAGGGAGACCGAATCGGCACAACACTTGGTCGTGGACGAATTTGATGATATTAGCCTCTTAAATAGTAGCCAACGACTTTACCTCGATCCACTTGGTGAAATAGTCGATTCTCGCAGACATATTTCTCTACATCTCTCCTGAGGGTGATCCATTAGTACCCTGCGCGAAGAACTTTCTCTGCTAGGGCTCTGGTACCCGAATGGCCACCACTTTCTCCTTCGTGGACTTCGTACAAAACACCCTCAGTTAATTTCGGGGGGACACAACGAAGCATAGGTCTGACCTTTTATCTCTTGTATAAAATTCCCCTGACTACCGAGTATCTTCAAGCTTGGCTTCTAACCATGGTGGCTTTGACTTTATCCGCTGGCAGGACCCCTTGCTCGATATAATCCTTGTAGTCATCAATCCAACTTCTGACCGCTGGCTCAATGTCCATTATCACTGGTCTATCAATGGCCAGAGTTTCTAAGTGCTCGATCATGACTGACGGATTCAGTAATGCCAAGCTTGCTTCGGCGATCTTGGATAAGTAGTCGCTCGCATGTTGTCGGCTCGGTCAATTCTGATGATCTCCTAGAGCTTGAAATTCTTCAAGATTTCCTTGACAAGCTGGCAGTATTTGACCAGGGAAGGATGATGTACCATATACTCCCACTGGGCTTGGTTCACTACTAGTTGTGAATCCGAGTACATTGTGACTGCTTCTACGCCCATATCGGCAGCGAGCTCAAGGCCAGCGATCATTGCTTCGTATTTGGCCAAATTGTTGGAGGCAAGGAACTTGAATTTGAAAGCCAATTCGAACTCTGTGACCTGGTCGGGAGCTATGAGAATGATTCCATTTCTGCTCCCGACCTTGCTCGCTGCGCCGTCCACATAAAGGTCCAAACAGTAGGCTGGTCGAGGCCGTGGAAGCTACTCATGCCCGGGCTCTGTTGGTTGTTGAGCTTCAGATTCTTCATGTTGAGTGAAGTTTGTCTCTACCAAGAAATCGGCCAAGGCTCGAGCTTTGATTACTCGCCTCGGTTGGTAGTCGATGTGAAATTCTGTAAGCTTGATCGACCAGTTGAATAGCCTACCAGATGAATCGGGCTTGTGCAGGATTTTGCGCAGTGGTGCGTCTGTATATACGATGATTACATGTGCAGAAAAATAAGCCCTTAAATTTTGGGCAGCTATGACAAGGGAGTAAGCTAATTTTTCTACATTAAAATAATGACCTTCAACAGGACTAAGGGCCTTTGATACATAGTATACAGGCTTTTGAATTCCTATCTCCTCCCTAACTAAAACAGTAGCCACAGCCTAGTCTATGGCCGCCAGATATACATATAAGGGTTCCCCGGGTACGGGGCTGCTGAGGAGGGGCGGTTTGCCAAGATATTCCCTGAGTTGTTTGAGGGCTTTGGCACATTATTCATTCCACTCGAAACCTCTGTTGCCGCATAGGAGTTTGAAGAATGGAAAGCATTTTTCTGCTGACCGAGAAATGAAGCGACCAAGGGAAATTATTCTGTCGTTTAGTCGCTAGATATGTTTGATGCAATAAGGCTGCTCCATCAAGATCAAATCTTGGATCTTTTCCGGATTTTCCTCTATCCCGCACTGATTGACCATGAAACCAAGGAACTTTCCTGCTCGGACTCCGAACACGCATTTTCTCAGATTCAGCTTCATATTATGTTTGCGCAGATTGGCAAACGTCTCGTCAAGGTCAAGAGTGTGGTCGCGGCCTCTGGTTTTGATGACCATGTCATCGATGTAAACATACATGTTTCTCCCGAGCTAGGAGCCAAAAACCTTGTAAACCATGTATTGGTAGGTGGCCCATGCATTCTTCGGCCCGAAGGGCATCATTTTGTAGCAGTATAGACCCCCACCTGCCCGAAAAGATGTTTTTGCTTTATCTTGCTCGTTCATCTTTACTTTGTGGTACCCTAAGAACAATCCAAGAAACTGAGCATTTCAAAACCGGCTATGGTGTCCACAAGCACATCGATGCGCGACAGCGGGTATCAGTCTTTTCGGGCAAGCTTTGTTAAGGCCCGTGAAGTCGACACATATGCACCATTTATCATTGGTCTTTCTCACCATCACCACGTTGGCTAACCAGGTTGGATACTGGATTTCCTCGATGATGTCAGCTTTCAGAAGCTTTTTGACTTCTATCTTGATTATTGCACTCTTCTCGGGAGAGTACCGCCTTGGACGCTGTTGAATTGGTTGAAAGGTTGGATCCACGTTCAGGTTGTGGCGGGCAACACTCTCACTGAATCCCTGCATGTTTTCAACGATCCAAGCGAACACATCAAGGCTGCACTTGAGTTGCTCGATCAATTTGGCCCAAGTTTAGGGAGGCATGGCCTTCCCAATCTTGATTTTTTGCTCAGGGTAAGCAGGATTGATAATGATCTCTTCCAATTCGTCTTGTGGCTAGAATTCGGGCTCATCTCAAACTTCCAGAGTATCCTTCTCAATATCTTGTGCCACGGGACACCGGTCCTTACGCATAGAGAACGTTGGTATTGGAGCGTTCTCGGCATCATCGACCTCCATAAGGTCTGCTGTTCCATAGGATTCCCCTCAATATTTTTTTAATGGGGACTAAGGCCGGTGTAGTGCTGGTAGTGACCTCTTTCTCATGGATGGTAGCTGCTTGCTCACGAATGTCCACGATCAGCTTCTGTTTATTCCCTATTGTTGATTATCTTGTTAAGATTTATATTTGTTCAGTACATTACATTAGTTTTATACTTCAGTGGCTAATCGGGCTGCGTATCGATTAGCGTGGCAACTGAGTATAGAAATTTGCCAAGTATAGTTTTTATAGGACTTTACAGGTTCAGCGGAAGACCTGCTCAAAGCTTAAGAACGGCAGACCTTGTGTCCACCTGGTCTCTTATGATGTGTCCTATCCAGCGATGAACTCATTGGATTAATTCAAACTTATCCTAATCATTATTTGAATTAATCCAAGACATTCCCTAACATATCAAGCCGCCGAAAGCAACTTTCTGAAAAGTATGAAGACTTTTCGTCCTGAACAGTGAAAGCAAGAAAAGCAGACAGCCTCCTACTGTCTACAACAACTCTCAGATCTGACACCAAAATCGCCCACTCTTTACAGATCTCATAAATCATTACCTGCTCTAGATATCTGTGAAGACGAAAATCCTTGACTGACAGCCCCGTGCATTTAATGCATTCATAAAAGAGCTGTTGAAGTATTCGTCTTCTCCAACGGATCTTTTGAAGTGCACCTGCTATAAATACTGTCATTAAAGACTAGAGACACAGCACTGTACAGAATCAATCGAACATTTAAAGGATTGCTTTGAAACTTCATAACTCCAAGTCTTACAGCTCAGTGCAATCAAGAGATCATCAACAGATCTAGAAGTCCTCGTCAACAACAAGAAGCTGCTCATCAACACTTATTGTTTTGACTTCTTGTTGTTTACTTTCATTAACTATACTTCTGCACGAATTAAATATCTTGTATTTACAGATATTTAATTCCATAGACCCCAAACACAAGTCAATATTTTGTACACGATCCATTAGGGATATTCCTTGTAATTGATCTAGTGGAAAACATAGTGCACTATTCAAATCCAAGGTTGACTGCCTTGGTGGTGGACGTAGCACTCTTTATAGTGTGAACCATCCCAAAATACTCGTGTTATCTCCTACTATTGTTGTGCTACTTGAACTATTTATTGCTTTGATTATCTTTATCCATTTACAGCATAACTTAAAGTAACTTGTAAAAGGTCTACCAGTAGTCCTTATCGGCAGATCTGGAACAACTATCTTGAAGGTCTTCCGCTACTTCATTCACTTCAATAGATTGCAAGTAACCTTCAAAGAATTTAATTAAAAGTTTTAAGTGTTTAATAAGCTATGCAACCCCCCCCCCTTCTAGATTATTATTGTGCCCATTGGGACCCACAATTGGTATCAGAGCCTTACTCTTTGAAAACAAGTTTTTCCGAGATTAAACTCTTGAGAGATACGATACAATGACACAAACACACTACATGCTGCCTACATCTAATGCTAACCACGTCCCAATATTGGACGAAGGTCATTTTGATGTATGGAAGGATAAAGTAATGAGATTTATGAACTCTATTGATAACAGATTATGAAAATGTGTTACTGCAGGTCAACATGTACCAATGAAGCCAAATCTTCTAGCCTCCATTGTTGAGAATCCTGCAGAAGTACCCAAAGAAGAATCTGAATGGACAGAGGATGATAGAAAGCTGGTAGAACTTGACAGCAAAGCAATCAACATAATCACCAGCTCTCTAGACACAAGCACATACCAGCAAGTGATTCGATGTACAACTGCAAAAGA
This sequence comes from Codonopsis lanceolata, assembly GCA_013146195.2. Taxonomy (NCBI): domain Eukaryota; kingdom Viridiplantae; phylum Streptophyta; class Magnoliopsida; order Asterales; family Campanulaceae; genus Codonopsis; species Codonopsis lanceolata. Next base: position 119,837,021 of record CM028382.1, read on the forward strand.
GATGTGGGAAGCTCTTGTGGAATACTTGGAAGGAGACCAAGACACAAGATATTACAGAAAATATACATACATCCAGCAGTTTGATTCTTTCAAAAAGGATCCTAAGGAAACCTTGAGACAAGCATACGATCGCTTCAGTGAGGTAATAAATAGTTGCTTCCCTCTTGGTAAAACGTATGACAAAAAGGAAATGAACATGAGGTTTCTAGGCTCTCTAGGTAGCTTATGGCATGTTAAGACCACGGCTATGAAAGAATCCAAGAACTTAAACGAGATGACTCTCCGTAATCTCTACGCAAGTTTGAAGGTTTATGAACTTGAAGTAAATCAAGCTCTAGAGCAAGACAAACAGTTCAGAACTGTGTCCTTGCCAGCCATGGTCCAAGAAGAAATCACTGTTGAAAACAAACCTTCCACTTCTTCCTGTGAAAATGATTTTTTATCAGATGAACAATTTGCCATGTTTGTAAAACGTTTTCAAAAATTTGCAAAATATGGAAGAAAGAACACTCACCAACAACCTTTTAGGAAGAATGGTGAAAGCTCATCTAAGGAAGAGCTTGTGTGTTATAACTGTAGAAAACCTGGTCATTTTGCCTCAAAATTTCCTAAGCCAAAATTTGAAGCATATCGAAAACCCTCTTTTAGAAAATTTCAAAAACAAAAGGGTATGTTGGCTGAAGACATAGAAGACAAACATGTTGCTACATGGTTTGAGACTGATTCAGAAGAGGAGGAAGATGATTGTGAGCAAGCTAACATATGCTTAATAGCTCATGATTCAGGCCCTACCTATGACTCTGAAAATGAAGTCGAAGTTTCACCTAGTCCTTTGGAAAAAAATGAAACCAACAAGGATGCCTTCAAGAAGGAAGAACTTCTCAAGGATAATCAAGATATGCTTGAAGAATTTAATTCCTTTAGAGTAGCCTATGTTAAACGGCCAAGAACTGTGAAAACTTACAATGAGAAATCTCGATGGCAATGAGATTCAAACTCTCAATAGCTGTCAACAAGAGAGTATCAAACTGAAGGAAGAAAACAAATTTCTTTGTGACAAAATTGATTGTCTATCTTAGCACATCAAAGGACTTGACCTAGAGAAAACTGCCTTGCAAAAGACAATTGACTCCTGGAACAGCTCCAAGGATGCATTCCAAGAAATCCTTACAAGCCAAAAATCTAGTAATGATAAAACTGGCATAGGATATTCAGATGTGTCTCTTTCGACAATCTCTTCAGTCATAGAGAAAGGTGAATCCTCCGAAACTGCTAATGATATATCTTTCTCTAAACAGACATTCGGAAATATAGGGAAACAAGGCCTTGGTTATTCAAGTGTTCCCTACGTTTACCCCAAAGTTCAGAAAGGTAAAGACAAAATGACTGACTCAAATGAGAAACCTGAAAAGGTTACGGTAGAGAAAGTGAAGTCTGCCGGCAACAACTATGCTAAGGCAAAGTCTGCTGATGGTAGACCTACTAAACTTCTACCGGTAACTATCAAGTTTGTCTATGAAACAGGCAAAGCTCCTCTACCTGTTAAAGGTAAACTTAAAGGTATTCTACCAAATCCTCCTGAAAAGGTAATCAACAGAAAAGCTAAAGCTAAGTCTGGTGGTAACATACCTAGGAAGATTCGAAAGAAACCAATTAAGTCTACCATCAACAAGCAAGCTGAACCAAGAATGGATGTCAAGAAAAGGAATGATCACAAGCACTCTTCAGTTGAAGACACTAACAGTTCACTGTGGAATTTCCATTTATGTCATTCTTGCAATTGCCTAGGCCATCTAACCCCGGAATGTCTGCTAAGGTTCACTCCAAGATCTAAGAGACCTAGTTTTCTCAAGGTCAAGCAGGTATGGGTTCCAAAAGGTTGCTAATCCTTAGAACCCAAAAGAAAATAAAGGGGACCTTGTTGCTTTAATTCTTTTTCAGAAATACTTCATGGCTATAGAATTAGAAAACAAAAACATCTGGTACCTGGACAGTGGCTGCTCAAGACACATGACTGGGAACAGAAGTCTTCTTACAGATATAGCTGAAGCAAAAGGACCCACTGTTATTTTCGGAGACAATGCAAGAGGAAAAACAATTGGATATGGCTCAATCACTAGAGGAAGTCTATCCATCAACAAGGTTTCTCTAGTGAGTGGTTTAAAGCACAATCTTCTGAGCATATCTCAATTCTACGACAAAGGACTGCTTTGCCAATTCAACTCCAACCAGTGCCTCATCAAAGACAGTGAATCCTGCTCTACAATACTGACCGGCAATAGACAAGGAAACGTCTATGTCGTGGACTTAAATCTTCTAGGGAGATTCTCAAACCTGTGCCTAGTAGCCAACAACGCTCGTGACAACAGCTGGCTATGGCACAAGCGTCTCAGTCACCTCAACTTTAAGCACCTCTCCAAGCTCTCCAAAAATGGGCTTGTCAAAGGTCTACCTACGGTGTCTGCCGACCATGACAGAAGTTGTAAAGCTTTTTTTTTTTTTTTTGGGAAACAGGGACGGCACCCTGCTAGATTTTATTAATAATGGAAAAAAAATACAAACTTGAGGGGGACAACCAGCCTTGCCCTTATAAATGGGAGGACAAAGGAGCCTAACCTCGAAAAGGAAAAACAGAGCGAAAAAAAGAAAATTAGGAGATTCTAACATAGGGAGTTCTTCTAGCATCTAAACTAATGAGACCCTTAATAGGGCGGGGAATACAATCAGGCATAAAAAATTGGATACTATCTTGAGAATCACAAGCCAAGTTAGCGAGACTGTCAGCAACTTTGTTGGCTTCTCGGAAACAGTGATGAAACGAATGCTGGCCAGATTGTTGAAGCCGAAGAATATCTCTGAAAATGTAAACATACTTCCAAGAAATATTATAATTTTCAGAGAGAGTATCAACAATGATTTTTGAGTCCATTTCAATGACAACATTATGGTAATCTTGCTCATGGAGCCACAGGAGACCAGAATGAAGCGCTTTCAGTTCAGCCATCATATTAGAACACTCACCATAAAATTCTGAGAAAGCGTAAATACATTCACCTTGAGAATTTCGAAGAATGCCACCGCCTCCACTTAGGCCCGGATTGCCACGGCTAGCGCCATCTGAATTAAATTTAAAGGAACCTGAAGGAGGGGGGTTCCATAAAATAGCCTGAACTTTAATTTGCTTGAAGAGGCCAAAGGAGATAGATGAGCTATCATGGAGATCAGATATGAAATAATTGGAAGCTTGGAGAATGGCCTTGAGATCTGATTTAACATTAAAAATCAGAGAGCTGATTGAGAGCTGATTGCCATCAAAAATAGCATGATTTCTGAATTTCCAAAGATGCCAAAGAATAAGAGATGGGATAATGATGAAGGGAAGAGACCGACGATAAAACCACCAGCGGCAATATGTCACCAGTGAAAGACATGTCACCAGTCAAAATATTATGGAAATGACGCCAAATACGCCAAATATCTCAGAGCTTTGGATAAGAAGACATGTTCGAAAGTTTCAATATGTCCTGAAGCACAACATTGACACTTTGAGGCTAACTGAATTCCTTTGTCACTAAGACCCTCATCGATAGGAAGACGACGGAGAAAAAGCTGCCAAATAAAGATACTTATTTTCCTCGGCAGAGAATTATGCCATATAAAGGATGCAGACATCAGTCTAGGATGAGCAAAAGAGATCTCGGAGATGGCAGAGCCAATGGAAAATTTACCGGATGGAGACAAAGTCCAGCATGCTCGATCATCCTCATCTGCGAGAGAGATAAGAATGCTGTCTTTAACGGAAGAAGATAGAAAAATATGGCTGCCATCATTTTGACTGGACACATTGGGCAAAAATTCACGAGCTGTAGAGATATTATAGACAATAGGCAAAGCCTCATTTAGATCACGAATCCAGTGATCATGCCAAGGGGAACAGTTTCCTCGACCAAGAATCCAGAAGATATGAGGGTCTGCTATAGCGCGAGCCTTAAGCATTCGACTCCAAGAATGAGAACCTTTCGACTGAGCAATACTGGGATGGTGCCGAGAGCAATATCTAGCCTTCAAGTAGGATGTCCAAAGATTGGAAACAGTACGGAATCGCCACCACAATTTCAACCCATAGGCCGCACATAAGTCTGCCATAGAGAAAAGACCAAGACCTCCTTCGGCAACAGGTCTACAGCAAATAGACCAAGAAATCCAGTGACTCTTTTGTCTCCCTTCCAACTGCCCCCAGAAAAAATTAGAACACATCCTATCAATCATTTTCACAACAGATTTTGGAGGGTCTATAGATGCAATTTGATAACTTGTGATGGAATAAAGAACATGTTTGATAAGAGTTATTCTGCCAGCCTTGTCAAGAAATGGTCCCAGCCAAGAGCTTATGCGGTTTTGGAGTTTGAGAAGAAGGGAATCAAAATAAGGTTTCTTTTTGCGACCATAGTAAAGAGGACAGCCCAGATATGTAATAGGAAGAGAACCCTTCTGGAAATTCAAAACAGATTGGATCAGGTTACAACGAGAAGTATCTGTGGAAGGAGCAACATAGTATGAACTTTTAGCTCGATTAATAAGCTGTCCAGAAGCAGCTTCATAAGACTGAATAAGATGATTAAGCTGAGAAAGAGAAACCTTGCTTCCATTGCAAAAGATTATAATGTCATCAGCAAAGGCAAGATGGGAAATAATTGGACACCCACTAACAGTCGAGTAGATATAGGATGAAGATTGGGAATGAAGTCGATTAATGCTACGGCTTAAAACTTCTGCAGCTATGATGAAGAGACTCGGAGAGAGAGGGTCCCCTTGGCGAAGGCCCCGAGATGAAGGAAAGAAACCAGTAAGGTCGCCATTAATGAGGACAGAAAACCAATTGTCAGATATAAGGCGCCAAACCAGATCTATAAATACCTCATGAAAACCAAACTTGCGAAGGACACTGGTAAGAAAAACCCAAGACACCCTATCAAAGGCTTTAGCCATGTCAAGTTTAATCGCAACATTGGACCCAGCAATCTTTTTCCCCAGATGGCACATCATTTCCTGAGCAAGAAGGATATTATCCTGAAGTTGTAAAGCTTGTCAACTAGGAAAACTCTCCAAGTCTTCCTTCAAAAGAAAGTCTGTTTTGTCAACAAACAGACCTCTTCAACTTCTGCATATGGATCTCTTTCGACCAATCACAACAGCCAGTATTTCAGGAGACAAGTACACTCTTGTAGTAGTTGACGACTACTCTAGATTCACTTGGATTGAAACTATGACATCTAAAGATGAAACGTATGATCTAGTCACTGCTCTTTTTAGAAGACTTCAAACTCAAAAGCTTGAAGACATTAGCGACATAAGATCAGACAATGGCACTGAATTCAAGAACAATGGTGTAGAAAAGTACTGCGATGACCACGGGATCGGCCACAACTTCTCTGCCGCCGGTACTCCTCAACAAAACGGTGTAGCTGAACGGAAGAACAGAACACTGATTGAAGCAGCAAGAACAACAATCTTTGCCGCGTAAGCTAAACTTCCGAAGTATTTCAGGCGTAAGCGTCAACACCGCATGTTTTACCTGCAGATCCACGGTAAACAAGTTTCATAACAAAACTCCATATGAAATATGGAGAGGAAGATCCCCCAACATAGGATTTCTTAAAACCTTCGGCTGTAAATGTTTTATTCTTTATAATGGAAAAGAATATAGAGGAAAATTTGATGCAAAATCAGACGAAGGAATTTTTCTGGGGTATTCCAAACATTCAAAAGCATTTCGCATTTTCAGTAAAACTAATTTAAAAATTTTAGAATCTGTGCATGTTTCTTTTGATGAATATGACTTGTTAGAGCCTAGAAAGGCTCCGAACGTTGCTAATAATTCTGATAATGATGAGACAGGTACAAATACAGCTTCTACTTCCACTTCTCATCAGAAAACAGCAACTGCAGACCCCCAAGTATCGCTAACCCTTCACCAGTAGATGAGAACTCTGCCGGTACCGATAACAACTCTTCTGTTGACCCTCAACGCATCTCTTCTGTATTACCCCAAGCACCTTTACAGATCGCTCATCCTTCTTGTTAACCAGAAAATGAAAGTTTTGAAGATCCCATGTCTTCTGAACTAGATTTTGGTGAATCTCCTTATCAACCTACTCCAGAATTCTTAAGGGAAGAACCCAACAGAACTGATCTTCCTCCAACTGTCATTGAAGCAAGAGATCATCCCATTTCTCAAATCATTGGTGATCTCAACACAGGAGTTCGTACGAGAAATAAAGTTCGAGAAGAAACCATGTTTGCTTATGCATTTGTATCTGAACTCGAGCCAAAGACAATTGATGAAGCTATCGAAGATCATAACTGGATTGAAGCTATGCAAGAAGAGCTGAACCAGTTTGAAAGATGTAAGGTGTGGAGCTTAGTTCAAAGGCCGACTGATCATCCAGTCATCGGCACTAAATGGGTTTTCAGAAACAAAAGAGATGAAGATGGAAATGTCACCAGAAACAAAGCTAGACTAGTTGCACAGGGCTACCGACAGGAAGAAGGAATTGACTTTGATGAAACTTTTGCTCCTGTTGCTAGACTAGAGGCAATCAGACTCTTTCTAGCCTATGCATTGTTCATGGACTTCAAAGTGTATCAGATGGATGTAAAGAGTGCCTTTTTGAATGGAGATCTCCAAGAAACTGTATACGTGGAACAGCCTCCAGGATTTGTCATTTCAGACAAACTGGATCACGTCTACCGACTCAAGAAAGCTCTCTACGGCCTGAAGCAAGCTCCTAGAGCTTGGTATGAAACTCTATCCAAGTTCTTAATAGAACAAGGATTCGTGAGAGGAAGGATAGACACTACTTTATTCATTCTCAAGCACAAAGGTCATTCTCTTCTGGTACAAATCTATGTGGACGACATTACCTTTGGATCAACTAACCAAAGCCTGTGCAAAAGATTCGAGAAGCTGATGCAAAGCAAGTTCGAGATGAGCATGATGGGTGAACTTACCTACTTTCTAGGACTGCAGATACAACAGACTTCCGACGGAATCTTCATCAGCCAAACCAAATATGCAAAGGAACTAATCAAGAAGTTTGGTCTTGATTCAGCTAAAGGATTTGAAACTCCAATGTCTACCGATTGCCATCTTGACAAAGATGAGAAGGGAAAGCAAGAGAACATGACCAAGTACCGAGGAATCATAGGTTCACTTCTTTACCTTTCAGCTAGTAGACCTGACATTATGTTTGCTGTTTGTGTTTGTGCAAGATTTCGAGGCGATCAAAGGAGTCACATTTGCTTCTGTCAAGCGTATCATCGATATGTTTCAAAAACAACAAATTTAGGCATATGGTATTCCAAAAACAACAATTTCGATCTAGTTGGATACTCGGATGCGCAAAGTGAGCAGAAGAAGCACCAGTGGGACTTGTCAATTCCTTGGAAATAGATTTGTCTCATGGTCTTGCAAGAAACAAGGATCAGTTGCAAATTCAACCACAGAAGTTGAATATATTGCTGCAAGCAGCTGTTGCTCTCAACTACTATGGATGAAGCAACAACTAGTGGACTACAACATCAAGACTGCAAACTGCCCAATCATGTGTGACAACACATCAGCAATTTCAGTCTCCAAAAATCCAGTGATGCACTCCAAGACAAAGCACATTGATATCCGTTATCACTTCCTCAAAGATCATGTGGAGAAAGGTAACATCAGCTTGGAATATGTTCCAACTGAGCATCAATTGGCATACTCACAAAACCACTTGATGCCACCAGGTTTGCTTATTTAAGGAGAAATCTTGGTATGATTGATCCTACTGCTTAATTTCAAAGTTTTTGTTAATATTTCTTTCATACCGGTAGACTTAGTTTTCAACTGATCGGAAGACGTAATTTTCTCTTTACCGGAAGACTTAAGGTCAGTATTCTCACTTAGTCTATTTTTGCTAAAGAGGTTTCTAAAGCAATAAAGGGGGTCAAGGATGAAATTTGGCACTTAAGAAAATATCTTAAGTTCCCGCTTTTTCAACTAAAATTTTCTCGCCTATAAATAAACCTTGAATCGCCTATTGCAAAACTTTACGAAACTCTTTGACAAAATATTTCTCTCTCTATTCATACGCTCTCTGTGTAACTGCTTTCTGCATTTCCAAATTATTCTTGTTTCTTCTTCTCATCAACAGCAATGGTATGTTCTTCTCTACTCTCTACTTGAAACTTATTGTTTTCTGTTTTGCATTTCATAACCTAAATTTGTTTTGGAATACAAGCAGTCATTTTCGAGTTTCTACAGTATTCGCCATTGTTGTTCTTAAAAACCTAAGAAAACTAACAGTCGTTTATGTACTTTCATTATCTATTCTTATGGAAAACTTTTGTTTTACATTTCTCGGGTATGGATTCACTAAAACATTCTAGGGTTTCAAGTTTTCGTTACGAAAAATTCCAATTATTTCAGGAAAACTTGAAATTTCTGCTTGTTTAGTTCTTGAGGTAAAAAGCCCTAATTTCTATTTGCATTTCTTTCAGGCAAAAACCTTAAAATCTAAGCGAGACAGCGGAAAGAAATTAAACCCAGAAACTGACATTCCTCCAAGTACGGATGTCAACCTTCCGGGATATCCAACCTTTCCCGCCTCTCATGACATCATAGTTGCTCTGGACCCGAAGCTGTACATTCCAGGGATGTGCATTGACCTTCCAACTATCTGCTCAATAGTCTCCGGTGTCAAAGCATGCGAGGATATGAACACCTCCGACATACTACCTCTCTTATGCCTCAACGACAAGGATTACATCATCTTTTTGGCAGAAGAATTTTATCAGAGGATGGAACTCATGAGCCCGAATGCTCTTCGAGGATGGATTAGGGGCCGACCTATCTCCATCACCGCCAAGAAGATTTCCACCATCATCGGCGTACACTTTGGTGCACCTCTTGAAGCAACCATTCGTAGACACCCCAATTTCGTACCTCTGGTATGTGACATGACAAAAAATATCAAGACCTGTTAAAACATTAACAAATGCCAAGTTACAGGGTCAAAAGTGCAAAAGGACAAAGCAGGATGCTCAAAAGGACGAATTACAGGGACCTAAGTGCTCAAAAAAGGCTAAGTTTGAATAGTGGGCGTGGCCACCCATGAATTTGGGCATGGCGCCCAAATCAAGAGGGAGTGGCGCCCAAATCTTTTCTGCCTGCTACAGTGCTCCATTTGTTGCCGTAAAACACAAATTTTCCTGCGCGGAGTACAATCGGTTGGAGCGCGAAGAAGGAATTTTATTTCCTTCCGTGTCCCTGTTTCGGCCTATAAATACAGAGGCCCGGCTTCTCATTCAGCACACTTTCTCGTCGATAAAATTTCTCTGCGTCCTCGTTACGCTGAAGAAATAAATAGTGAGCGATCATTTCAAAAGCCTCGAAACTCTGCCAAATCTCCTCCAAACACAAAACCAACCGGTAGGAGTGAGCCTTAGCCCCTCAACTAGGTATCCACCCTATTTCCCCGGCCCAAAAACCATAAAGTAAGTCATTACTCTACCCGAGTAATAGACTGAAAATCAACCCATATAAGCTGTTATTCCGCCCAACCAAATAAGCCAAAACCACAAAAACTAAGCCGTCATTCTGCCCAAGTGAGTGAGCCAAAAACACCGTATATAAGTCGTCACTCTGCCCAAAACACATCAGCAGCAGCAACAAAAGTCTCCCTCTCCCGAGAAGGACAGAGCGAGCACACCCTAGGCTGTTAGTAAGTTTTACTTTAAAGCTTTCATTTTGTAAAATTATTATTTCCAATCCGGCCCAATGTAGATATATAAGCAGTTGTGCTGCCCGGATTTAGTTAAGAAATAGTACTAAATATAGCCGTTATTATGGCCAAATATTTGTAGGTATATTTGTAATTATTTGCTTTATTTATTCACTAAAGTCTTTATTTATAAAAGTATTATTTCCAATCCGGTCCAATGTAGATATATAAGCAGTTATGCTGCCCGGATTTAATTAGAAAATAATACTAAATATAGCCGTTATTATGGCCAAATATTTTCAAGTATATTTGTAATTATTTGTAAAAGAGACAGTTGCAAGTCTGTAAATAATGTAGACAAATGGATGTATTTGTAGGCAGTTAATGCTTTATTTATCTGTTAAATAAATATAACAAGAAGCATACTTTAGCCAAAAACTGTTTTGAGACCGAAAGGGCGAGTTGGGTGCCTAGCACCTTCCCAACTCGTAACTTAGCCTCCGAACTCGTTTTTTTTTTTGCAATCTCTAGTTTTCTTTTTGGTTTTGCTTTATTTTTCCCTTAAAATAAAGATGTCAACTCTAAAACATTTTGGATCCAGTGGGGCCTCACAACATTTTTCTTTGCACTTTCACGTTCTCCCCTAAACAAGGGAGAATGAGAATGGAAAGGTGATGTATTCCTATGTCCTGGTATCCCCTAAACAAGGGATAACTTGACGTAGAAAACCCAAAGCACCCATAGTGATCCGAGATAGGCCATAAGGTTATTTTCATAAAATCCATAGTGGGGGCGCTGCAACATTCCTTCCTTGCACTTTCACGTTCTCCCCTAAACAAGGGAGAATGAGAATAGAAGGGTGATGCATTCCTATATCCTGGTATCCCCTAAAAAAGGGATAACTTGACATAGAAAACCCAAAGCTCCCATATTGGATCAAAATCCACTAAAGGCAACCGAGGCGCATTCCAACGCGCTATTCCGACAGCACTCCTCTCGCACTTTTGATTTCGTCCTCCCCTAAACAAGGGAGGGTGGAACGGGAGCAGTGGATGTCACCGCATCCGCACGTACGCGCACCCCTATCCAAGGGCGCGCGGGGCGCGGGAGCACGTTTTCCCGGGAACCCACAGTGGCGACTCTGCTGGGGAGATCGATTTTATTTTAATAAATAAAAATGGAGGGCTAGACTCAGTAACCAAAACTATTTTTTTATTTTGTTTCTGGCTAAAGTATGCTTGTTATATTAATTTAAACAGTCTAATATTGCGTTCCTTTAACATCCGTGTCTATATTTGTGGATATGATCCTCCATCTTGCAGCAGTTTCATTTCAAACACTGTTACGAATATACTTGAAAATATTCGTATTTTTTTTAAAAAAATCAAATATATATATATATATATATATATATATATATATATATATATATATATATATATATATATATATATTTTATATGATATATATGTAATTTTCCTTTTTATTTTCGGGCAGCACAACAGAGGGGCTGGGGCTTTGTTTTTAAAATCTTTTCATTTTCGGCCTTATAATATTTTATTCTGCTTTATTTTCATTCTGCAAAATATACATGTATGCATTCATTTTGTCATTTTATTTTGGGGATTAGGACTCATTTATAATTAATAGAAATAGATAGATTCCCCGCTTTTCTTTCTATTTCTTGATGGTATGCTTGCTTGCCCGCACTTAAGCTAAAAAGCCGAGAAAATCCATACATAACAGCAAGACAGGCTATATCTGTTTTATTTTCTATTTTTATATCTAAAAAAAACTTTTTTTTGTTTTTTAGATACCGCACACACGCGCACATGCATATAAATATATTATGAATTGCTACCTTACACCATGGCCAGCCTACCCCCTGCATGAGCCAACGTTAGACTGCATATAGATTCTCAGGACACTTCAAAGACCGATCGGTTTTTGTATTTTAAATTGTGGGTCAGCCCTAGTAAAAAAAAATGTGCACAAGTCAAAAAAAAAAATATGCGCAAGTCAAAACAAAAAATGTGCAAGTCAAAAAAAAAAAATAATACACTAGGGCTGATTTATTATTTTCAAATGCTCGACCTAGATCATTTCGAATGGTGGATCCCGAAAAGAGTATACGCCCTTCGCCTGTGATTAGTCCGATCTCAGGGAGTCGAAAGGCAGGTGGAATACGTTGGTCCTATACTCTGGAAAAAGAATCCACTATTCCAGGAAAAGTCCTGAGACCGTCAAAATAAAGCAGGTTCTTATCCGGTCAATTTGTAGGGGTAATAATAAATAATAAAATATACTAATAAAGGCACACTGTACTCTAAGCCCAAAAAACCTTCAGCCAGCCTCCTGATACCTCCATAACCCATTTTCCTCAGAAACCTGGCCCGAATTTGGAAAGGCAGAGATAGTACTGGCCGGTTGATACGGGAAACAAGTGCAGAAATCAGAACAGAGGGTATCAGTATCAGATCAGACAAGGGCAGAATCAATACAGAAAATACAGATCCGAGCAGTATGGCAACAGATGAACAGTCCGATATGGGTACAGATTCAGGGGCTCCAGGATATGCTCCGACTCCGGCAATGCAGCAGTGGCTAGACCAGAATCTGGATGCACGACATGAACTCTTGCTAAGCCAAATAGCAAGTCTTATACAAGGTCAAAAACCCAGTGGTGAGGTAAACTCTTCCCCTATAGTCCCCAGGGAGCATCCACATCTCATGTGCCTCCAAACCCAACTCCTCAGCCAAACACTAACCCACCAAATATAGCCACTACCCCAAATCCCAATCCTCCACCGAGTCCCTACTACCCAAATATCAGCCCTTACCCGTCCTATCCTTCACATCCTTCCCCAAACACCAAAGTTCCCCAAAGCCCAAATGACCTCCCTGTTCCCATAACCAACCCACTCCAGAACAGCCCAAATATGGACCCCCCAAATTATAACCCGCCAGGCCAAGTTACCACTTATTTACCTTATAATGATCTTGGCCGCCCAGCCGAACCAACCCAAAATCCAGCTACCCAAAATCCACCAACCCAAAATCCTTATCCAGCCCAGAATCCACCAACCCAATATCCATATCCAGCCCAGAATCCACCAGCCCAATATTCATATCCAGCTCAAAATCCTTACCAGACACCGCAGCCAGAAATTAACCCAACCTTCCCTAATCCAGCCAGTATATACCAAAAGCCAACTCCCCCAGCCACCAAAGTAGAGGCCGACGTGGAAAATATAAAAGCCATGTTACTCAAACTTCTCAACAAAGGGGAATTTTCTACGCGGGCACTGACACTACAACCTGCGGCAGTATTGCCTCTCAAATTTAAGATGCCCGACATAGAAAAATTTGATGGAACTAGATGCCCTATATCCCACTTAAAATCTTATTCCACTGGCATGCAGTCAAGGGGAGCTAGCTTCGAGGCTATGGCTTCCAATTTTCACCTCACCCTGATAGGGCGCCAAGCAATGGCGATGTTGTCGACAAGAGCACTCGAATACAGGGACCGGATAGCCGAAGAATTCCTTGAAAGGTATAAAGACAACACTAGCCCAGAAAATAAAAGAGATCTCGAGTCATGCACCCAAAGAGAGAAAGAAACATGTGTTGAGTTTGCAGTCAGGTGGAAACGGAAGTTGGCCCAGACTTTTGACAGACCTGATCCGGCTGAGTCATGACGGATGTTCATCAAAAACCTCCAGCCCATATACCTGGAACACATGCGGTATCTCCCTTACACCAGCTTTAAAGTAGTGGAGATAGGGGTTCGTATTGATGAAGATATACGGACCGGGCAATTACAAGTCAATACGTCTCCTAGCTCTTTCTGTTACTCTAAATGGAAGACAGCCGCAGCCACACCCGCACCAACCGTCAATATGGTAGGGAATGGATCAGCCACTTTTCCTACCCAAAGTTATGGCACTGTTCCATGGTCTTATGGAGCGGACAGGTCTGTCAACGCAGTCGGAGGGAATAATGGCCCGAACAGAAATTTCAGAAATCAGAACCGTCATTATGATGAACTGCAAGCCTCCCAGTCTGTAATCCTGCAGGGGCTAATGGCACAAGGAGTGTTAAAGCCTATGGAAAATTATAAGCCACCAGACCCCCTGCCCAGGAACTGGAATCATGCCCAATACTGTGAATATCATCGCTGCAGTGGCCACCTTACTGATAAATGTTATCTGCTCAAAGATGCTATCCAAGATCTTATAGATGATAAGGTTATTGAAAAGCCTCCTCCCAGACCAAATGTAGTCAATAACCCTCTACCTCAAATCAACATGATTGAGGTTGGTGAAAACTTCATGGACATGATAGGCAGAGGTACTGATTACGAAAAGCTCCCTGCTGAGTTCGAGCCTATTTCTAATAAGCCTCTGCGGAACTAGTATACTACGCCCGACCCGCTTTGGACGCCCGCAGATCTGGTGGACCGCTTTAGATATATTATCCCTATTCCTTTCCCTAGCTTTACGGATTGGTCATCTACCGATCCGCTCCATAAAATTGAGGATCTCAAACCCAGGTCCTCAATAATGTAATAAACCCTGTACGGTTTGCTTTTAATAATAATCTAAATGTCTTTGCTTATTTCTTAGTTGCACCTATATTAAAAGACACATTAAATCATTATAATAATGAGTCATTTAATAGGACCCAAAAGATAAAAAAAATATATTTGCTTGAGCTTGTAAAGTCAGTCGAGCACCAGGGACATCATCATTCATCAACAGCAACTGAAAACTGATCCACTATCAATCTGGGGCTGGACAATGAAATCAAAAGAGTCAAAATCGGCAACTACCTGGAAGGTTCTGAAAAGGATAACACTCATGAATCTCCTCAATCTCCTCAAAGAGTTCGTGGACATGCTTACCTGGTCCTATGAAGATGTGTCGGGGGTAGACCTAGCCATAGTCAAACACCGGATCCCCACATGTCCGGATGCTCAGCCAATCAGACAAAAGCTCCGCCGCATCAAGCCGGAACCGTCACTACAAGTTTACAAAAAAAAGAGAAAGCATGCAACAGCCGCACGTCAACTTCATTCGGGTAAAAAAAAAAAGGCAAAAAAAAAAGAGTTTAAAAAAACCGATCTGGCTGTCCAATGTAGTGACCATTCCCAAAGCCAACAAGTTTTTTTTTAATCAACAGCATGCTAGGCCATAGTCAAATCAAAGGAGCAGGAGACCAAGAAAGGATCTCATTCACCACCCCTTGGGGGACCTACTGCTATCATGTCATGCCGTCTGGGCTAAAAAAAATGCTGGGGCTACTCATCAAAAGGCTTCTACCACTCTCTTCCACGATGTGCTGTATATTGTCAAAAAGATCTAGTCAGGAGATGTCGTACTCCTCACAAGCCAGGAAAGAAAAGACCTTGTTCAGCCCTCCAATCTCAATGAGCTCAAAAGGTATTATGCTTGAGACACCCTATCCGGCAAGTGCTTCCCTCTCCAGCCCGCTAGGCTGAAAACCCGAACGGGCGGCCTAGGCAAAATTTAGGGCATATATAAAGAAAAAAAACAAATAAAAAAAGGAGAAATAAGGGCTCGCTAGGTTGAAAACCCGAAAGGGCAGCCTAGGCAAAAGTTAGAGCAAAATAAAAAATATATATATCAGGAGAATAAAGGGGAGGGAAAGCACTCTTTGAAACCTCGACATTCTGCCTCCAGTCTTCAGCATGCAAGGGGGCTCGACTGACAGAAGAAAAAGAAAAACTACGACAGAAAGCTCGCAATAAAACACTAAAATATAAATTTTTCGGGTCCTAAGGTGCAACTTAGGAATAATTGCTAAAGAAATTTAGATTATAAATTAATTGCATGTACATATCTATTTATTGCCTATATCCCCCCTTGTTTCCCCCAAAAACTATCCTTCATTTGCAGCTCAAGCCCTGGAGCGGTCCATCAATGCCTG
The DNA here is from genome assembly GCA_013146195.2 of Codonopsis lanceolata. Lineage (NCBI taxonomy): Eukaryota > Viridiplantae > Streptophyta > Magnoliopsida > Asterales > Campanulaceae > Codonopsis > Codonopsis lanceolata. The sequence goes on from CM028382.1 coordinate 119,852,731, forward strand.
GGGCGTTCGCCCGGCCGGGCCCATATACTTCTTTCGCAAGGTACAAAAAAAAAAAAGGGGGGCTCGGTCTCATCAGAATGAGAAGCACCAGAAGTGTCCTCGTCCTATTCATCAGCTGCACTGCCATTGTCCTGAAACAGCCAAACAACTTGGATTCCGACCATTCATTGCTACCCTGTCTGATTGTGAAGAGAAATGCTGGGGCTATGAGAATAGCCTTATGCCAAGTATAGCCCTGCAACAATGGTATGACCGAGAACAGGAAGAGATATTGCCTTTTTCTTTCCCCACATATCACAAAAAAAAAAAAAAGAAGAAAAAGGGAAGCATGTTCGAACCCGAAGGTATATTCCTTTAAAATCCATCTTGGAGATACAGCGTGTCATTACCCATTAGACATCGGTATAGCTTTGCTTTGTGCGTGTGTCTTGAGTCTGCATGTTTTTTTTTTTATTTTGCATCATATAAAATTAGATTGCATTGTAAATATTTGTACATGTTTTCAAAACAAAAAAAAAGAGCAAAAAAAAAGCAAAAACAAAAACAAAAAACAAAAACAAAACAAAAACAAAAGCAAAAACAAATTTTTTTTATGTATTGTTCTACATCTAGATAAACGTTTTTGCATTATAAACATTATTAAAATACCTTTTGCATCTTAAAAATATGTACTGCATTTTGCATTTTTGCATGCATAATAGAATAAAGAATGCCCATGCATCATGTTAATAGGCATCCTGTAATTTTTAGACATCTCATTTGCATTAAATAAAATAAGTACATGCATCCAGCATTTGCATTTATCATCCAATAAGCTGCATTAGGGGTGCGCTAAAAAGAAAATAAAATGTCACCATTCATGAAAATAAATATTCCCATGGCATTTACTATATCCCTGCAGCATAAGCATGCATCATGAAGCCTCATTTGCATTTATAGTATAAATCATGCATGATAAGGTCAAATAGTGACCACTAGTTTAATCATGCATCATAAGAATAAATTACATGCATCATTACTTAATTACATCATTTAGGCATAAATAGGACATGCATAAACATTAATAATAAAGTCAGGAATGCTTCAAAAGTGCCAAAATCTAGCAGATCAGAAGTATATCCAGGAAAAAAAAATAGATAATAAGCATGCAAATAAATAAAAATGGTGAGCATGCAGAATAAAAAAACAAAACAACAAAACAAAAAAAATTGGGAGAGGGGGAAATGCATGTACAAGGAGGAAAAATTTTCAGGTACATGCAACAAGAAAAATGCGGCGGCAGAAGAAGAAATTTTCGAAGCTAAAAAAGGACAAAAAAAAGATGAGCGATTCGGACCAAGAAAAAGAAAAATGCAAAAAGATCAAGAAAAATTTTCCAGCTAAAGCCGAAAACAAAGCGGAACAGGGAAAAAGATTTTCCAGCGAAGGTTGGAACAGTGATGAAAAGAAAAATCTCCAGCAAAGTGCAGCAACAAACAGCGTAAAGCAGCAAGCGACAGCAAAGCAACATCAGCAGCAATTTGCTGCATGGACACGACAAAGGTAAAAGAAAGGAAGGTATTTTCCTTTTTAACAGTGCATTTGTATAATGTTTGAAAACTTTCCTTTAAGGGGTACACAGCCCCAGATTGATAGGGAAAGGTCTTGTTCTCCATTGAAGGCTGAGTTCCTGAGGAGGCATTGCATTCCATGCATTTTGGCTGTGTGGGAAACTTTCCTTTAAGGGATCAGCCCCGGATTTATAGGGAAAGGTCTTTTTTCTCCAGTAGAGGCTGAGTTCCTAGGTAACAATTCACTCCGCGCAGCCACATGCGAGCTACGATTGGTCTGATTCCTTGTATAAGGATACGTAGACAGTCTATCTCGGTAGATGCGACCAAACACAGCACATTATTTACCTTTGCAGCACTCATTTGATAAAGCTTTGCATGCACTTGTTCATTTAGCATTGCCACACTTGCACCGCCACACTTGCACCGCAACACTTGCACCGCAGCATTTAGTCCCCAGCTGGCCGAACTACGTTTGGTCTGATTCCTTTTATTAAGGGATACGTAGGCAGCCTACATTAGTAGGTCCGACCATCAGAGCATTCAATTTGCATATCTGCTTAAAAATTGCGATAACCTGTTATAACTGACTAAAAATGTCTAGGATATGGAGGTTTGATAAATTGTTGCATTATAACTGCTACCTACTGCATATTTCTCCCTCGTTTTGAAATTAAACGAAATTGGAGAGTCTATTCTTATCAACGATGTTCGTCTACTCAGTAAGCTACGGGTTACGCGTAGACTCCATCGTTGAGGGGCTCTGTAGATACCCCAATTTCGTACCTCTGGTATGTGACATGACAAAAAATATCAAGACCTGTTAAAACATTAACAAATGTCAAGTTACAGGGTCAAAAGTGCAAAAGGACAAAGCAGGATGCGCAAAAGGACGAATTGCAGGGATCTAAGTGCTCAAAAAAGGCTAAGTTTGAATAGTGGGCGTGGCCACCCATGAATTTGGGCATGGCGCCCAAATCAAGAGGGAGTGGCACCCAAATCTTTTCTGCCTGCTACAGTGCTCCATTTGTTGCCGTAAAACACAAATTTTCCTGCGCGGAGTACAATCGGTTGGAGCGCGAAGAAGGAATTTTATTTCCTTCCGTGTCCCTGTTTCGGCCTATAAATACAGAGGCCCGGCTTCTCATTCAGCACACTTTCTCGTCGATAAAATTTATCTGCGTCCTCGTTACGCTGAAGAAATAAATAGTGAGCGATCATTTCAAAAGCCTCGAAACTCTGCCAAATCTCCTCCAAACACAAAACCAACCGGTAGAAGTGAGCCTTAGCCCCCCAACTAGGTATCCACCCTATTTCCCCGGCCTAAAAACCATAAAGTAAGTCAATACTCTGCCCGAGTAATAGACTGAAAATCAACCCATATAAGCCGTTATTCCGCCCAACCAAATAAGCCAAAACCACAAAAACTAAGCTGTTATTCTGCCCGAGTGAGTGAGCCAAAAACACCGTATATAAGCCGTCACTCTGCCCAAAACACATCAGCAGCAGCAACAAAAGTCTCCCTCTCCCGAGAAGGACAGAGCGAGCACACCCTAGGCTGTTAGTAAGTTTTACTTTAAAGCTTTCATTTTGTAAAATTATTATTTCCAATCCGGCCCAATGTAGATATATAAGCAGTTGTGCTGCCCGGATTTAGTTAGGAAATAGTACTAAATATAGCCGTTATTATGGCCAAATATTTTTAGGTATATTTGTAATTATTTGCTTTATTTATTCACTAAAGTCTTTATTTATAAAAGTATTATTTCCAATCCGGTCCAATGTAGATATATAAGCAGTTATGCTGCCCGGATTTAATTAGAAAATAATACTAAATATAGCCGTTATTATGGCCAAATATTTTCAAGTATATTTGTAATTATTTGTAAAAGAGACGCTTGCAAGTCTCAGAATAATGTAGACAAATGGATGTATTTGTAGGCGAAAATGCTTTATTTATCTGTTAAATAAATATAACAAGAAGCATACTTTAGCCAAAAACTGTTTTGAGACCGAAAGGGCGAGTTGGGTGCCTAGCACCTTCCCAACTCGTAACTTAGCCTCCGAACCCGTTTCTTTTTGCAATCTCTGGTTTTCTTTTTGGTTTTGATTTATTTTTGCCTTAAAATAAAGATGGCGACTCTAAAACATTTTGTTTCCAGTGGGGCCTCGCAACATCTTTCTTTGCACTTTCACGTTCTCCCCTAAACAAGGGAGAATGAGAATGGAAAGGTGATGTATTCCTATGTCCTGGTATCCCCTAAACAAGGGATAACTTGACGTAGAAAACCCAAAGCACCCATAGTGATCCGAGATAGGCCATAAGGCTATTTTCATAAAATCCATAGTGGGGGCGCTGCAACATTCCTTCCTTGCACTTTCACATTCTCCCCTAAACAAGGGAGAATGGGAATAGAAGGGTGATGCATTCCTATATCCTGGTATCCCCTAAAAAAGGGATAACTTGACATAGAAAACCCAAAGCTCCCATATTGGATCAAAATCCACTAAAGGCAACCGAGGCGCATTCCAACGCGCTATTCCGACAGCACTCCTCCCGCACTTTTGATTTCGTCCTCCCCTAAACAAGGGAGGGTGGAACGGGAGCAGTGTATGTCACCGCATCCGCACGTACGCGCACCCCTATCCAAGGGCGCGCGGGGCGCGGGAGCACGTTTTCCCGGGAACCCACACCATTGCTGAGGTTGTACATGCCTGGGAAGCAATGAGAGGAGTACACACTTACAGAGAACCTCAAGGGAAAATGCTCCGAAATCTGTTCCCTCTTGACGTTTACTGCTCCAGCCACCTTATTGACAAGGGGCTTCTATTCAAAAGTGGAGCACATGACATGTTCACGGCTCAACAAATCAACCTTACCAGTGCCGTGTTCCTTCAGCTTCGTCTCAACTGGGGGGGCCATCATCTTCAACGAATTAAAGCAGTGGGTAGAGAAAGCTAAGAACAACCCCACCTGCAAGCGCCCCTTCGTAAGGCTCATTAACGCCCTTCTTCAAGATGATGCAAATGTCAACTCTTCCTTGAAGGAAGATGAATTGATTGTAGTGGCCAAGGAGAAACAACTCACAGCCTCGTTCTTCAGTAAATACACTGAGTACGAGAACAAGCGACGGCTACAAAAGGGTCTACCGCCAGTCACCCTTGAAAAGATTGCTAAGCCTGCACCGATCTTGGTAACTCGCTTCAACATGGAAGCACATGACGCAGCAAGCAGAACCCTAAAAAAGGCCTCTGTAAAGTTCAATGATCAAGTGGCCGCGTCCCTCCATCAAAAGGCCAAAGACCTGGCTGATGAGGCAGAGCAGCTGCTTAGAACCAAGATGACAGCCAAGGGCAAAGCAAAGAAGACAAGGCCGGAGGAGGCCACTCCAACTGAAGAGGAGCAGGCCAAATGGATTAGGAAGGAGATGAAGGAAGGCCAAAAGAACAAGGCACCGTGCCGCCCCATCCTTCACCTTCACCAGCCCAAGCCCAGCCAACCTCTCAAACTCAACAAACCACTTCCTCCCAGCCACCTACCCAAACCAGTCAATCACCCTCACCCTCTCCTGCACCCACTCCCAAACCAAAATGAAGGAAACTTCGTAAAACCTTTGAAGACCAACCACCAGCAGACCCTCCTACCACTACCGATGAAGCCGCTGAGCCTCCTATTCAGCCGCTGAGGAAGAAAAGGAGAACTACTGTTACCAAGACCTCTACCAACACACAACTCATTCCTCCTGAGTCATCTACTCAGAGGAATTCACCACCTCCGGAGGAGCCTATCCCTCAGAAGGAGCCTCAAACTCAGGAGGAGCCAGCCAGAACCCCCAATCCTCCTCCTCCTTCACCCTTTAACTACTCACCTGACCCATCTACCCCTTCCTCACCTCACCAATCCCAACCAACTTCATCCACTACACCACAACCAACTCCCATCCCTCCCCCACAGCCAATAGACTCTGCTGCCGCCAAGTTCCTTTTCGAACTTTCGTCAGTAGCAGACCTATTCACCCCTACCCAACAACCTCCTCAACCTTCCCTACGAAAAATAAAATCCCTCTTCTACCCTGCCCCTTCTTTCTGGTTCTCTACCGACCCCTTACCCGAATCCTCCCATATCAGTGAAAATTATGACACTGATATGGAACTGGATTCCCCACCAACCCCTACTCCCCCTCCACCCATAACCATATCTTCCTCCACCAACACCATACCAACCCAAGACTCGTCTTCTTCCGACTCCATCACTCCTCCACTCCAACAGCCCATACGGCGTGCCGACTCTACCTCTGCCGGCACCATTCATATTGGTCAGGCTACCTCTTCTCATCAGCCAGCCAATGATGAAATTTTGTCACGGCTGGATGCCATATATGAACGGCTAGGCGCGCTTACCAGCATCACTACCGCTACCACCGAAATAGCACTGCCGCTTCCAAGGCCAATGACCGCACTGCCGCTCTTCTTCGACAGTTTCAAGAGGATGTCTGGACTCGCTTTGGACAGATACGACACGACTTTACAGATGTCAAGATCAACGTTGAAGCTCAACGAGATGAGTGTGTACGTATCTGCTCCTCCCTTTTCTATGAGCTTTTCCATGCCATCACTCTCCATCTCGGCAACGGTCGCCCTCCTGTTCTAGAGCTCAACCGCATTGCTCGAGAATCTGCTCACGATGTTATGAATGCAAATCGTGATCGTGATCTAGCCATCACGGAGGAGAAGCAAATGAGGTCAATCAATAGAATGCTGATGGAAGAGAACAACCGTCTTCGTGAAGAACTGGACTACCGTTCTCGTTCCACCAGACCTCCTACTGATGCAGATGACGAATATGAACGAAGAATGGAATAGCTAGAAAGAGAACGAAGGGAAAAGGAAGCCACAGACAAAGGCAAAGGGAAAAGACCTTGGTAACTTTTGTATCTTTTCTTCCCTTTACCTTTGTATCTATCCTATTTTGAAAACTCTGTAATATGTAAACATCTTGTTTATAATACAGAAGATTATTTGCTCTTCAAAATTGTATTGTTTAAATTCTTGTTTCTTTATTTTCTATATCTGCTCAGAATTTAAACACTCAGTTTAAATTTATTTTTGAACTGTCTTTGCTACTGATCTGTGTGCTACTCTCTAATTTCCTTATTCTTGTATGCACTTAGATTAGTTTCTTACACTTGAGGTGCTCGTCTGTTTGATAGAGACATGTCTTCTACTTAAATATATAAAATACTCAGACATGCTATTATCTATCACATAGTCTGTTTTTGCCCTCATTTGTAGTAATGATGACCAGATATAAATAGGAGGAGATTGTTGATTATCTTGTTAAAATTTATATATGTTCAATACATTACATTAGTTTTATACTTCAGTGGCTAATCGGGCTGCGTATCGATTAACGTGGCAACTGTGTATAGAACTTTGCCAAGTATAGTTTTTATAGGACTTTACAGGTTCAGCAGAAGACCTCTTCACAGCTTCACCGGAAGACCTGCTCAAAGCTTAAGAACGGCAGACCTTGTGTCCACCTGGTCTCTTATGATGTGTCCTATCCAGCAATGAACTCATTGGATTAATTCAAACTTATCCTAATCATTATTTGAATTAATCCAAGACATTCCCTGACATATCAAGCCGCCGAAAGCAACTTTCCGAAAAGTAGGAAGACTTTTCGTCCTGAACAGTGAAAGCAGGAAAAGCAGACTGTCTCCTACTGTCTACAACAACTCTCAGTTCTGACACCAAAATCGCTCACTCTTTGCAGATCTCAGAAATCATTACCTGCTCTAGATATATGTGAAGACGAAAATCCTTGACTGACAGCCCCATGCATTTAATGCATTCATAAAAGAGCTGTTGAAGTATTCGTCTTCTCCAACGGATCTTTTGAAGTGCACCTGCTATAAATACTGCCATTAAAGGCGGAGACACAAAGACTGCATGTAATCAATCGAACACTTAAAGGATTGCTTTGAAACTTCATAACTCCAAGTCTTACAGCTCAGTGCAATCAAGAGATCCTCAACAGATCTAGAAGTCCTCGTCAACAACAAGAAGCTGCTCATCAACACTTATTGTTTTGACTTCTTGTTGTTTACTTTCATTAACTATACTTCTGCACGAATTAAATATTTTGTATTTACAGATATTTAATGCCATAGACCCCAAACACAAGTCAATATTTTGTACACGATCCATTAGGGATATTCCTTGTAATTGATCTAGTGGAAAACATAGTGCACTATTCAAATCCAAGGTTGACTGCCTTGGTGGTGGACGTAGCACTCTTTATAGTGTGAACCATCCCAAAATACTCGTGTTATCTCCTACTGTTCTTCTGCTACTTGAACTATTTATTGCTTTGATTATCTTTATCCATTTACAGCAGAACTTAAAGTAACTTGTAAAAGGTCTACCGGTAGTCCTTATCGGCAGACCTGGAACAACTATCTTGAAGGTCTTCCGCTACTTCATTCACTTCAATAGATTGCAAGTACCCTTCAAAGAATTTACTGAAAAGTTTTAAGTGTTTAATAAGCTATTCAACCTCCCCCCCTTCTAGCTTATTATTGTGCCCATTGGGACCCACACCTATCATCAAGTTTCTTCACAAAATATGTTGGAAACCAATTCACATGCAAAACTTTATGAGATCACAGGGAATCAAAGGCCCTGCTTACCAATTTTTCTATGGCAATACTAAAGAAATAATGAGGATGACAAAGGATTCCTTGAGCAGACCCATGGATGAGTTATCCCATCAGATATTACAGAGAATTCAACCTTAGTTTTACTCCTGGATCAACAAATACGGTAAAAGCTTGTTAGTACGTAGGGTTATATTTCTAACGCTGAACTAACTCTTTTTCCTGTTCAACTACCTACTTGCTCTATTGTTTTTCATGCTTTTTGACAATTGTGTTATGAATAATAACAGGGCAAAGTTTTGTATTCTGGCATGGACCAAGGCCTCATTTTGTTACAATAGATACAGAGCTTGTAAAAGAAATTATGAACAATAAAGATAAGTCTTACCCCAAAAGTGAGACAGAAGAGTATTTGAAGAAGGCCTTAGGTGATGGTTTTGGGACAACAACAGATGAAGAGAAATGGACAAAGCTAAGGAGACTAACGAACCGTGCTTTCAACTCAAAGAGCCTGAAAGTAAGTCTTATTTTCTTTGGTATTTTGATAACAAAATGAATTGCATAATCATAAGATCGATAAACACCAATTAGTAGAAATTAATGATTCTTAATACTATCAACTATTCTTTACGTATAGTCATGCATGTAGAATATGACTCCAGCAATGATTGTGAGTGTCGAGTTGATACTAGAAAGATGGAAACAATATGAAAGAAGGGAGATTGAGGTTTATGAAGAATTCAGGTTCTTGACAGCAGAAATCATTTCGAGGACCGCTTTTGGCAGCAGTTACAGACAAGATATATGTCCAATTACGGAAGCATCAGAAAAACTTGAAGCAACAGATTTGAGTCTGGAGACGAAGGTAAAGGAATTAAAGGCTGGAGAAGATCTCAATTTGGAGTCGGAAGCATCTCCAATTACGAAAGCATCAGAAAAAGAAATTAATCAAGGCACTAAGAAGCCTGCCAACATCACCAGCTCTGTGCTTGATGTGTCAGTAGAAAAGACTGAAAAAGAGAAGATGCAGGAAGCATCTAATTATAATGAAAAAATAGATACTCAACCAGTAACACTCGTATCAGAAACAAGCTTAGAGGAAATTCAGTAAGGGGAAAACCTTATAAATGGTTCTCATACAAAAAATCAGATTGAGAAGACAGATGAAGCAAATGAAACAACAGAGGAAACTGTCAGCAAAGAGGTAAGAGACAAAAAAAAATACTTAAATTTACATTTACGCACCTGTTTCACCTGTTTTCTATTTCTTACAATATGTACACATTGAGGCATTAAATGAAAAGAAACAAAAAACAGATCACAGAGGACAAGGAAGTTGCCAGGATTAAAGTTTGTCATCACAGCCTTTCAAAAAATTTAGGAACGGAAGGAGTAGTACATATATGTTTGCTGGTAATAGCAACAGAAATAATGATGATTATGTTGTCACTTACGATACGAGGAAAAGAAAGCAGAAGTAGAAACATAATCAGAATAAAAGGGCTGTTGGTTTTGGGGGGGCAAATCGTAGAAATCATCGGAAAACAGAGATGGGCAACCACCCTCAGAAATGGAAGGAGTTATTGAATCGGCCAGTGGTATGACCAACTGAACTACTCCTACATTGTGAAAATAATAAAACAGGCTAGAAAAAGAACACCTTTAAAATCTACGGTTGAATGGAAAGAACAATCATCACTCGGTACAACATTTTGCACCGGTTACATTTGGAGGGCTAAACAAGACAACATCATAAAACCTGAATTTGAACAATAATATTTAAATTAAGCCATGGATTTCATAGCATCAACATGGCTACCAGCTATATATCAATATTTGAACAATAATATTTAAATTAAGCCATGGATTTCATAGCATCAACATGGCTACCAGCTACATATCAATATTTGAACAATAATATTTAAATTAAGCCAAAGTAATGAAAGATGACGTAAAAAGTACTTACCATACAGATTCTTTTCTAGTAGCAAAACTAGACTATCTAGTATCTATCATGCCATCACAAAGTAACTAATAATTAAACATATGACTAGAAAGCAGGCCTAACAAAAACAGTGTAAAATATCATGTGATTTAGATTATAAATTATAAGATAATTATAAAGAAAGCATGTCATAACTCATAACTATAATAATAGACAAAATGACATAAAAATAAATGTTATGGTAACTCCGGAAAACTTGCAGATCAGTGAGTAAATGGTGTGTTACGCTTACTATAATTATTACTCAATTTGTTTAACTTAAAGAGTTCTAGTTTGAAAATTAAACATTTATTACTCTGGAAATTAATCATTATGTGCCTTGCTCACCTGAGTATCCTAATACAAGCAGAAATAAGGTAATTTTTAATTGTATGATACAAACAAGACCAAGCCAATAATATGAAAGTCAAAATCCATGACAAAAAAGATTGCAAACCTCTTCTTTTACGTAATTTTTCATGTTCTATACCATACTTCACAATAATGAACTAGTGAAAATAACCCATCTTTAGCAAAACCTTAGCACAAAGAAGTATGCCAATAAGTCAAATTAAACCAAACAATCAATCAATCAAAACAACCCCACCACCACAGATCTAAACTCCAACGCAAAGCATAAAGGTCATTCTTTCTCAAGTACTCTAACCATTGATATTAGTTCCAAGATAGAGCTTTCCAATGAAGTAGTTCTAAGATCATTTTATTCAAGGTTACCTACTCAATCAACCTCTTTTTTTTCTTTTTCTTTTTTTTAATTTTTGGGGTTTCGTCTTACGAATTTAGATACGTAACAAGAGACATACTCCACATATAAAAGTTAAAATTAATTCGTGCTAAAAGCTTCACCTTCTTTTTCAACTATATAGTGGACCACGTTAGACCCACTTAATATTCAGTATACAATTGAGTCCAATTATCTTCTTATGTTGGTGCTTATAAAGGAAAATTTAATTTTTTTTAAAAAATTGACAACTACCGAAAAGTGGTATTTACTAATAAAGGAAAAGCCAACCCACAATTTAAGTATTGTTGTTTATTACAAATTGGAATTATTTTTTTAAAGAGACTTTGTACAAGACAAGTGATATATCCGGCCCAAGCCGGGTCACGAGCAAGGCACGAGTTAGCATCACGAGCACAATGCCTGTGGGGGCCCATAGCCCAGCGAGCAAAATGATAGAGCCAGCGAGCACCGAGCAGCATAACCCTCACTCAAACCTGGGCGGGCAAAGGCCTTGCCTGTCCGCCCAGGGGCCATGATCGGGAATCATACATGCTTAGCAAAGGAATCAGACTTACTTTGCCTGGTCGAGCATCGGCCTTGCCTGCCCGACCAGGGGCCAATCTCCAGACCAATGAGTTCAGGGATCAATACAAACAGAACAGCCGGACAGAGCCTTGCTCGCCCGATCACACATCAAGCATGAGACGCTGGTAGCTTGCTTTCCACGGCAAGTCAAAGGTTTCCATGTTTAGGCGGAATACTTGCCTTATCGACTCCTATAATTACGCGGTCAACCGCCTGTTTCGCCTAGAATCAAGGGATTTCCTCCTTGATTATCCCGGCAGTTATGGAAACTGAATCCTAGACGGATTCAATCACCTTGGGGGCCTATAAATACCCCTCCATAATCATCAACAAGGTACACACACTTTCTTGAGCCTCGTTACTCTGTCAATTCGTCTTTTGACAATCACTCAATACTTACTCTCACGCCGGAGGGGTTTCGCGAGGCCTTGCCTTGCACTTCCACTCAGGTGTTCTTGTGATCTTAACAGGCTCAAGGAGGACGATTACAAGCCCAGATATCCTACCCATCTCAAGGACGGCCCAAGCTGTGCATTTGGCCACATCAGTTTGGTTCCATTGCCGGGAATCGAAGTTTCACCACTTCTTTCTAAATTTTTCCGGTAAAAACTCTTAGTTCCTCCTTATTGCAATGGCTGGAAAAGGTAGCAAGCACCATGCCACCGCAAGCAATCAACAGGCTGGCAGCCACCAAGTTGGAAACAACCCTCCACCAAGAGCACCGCACGGGGTGCAAACCAAAAACCAGAAGGTGGTTGCAGGGCAGGCAATCCAAGGCAATGAGGTGCCATGTGTGGAGGGGCAAATCTCCCAACATGCCAGCCAGAGCCGGGCAAGCCAACGTGATGCCAGGCTGGTCATTAATGAGAGACGTGATGCTCGCTCACAAGATCTCGAATGCGCCAATCGCCACGGAGAACGATGGGGTAGCCACATGAATCGCCGAACCCCGATCAACAAGCCGCCGCTTCTGCAAGTTCAGCAGTATTATAGTAAGATGTATGCGCCAACCAAAGAATCGCCGCTTTGGGCCATGCCCCGCAAGTGGCAATGCCTGCGCTGAGCAATCTGGTACCTGTTGGAGATGGCCCTGCCTCCCAACAATTGCCCGCGCCAAACAGACGCATGCCTTCAATCGTCCACATACCGTCTGAGCGAATGGAGGCGATAAAACAGGCTGATGACCAGGCCGAAAGCAGATACAGCCGTCAGCATCATTCCCACCGGCACCACCATCACCATGAGCATTATGCCCGAGTGGAGAGTCATGGCCGCCGTAGAGGCCGGGAATGCGTAGAAGCAGAAGCGCAGCGGCCAAAGTACAAAGCCCGCATCACACAAGAGGTCGGGTCCTCCTGCGCGCCCACCTTCTCGCCCGCGGCGACCCCGCCCATTCTTCAAGGCTGACAGAGGATGTAGAGAAGCGACTGTCCGAGAAGATGGAGGCCATGAAAAGAGACATGGCAAAACAAATGGCAAGCCTAGCCGTGGCCAAGCCCGGTTATGGTGCCACAAAGCCGCTGGAGGGCAGCCCTTTCACTCCAGAGATCGAGAATGCGCCACCCGCGCAAGGGGTTATCTTCCCACAGTTCGACAAATATTTTGGGAAGACGCGGGCAAGCGATTGGCTCCGATCATTCGAGGCACAAATTCGGATGGTCACAGATATTGAGGCCTTGAAAATGCGGGCATTTGAGGGAGCCCTCCAGGGAAAGGCGCAAGCCTGGTTGGGCAGAATTCCCCGGGGAACCATTGGGAGCTGGGCAGTGCTCCGAGAGAAGTTTTTGGAGGAATTCGGCAATGCAGGCCCAACCCCAAAGAATCGTTTCGACCTTGCTAAGATTAAGCAGGGGGATAACGAATCCTACAAAGAAGCACCGAAAAAAGGTTCGAGGAGATGCTCGAGCAGGTGACCGCGACCAGTGACCCGGAGATCACCTTTTGCTATCTCAACAACATGAGGGCGGGACCACTGAAGACTATGCTAGCAATGAACCCGGGGGCTTCCAAGGCAGAGTTGCTGGCAAACTCTCATCTTTTTTGCTCGACCGAGAGCGTCAAGGCGGATAAAGCCAAAAACAAAGACAAGGCTCATGGCAGCTCGGCCTCGCCAGCTGACCAGAGCCCGGAGGGCCACCGCCGCTCGAGCAGGGATAGGAGGAAATCATCCACTCCCGCAAAGGTCGCTCGTGAGAATCTCGCCACCCCGTTAAACACTACGCGGGAAGAGATCATGCTCCAGGTGGGCGATGCTCTGCCTATCCCCTATCCTCTTGACCCCGAGCTCGATTATACTCGGGACAACACGAAATACTGTGAGTACCACCACGGCACGGGCCACACCACTGAGAAGTGTAAGGTGTTGAAGAGGGAAATCCAAAAATTGATCAATGCGGGCAAGTTAGACCGCTTCAAAAAAGACCAAGGCGAAGGAAACAACGCCAACAATGATCAAGGAAGACCCCCAAGAGGAAGAGGTGGCCAGGCCCCTCAGATTCGGGGGGTGATAAACATGATTCAGGAGGAACTCCCGTCCAACACACAGCTCGGGAAACATATTTATTCCTTATCTAGGGCGATCAACGCTCCAGCGATACAGCGGGCAGGGGAGCAGAGCATATGTTTTTCTCGCAGCGAGCTGGCGAGCACTCCATTGGCATCCGAGCAGCCTTTGGTTATTTCCTGCCTCGTCAATAACTGGCAGGTTCACAGAGTTTTGCTGGATACGGGAGCATGCAGGGATATCATGTACTACTCCTGCTTCAAAGGGTTGGAGTTTCCAGACACCATGCTCAAGCCATATTTGGGAAAGCTTGAAGGATTCACCAACCACCAGGTGGGCGTCAAGGGCACGATCGAGCTGGAGGTGTTTATGGGTGATGGGGCCCAAACACGGATTGAGATGATCACGTTCTTAGTGATCGACCTAAAATCGGCATACAACTGCATTTTAGGTGCTCCGGCGATGGCCAAATTTCAGATGGTCACCTCCATTCCCCACCAGAAAGCCAAGTTTTATACAGAAAATGGAGTGGGGATCCTCAACAGCAAACCCCGAGCAATGTGGGAGTATGTCCGGGAAACTCAGAAGAAAAAACAGAAACTGATTGTGGACATTCCCGATCGATCGCCGATGCGCCCCTAAACCGACAGGACCTTCCCGATCGGGCTGCAACGGTTTCCGCTGAGCCTACCCCAGCGTCCACTTCCATCAACAATATCGAGCTCGGGGAGACTCATGAAGCGGCCGAGCCCATGGTTATAGAGCCTCCCGAGCAAGCTCCAGTAGAGATTTCCGAGCGGGCTCCGGCCCCAGGTCCTTCTAGGCGCAAGGAGAAGCGCCCCAAGTCACAGGACATTGAGCTGGACACTTTGCAAGTTCGGGACGAGCCTGATATTCAACCTGAGGGCGAGCTGGAAGAAGTCATTATCAATCCGGCATACCCTGAGCAAAAAATTAAAATCGGGAAGGCCATGCCTCCTGAAGCTCGGGCAGGATTGATTGAGCTGTTGAAGAACAGCCTGGATGTGTTCGCGTGGACGGTGGAGGACATGAGCGGCATCAGTGAAAGCATTGCCCGCCACGACCTCAATGTCGACCCTACCTTCCGGCCCGTCCAACAGCGACCAAGACAGTACTCGCCTGAGAAGAATGTGGCGATCAAAGCAGAGGTCGAGAAACTCCTAAAGGCAGACATCATCGAGGAGATTCAGTACCCGACCTGGCTAGCTAATGTGGTGATGGTCAAAAAGGCAAATGACAAATGGCGAATGTGCGTGGACTTCACCAGCCTAAACAAAGCCTGCCCGAAAGACTGTTATCCACTGCCCCGCATCGATGTGCTTGTCGACTCTATAGCCGGGTTTGAGATGCTCAGCCTCGGACGCTGCATCAGTTACCACCAGTCAAGATGAACGAGCAGATAAGGCGAAGACAGCCTTCCCAACCGGCGGCCTCTATTGTTAAAAATGATGCCCTTCTGGCCGAAAAATGCAGAGCCACTTACCAAGATGGTCAACAAGGTTTTTGGCTCTCAAATCGGCAGAAATATGGAGGCTTACATAGATGACATGGTCATCAAAACAAAGGGCCGCGACCATACCCTTGACTTGGCCGAGACATTTGCCAACCTGCGCAAGCACAACATGAAGCTGAACCCGAGTAAATGCGCCTTCGGGGTTCGAGCAGGGAAGTTTCTGGGATTCATGGTCAACCAGCGTGGCATAGAGGCTAACCCGAGAAAATACAAGCCCCGCCGACATGGAGCAACCTTATCGCATCAAGCACATCCAGAGCTTAAACGGCAGAGTCATTGCCTTAGCCGCTTCATTTCTCGATCACCGAAAAATGCCTCCCTTTCTTCAAGGTTCTCGCTGCAACAAGGGTTTTGAGTGGAATACGATCGTGCCAAGGCCCTCGAGCAGCTGTGTGGAATATCTTGGCAAACCACCTCTCCTCGCCAGCCTCCCTGGTGAGCCTTTATTTAGAGATCTAGCAGCCACGACTGTGCCGTGGCCGCTTTTTAGTTAGGAGGAACTAGATATCCAAAAACCCGTGTACTATGTATCTAAGGCCCTCACCCCGCTGAGGGTCGTTATTTTAATGTTGAAAAATTAGCCTACTCGCTTGTCATAGCCGCCCGAAAATTAAGGGCTTATTTTTCTCGCACATGTAATCATAGTATACACAGATGCACCATCAAGAAAGTCTCGCACAAACCTCGATACATCGTGCATTGCTCAACCGGTCGATCGAGCTCACCGAAGTTCCACATAGACTACTTGCCCAAAGCGAGCAATCAAAGCACAAGCGTTGGCCGACTTTTTGGTTGAAACAAGCTTCACCCAGCACGAGGATCCTGAGACCAAGCAGCTGGCAGAGCCCGAGCAAAAACAATTGCCACAACCCCGACCGGCCTACTGTTGGGATCTTTATGTGGATGGGGCAGCGAGCAAAGTCGGGAGCGGAGCTGGCATCCTTCTCGTAGCTCCCGATGAAATCACGTAGTTTGAGCTAGCTCTCCGGCTTCAAATTTCCCCGCCTCCAACAATGTTGCCGAATATGAAGCAATGATTGCCTGGCTCGAGCTCGCAACGGATATGGGTGTAGAGGCGGTCACAAAGGTACTCGGATTCACAGCCTAGTCGTGAACCAAGTCCGTGGGGAATATATGGTACATCACCCTACCCCGTTAAGTATCATCGCGAAGCTAGTCAAGGAAATCTTGAAAATTTCAAGTTTTGGGAAATGATCGATTGACCGAAAGGCACAATATGCGAGCGCACTACTTATCCAAAATTGCGGAGGAGAATCTGGCTTTGCTAAATCCCTCAGTAATGATCGAGCACATGGAAACTCCCGCCATCGATAGACCTATAATTATGGACATCGAGCCAGCGGCCAGAAGCTGGATTGATGACTACAAGGATTACATCGAGCAGGGAGTTCTGCCAGCAGACAAGGTCAAGGCCACAACAACCGGCCAAGCCTGCTACTGTAGTCGGGGAATCTTATACAAGCGATCTAAGGTCGACCTATGCTTCACTGTACCCCGTAACTAACCGAGGGTGTTTTGTATGAGGTACATGAGGGGGAATGTGGCGGCCACCCGGGCACAAGAGCTCTAGCAGAAAGGGTCCTGCGAGCAAGATATTACTGGATTACCCTTAGAAAGGACGCGGAAAAGTATGCTCGTGAATGTGACAAGTGCCAGAGATACGCGGACATACCAAGGCTTCCATCCACTATGCAAACCCCAGTCGTAGCGGCCTGGCCCTTCGACATGTGGGGAATCGATCTGATCGGCCCATTCCCGCTGGCACAATACAAGTATAAATACGCTGTAGTCACCATAGATTACTTCACAAAATGGATTGAGGCAAAGCCTTTGGCCAAAATCTCGGAGGCGAATATCATCAAGTTTGTATACGACTGTATGGTGCGTGTTCGGCCTCCCTCGAGCAATCATATCGCACCATGGGACTCGCTTCTGACAAGTTCACAGCAGAATGTGCTCGCTTGGGTGTGAAGCACTGGCAATCATCCGTTGCTTACCCTCAAGGCAACGGCCAAGCAGAGGCTGCAAACAAACAAGTTTTGCACGCTCTTAAGCGGAATTTAGAAGGGCGAGCAGGAAAGTGGGCAGAAGAATTACAATCGGCTCTGGCGGTTAGAACCACTGTTCGGGGACCAACCGGGGAAACTCCGTTCGCACTTACCTACGGGTCAGAGGCTATGATCCCGGTGGAAATGGCTTTGCCAAGCTACCGAGTCTCACATTACAATGAAAGCAAAACAATCAACTTGCCCTGCCATAGACTTAGACCTCGCTGGAAGAAAGGAGGTCGGATGCACGACTTAATGGTCAACTACAAACAGAGGGCAAAAGCTCACCATGATAAAAGAGTTCGAGGCGCAGCCTTCTCTCGCTGGGGATCTAGTACTTTAAAAATTGAAGTGACCTGGTCATCTGGGCAGTGGGGGAAGCCCCCCTAATTGGGAGGGTCCTTTCCGAAGTTACCGAATAATAAGGGAGGGCACTTACACACCTGCATCTGTAAGAAAAGACCAAGTATCCTTGGCATGCAGATCACCTCAAAAAGTATTATCCCTAGGTCGAGGAAACAAAAGGGCAAGACCTCAGTCCTGTTGAGGGTCATCGATCATTTATCAATAAAAGGCAAGTTGTTGTCATATTTACCAGTTCAGAATTTTCAAAGTTATCAGTGAACTGTTATTCTGCAATTGTTTGTACTTGTTTGACTAGATTCTGGCCGCCTGAGGAGAAGAGGCGATGCCCCGCGGCCAAAATTCCTAAAATCCCTAGTATCCGTGAATTCATCCTCTCGTGGGTGAGGTGCCATGCCCGGTTCACGCACTAGATGCTCGCCTGCTCCGAGTCCATTCCTCGCAAGATAGCGATTAACTACCTCGGTTCCTATAGTGACCGAGCAACACCGTTAACCGTATATCTCAATACCCTAAGATATACCAAAGAACCGCTCGAACTACCCATATCGAGCAAGGCCCTGCCCGGTTGTTGGTTGCCGATTGAGAGTTGGGCCATGCCCGCTTGGCAGTCTTCTGGAAGCTCACCCGCTCTAAGCCTTGGCCAGATCCAAGCATTCTGCCCGGTATACTGTTCGGGTAACTTTTCAATTTAAGTAATAAGATTGCTTTGTTAGTCTTGTTACTTTTATGTTAATAATCATACTTGGTTAAAGTCATTTGAACGCTTATGCTCGACATAGCACTTGTACTAACAAATGACAGGCAGAACAAGCAAACAAGAAATAGCTATTGAACGAAACAAACATCTAATCGAGAACATATAAGCAGCTATAATTGAAAGGGGGATTCTATTATAGCCAAGTCTGGAGTTACAAAAGAGATCAAAAAATATTGGCGCGCAGGCCAATCAAAGTAAACCTAGCCTAAAGTTGGTCAAGCGCCGGCTCTGGAGGGGGTGGAGGAATCTGCTCTGGAGGGGGTGGAGGTATCTGCTCGGGGAGAGGAAGAGCTGATGCTGAAGCCCGATACTGATCGGTGTAGTGAAAATTCAGAGCCTTTCGAGCAGCCTCTTGCTCAGCTTCCCTGGCCTCCTCCTCTGCGACCAACCGGACAGCTTTCTCGCCCTCCAAGGCGTCGATCAGAGAGCACACATTCTCAGCCGGGGGAATAGGCGGATCCCAAGGTTGGCGGCCATTTTCCTGGTCGGCCTTCGCCAAAGATTCCAGCTCGTCGTGAGTATAGGGGACCAAGTGGTGGAACTGACGCGCCTCCTCAGAGTAGACGTCGGAAACGGCCCATTCAGCCATGGTCTTCATATCGATCACCCCACGGCCAGCGAGCTGTCTAAGGACGTGATTGACGCCATGTGCGAAATAGGGCACGATAGCATCGCCACGCCTCGCAAAAGCAATGTTAATTTGAAGTCGCCCTCGAAGGCTATGGATTTCTTATAATCCTCCACGCCACCGCTCTGTCCTTCAATCTCCTGAGCGCATCCTCCACATGATTCCCATCTTTGACGGCATGCATCTTCGGCCTCTCTCCACTTGTAGGCGATCCTCCGCCGACACCGCGGCCAAGTCGGTTTGAGCCTTCTCCAGCTCAGCCTGGTTCTTCTTCACCTGGCCGACCAATTCTTTCTTGGCAGCAGTTAAGTCTCCATTCTAGGCGACCAACTTCAGGTTACGCTCGAACAGGTCGGCTTCCTTTTTCTTGGCCACCGCAGTTTGGGTTTCCAGTTCATCGGCCAGGCGAGCCACCTGCTCAACCTTCTCTTTCGCCAGGCCCTCATGGGCCATACTGTCACCTCGCTTGCGGCTTCTTTCGTTGTACCTATCGTAAAGATTAGTACATGTAGAAGCAATCTGCGAACGAAGGAAAGATAATAAGACACATGAAACGAGCAAAGGAAGGGATAAATCTAATTCAAAAACTTTACCTCGCTCAAGCAAAGTCCCACGTTCCCGACAAGGACATGGCCAGCCGTATCTCGATCCCGGGCAAGATCATCATGCAGCGCCCTCTCGATTATACCCTTTCCTACCAGCCGCCTGAAGCACGAGGTCGATGCCTCCCAATAATGGGGCATCACTGTAAATTTCTTTCACCAACGCCCGGCAAAGACTGGTAGTGGAGGGCATCTTGAACCCACCGCCTCCAAAGTTGCCGGCCCAATCGAATGAGCAGAGCGGGAAAGACAGGATCAGGACTCAAGCCCCGGTGGCGAACATCCCGAGCAGACGGAGGAGGGGAAAGGCTCTTCTTCCTTTTTCCCTTTCCTTTGGGGTCTTTGGGAGGAGGCACCACAGAGATGTTGGCGCCTGACTGTCCGATGGTATCTTCAATGGCCACTACGGCCTCTTTTCGTACGGCCTCCTTGCGTGGGGGATGATAAGTTTAGGCACCGGCGCCTTCCTAGCCGGGCTTGCGGCCTTGCCCAAGCCCGGTGCTTTCTTGGCCGGGGGACCAAAAATCACCTTGGGCAGAGCTACAGATCGTTAACTTTCAAATCACCGCCGGCCGGCTTGTAGTCTCCTCGCCTTCAGCAGAGCCACATTCTTCATCCCTGAAGCAAGGAAAACAGAAACAGGGTCAATAACTAATGATACGAGCAAGACACAGCTAAGGTAGAAACAGTGAGAAAATCACAAAGAACAACCATCATGATCCTCATAAGGCGGCCGGCAGTCTCCGCCCGGGCCCAAGCGTTGGCACTCAACACATTCCCCCTTAAACATGTTACCGTGATACGCCTAATAGGGGTGTGGTCTCTGCACGTGGATTAAAAGGGGTTCTACATCGTGATCTCGCCTCATCACACCGGCCAAGCACAAGTTACGCGGGTTACAAACCAGCTCCTTCCAATCAAGAAGAAATTGCTGGCCAACGCGCTTCTCGTTCTCTTCTATCACCCCCACGGCTTTCGCCAAGCCAGCACCCGAGTCAAGTCCCGCTTTTGAAGCCTTGGGGATTTTGACTTCGTCTGAGGCAAGGGCATAAACGGCCACCGACTCGAGATTCTATGAACAAGACCCTCCTATCCCAAGAATCTACCTTCCTTCTGAACTTCGAAAACCTCAAAAAATTAGAGTTGGCTCTCACTCCGATCCTCCCACCTGTGCTCGGGGCAAAGACAAACAACTTCCGGAGTAAGTACATGTCCGGCTCAGATCCAAGTAGCCTGCACGCCACTGTGAAAGCGGTAATAGCTCGGACAGTATTCAGCATCAAGTCACAGGGAACCGCTTTGGCCTCGAGCAAAAAATCAACCAGAAAAGGCTCCAGAGGAAGACGTAATCCAACTCGGAAAAAGTCGGCAAAAAATAAAACTTCATTCCCGTGCTCACGGGAAAGCTTCACATTCGCGGGCACGTCCATCTTATTCGCCCGGTAGTAAGCTGAATCAACCCCAAGGGTGGTGAGCCACGCGGTCACTTTGTCCGCCGTATCAATGTAGCCCAAGGCGCGGCATAGCGGCTTTCATCAAGCAATATACCGGGGCTCCTCCTCCTCTTCTTCTTCCTCCTCGATCCTCTCCTCAACGGGAACCACTACTGGAAGTCCACCTACCCTGGTCAGGAAGCGGGCAATGGGAATTCTATCTTGGCTATCCACCCCTTCAGGGGCCACTTCCACCTGAGAACGGCCAGTCTTTTTGAAACGCCGGGCAAGCGGCAAATTGTCTGCCTCATCGGCCTCTGAGGCCTCTCCGGCTAAATCTATTCGCTCAACCATTACTCGCCCGGCAGTATCCCCCTCACAGGCTGCTTGTTGCTCGTGGCCTTGCCCGACAACTAAGCCACCGGTCACACTCTCCTCGCCGAATCTTCCTCGCTGAAGAATCGAATATGTCGACCACTGGATCCACCCGCCAATTGTTTGGCCCGGCCACAGATCTGACTCCCTCGTCGCACTCAACGCTAATCGAAGGAGACTTTTCGCTGCTAAGCGAGTCGTTCCTCCCACCATAGCTGAAAGCTTCACGGTCATTCTCGGACACATCCGACATCTACAAAGAGATCGAGGAAAATGGCTATCAGAGCTCTGTCCGGGTAACTATCAAAAAAAGAAAGGAAAATCCTAAGTGTGGGTCAGCCAGAGGGATTCTATTCGCCTAACGAGCAGGATTATGGTTTCTACTCCTCGATCTCTACCTAAGGGCAGTTTTTCTCACTAAAACCCTAACAAAAATCATACAGAGATGAAGGAAAGAAAACCAGAAAACATCAAGAACACAAGCGAAAGGGGGCGAGAGCTTACTGTTATTTCTGGAACGGTAGATCTTCAAGTAATCAGGGCTGATGTGAATGCTGCAAGCGCTGACCAGGGAATGGGTACCGGAAGCAAGGAAGAGGCTCCGCCCAAGTCTGAAGAAAAGCACAGCAACAATGGCAATGGAAGCTCTGCAGAAAATTCTCTCTCTAGCGGTTTGCAAATCTCAAAGGCGATAAAAGAGAAGAAAGGAAGGAGAGGCTGCCTTTTATAGGCCGATCTCTGAAAATTTTCGGGGGGAAAAAGGCTCGAAGCCCGAAACGGCCTCTAAATGGGCGGCCCATCATCACCAAGGGCACGTCGCATTAAATGCGCCGCTTCGTGGTCCGTGCCCTGTCCTGCCGCCCCAACCTCTGGCGGCTCACGCGCCTGGCACGCCTTCAACAAGAGGCTTCCTTAATACGCTTCAACTTTTCCCCGATGGATTCTTTGTCTTCTTGAAAATTCACAAGTGATGAAGCCCAAGCGAACATCATAAAAGGAATACGCTCCCCGCTCCGAGCATGAATGCTCGCCAGACAGGAAGCTAGGGGCCACTGATATACCCGGCCCAAGCCGGGTCACGAGCAAGGCACGAGTTAGCATCACGTGCCAATCACGAGCACAATGCCTGTGGGGGCCCATAGCCCAGCGAGCAAAATGATAGAGCCAGATAGCACCGAGCAGCATAACCCTCACTCAAACCTGGGCGGGCAAAGGCCTTGCCTGTCCGCCCAGGGGCCATGATCGGGAATCATACATGCTTAGCAAAGGAATCAGACTTACTTTGCCTGGTCGAGCATCGGCCTTGCCTGCCCGACCAGGGGCCAATCTCCAGACCAATGAGTTCAGGGATCAATACAATAGGACGAGCCTTGCTCGCCCGATCACACATCAAGCATGAGACGCTGGTAGCTTGCTTTCCACGGCAAGTCAAAGGTTTCCATGTTTAGGCGGAATACTTGCCTTATCGACTCCTATAATTACGCGGTCAACCGCCTGTTTCGCCTAGAATCAAGGGATTTCCTCCTTGATTATCCCGGCAGTTATGGAAACTGAATCCTAGACGGATTCAATCACCTTGGGGGCCTATAAATACCCCTCCATAATCATCAACAAGGTACACACACTTTCTTGAGCCTCGTTACTCTGTCAATTCGTCTTTTGACAATCACTCGATACTTACTCTCACGCCGGAGGGGTTTCGCGAGGCCTTGCCTTGCACTTCCACTCAGGTGTTCTTGTGATCTTAACAGGCTCAAGGAGGACGATTACAAGCCCAGATATCCTACCCATCTCAAGGACGGCCCAAGCTGTGCATTTGGCCACATCAACAAGTGAATGACTAGGGCATCACGTTATTTAATTGCAATGTTTTTCTTACAATCAGTTATTTGCTTTTTATGTGTGTTGGGACGAGTGGACCTATAACGTTAATGTTATAGGGCAAATTTCAAGTGGGTACAATTTTAGAAACATGTTTTCATCTAGAACCATTAATTTTTTGGACATTTCATATAACTACAAATTGGTTGCCAAATGACAAAAATGCCATTAATGAAGATCCAGCCCAAACAAGCGTGATTGTTCTTTCCATACGGTTGGAGATCAGATGATTGCATAGATCATAAGTCACAATGCAAGAATGTTGACTTTTTCGTTTGAATGTTTATTAATGAACAGAGGTTTAGTTAAGGAATATGACTATACTGTATGGAAAGAACGGAGGTTTTGAAGATCATAATGAACGAGTACTTTAAGTTTGAACAGAGAGTTATTATGAAGATCCGGCCTTAAATAAAAATAAAAAAAGCTGATGCCAAAAATTAATCTGATGCCAGGCATCAGAAATCAACCTGATGCCAAAAAATCAACCTGATGTCAGGCATCAGAAATCAACCTGATGCCAAAAATCAACCTGATGCCAAAAAATCAACCTGATGCCAGGCATCAGAAATCAACCTGATGCCAAAAATCAACCTGATGCCAAAAAATCAACCTGATGCCAGGCATCAGAAATCAACCTGATGCCAAAAAATCAACCTGATGCCAGACATATACAGGTGAACGAAGGATTCATAATCTTCAACAATGGCAGCTTCTCCAAAACCAACAATGTTCAAGAACAGATATTTCAGAAATATAAATGCAAATGAATAGTAAAAGATATATGTGTCGAGCTTGGCGAGAATAGAAACATACGGACTGTTCATTTTGCGTCAATTCTTAAGAAATTGTCTTGGAATCCGAGTTCCCATGCTTCTTCTATATATATTCTTTTGGTAATTAACGTAATTGAGAAGGTAAAAGATATGACATGACAAAACTGTGATGGTATGTCCAGTCACATTACTTCACTTCACAATGTCTCTCTCTCCCTCCCACTTTATCATATGTACTTCTCTCTAGTGTGAGAAATGGAAACGTCTTCTTGCGTGATTTCGGCAACCATGTAAACACTCCGTATGTTAATCGGGGGAAGACCATCAGTACGTTAATCGGGGACAGTTATGTATTTTTATCCCAAAAATGTATCTAAAAGATATGTCTAAAAAATTGTTGGATTGATTTGAAAACATGTTTTAAAAAATGTACCGGCTTGTAATTATTCCAATGTTATATTACTCTCATCTGGGTTGGTGTGAGGTATCATATAACTATCCTAAAATTGTGGGCTCTATTTTACTTTGATTTAATGGTAGAGCTACACCTTGTTTGGGCATATAAAGAAATAAGTAAGTTGCACCTTGGCTAATGGCTATTATTATCAACTTAAGCTTTCAGCCTAGTGGTAATTAAGCGTGTGATCTTACACTCTTACAGCATGTGATCCTGTTGATATTCTTCTTTTTTCACCTCACCCTTCACAATGTCCATTCGTAAAATTGGTTACATACCGAGTTTTTCATCACTGGGTGCATCTTAAACTAATTTGAACCAAGTCAGCCATTGCTATTCTGGACAGACGTACATGAAAATGACATTTTATTACTCATGTAGATCTTGTTACATAGTTTATTATAACAACGGAGAAGAAAACTAAATTCAGATCAAATAGCCGAATATTTTCAGAGCTTTAGCTTATTAGTTTTCTTTAGTACAGCAGTTGTAATTCAGTTCATTACAATAACACGTACCAAACAGAAATGGTGAGTAGCCTAAAATAGAGTCCCTCCGTCCCAAAATGAGTGTCAATTTATTCATTTAACAAAAATGGATACTTATTTTGAAACAGAACAGGTATAAAATTAATCTAAGAATATTATGATTTCGTGATCTATCTAGGATGAAATTTGGTTATGTATGTATCTAATGATGATGGTCCCAGCTATAACTACTGTAATTTAAGAATATTATGATTTCAAATGATAATTCACATGAACGTGAAACAAAAATTCTACTTCTTGTGCGCTTTTTTTTTTTTTTTTTTGAAAGGACCATGTTGCTCTGGAAACAGATGTTCAAAGTAAGGCATTATTCAACCCTACCATATGTCTTATAAAGAACTAGCTTTATGCATTAATTGAACAAAACCGAAAAATAAAATCAAGGCATTAACCCTACCATATGTCTTACTCATTCAAATGCAACAAAAAATATCACTTGTCTGATTACTCCATCCGTCTCAAAAATAAAATAGTTTCTCTTTCATCCATACGAACTTGGATACTTTCATCACAGCATAACTCAGACTAACTAAATCAGCACTATTAAGGAGTACTCAAGACTACCATTTTTTTGAAATTTCAATTGAAGCAGACCCCTATTTTTGCCTAAAGGACCCTACCTCGGCAAGTTTTTATACTGCAACTGCCATGACATGACAGTTGATTGAAAGAACGCGAGTAGCTAGGATTCTCAAAGGTTTAATGTAGCTTGTGAAAAAACTACAATGGAAAAGTCACGATAGACAGAAAAAATTACAAAAACAGCGGAAGACTTAATACTAAAGCACGAAATTAATCACAAAAGTTTACCAAACAATCTACAAGCTTATACTTGTAGATCTAGCCTCATGGCCAAAAAGATTTCACTAAAAAGGATGAATCGTTTTACAAAAAACTATGTGAAATCACACAAAAATATTCTCACCAGATAATTAATCTTGGAGAACAAAAACCCCACATAAAAACAGGTATAGAAAACGTGGGAAGAAACAAATAGCTTCCTAAAATCAGCTAGGAAGTCAAAACAGCATAAACGCCCGATGTTGCTTCCAATGTTGCAACATCCGGAAGCACATTCGACTCTCGCATGAATCGAAATTCGAAAAATTTGAATTTGCTGCACTCTTTGTGATCTGCTCTCTCAGAATTTTTTAGGTCCAGCCGTGTCCAAGCCTCTTTATATAATGTCAAGATCTCCTACACACATAAAGGAATCCAACTCCAACAAGGACAAGGATTAGTAGAAAGGAATAAAATCTACTTACCTTATTTCTAGATTTTATTACCATATAAATAAGGAATCTAGAAACACGGTTGACAAAGGATTGTTGACTAGATTTAGTTTCCAAAAAACAACTCCAAAGATTTAGGTCCAAGAAACCACAAATCTTTAGGAATATTTTGTTTCCAAAAATGATAAAACCTTAAGGACCAAGGAAAAACAAAATCTAATTAAAGATTTTGTTACCAAAAATGATGTAGCCGAAATCTAGAAAAAGATTATGCTACCAAAAATAACTAAACTAAATCTAATAAAATATACTAAGTCCTAAATTAACACAAACTTATCAAAAATCCTATTTTGACCAAGAAAGGTGAAACAAGACCAAAATAGGTCATACCTATTTTACCCTTACAATCTCCCCCTTTGTTGAGCCTTTCTGATCAAATCAAATGACAAGTGTTTATTCAACACCAATCAAACCATCTAACCTGCATTGGTTAGAAAATCTCATCTCCCCCTGAATTTGTACAAGGTATAAAGTCAGAAATCATAGGATTCATTACTATCACCATAAACACTTGATCTCTCTCCCCCTATTTGACCGGAAAAGGAAGAGAGATAAAACATCTTTTAGGAATTCTCAAAAATCAAAGATTTTGAAAAACACAATGAAGTGTTCACCAAGACTTGATCACACCATTAGCAATAACTGAGCACCTCATATCCAAATTCAATACCTCTAAGTTTCCCACAAAAATTAGACATCCACTAAATATTTTTCAACATGGAGATTTTTGGAAATTGATTTGCACAGTTTGAGTTTAGGACAAAATTTCACCAAGCAGATATCCTTACCAACAATGCATGTCCTAAAATTTTATGCCTAAAAACATGATGACTAAAAGCTAGGCAAAAAGAAATAAAAAAAATGCAATCACACACAAGTGATAAAAACCAGATCAAAGGATGTAGTTCCTAATGTAGCTGCATTGAGAGATGCATTCGCCAAAAATGTGATTTTATTTTCAATTTTGCATTTTTTTTTAATTTCTCAACCAGATTTCTCTCCCAAGATCGTAAATTTTTCACAACAAAAATCCATAGGTACTTTATTTCCCTAGGAATATAGCTCTACTTTATTTCAAGCTATAAAAACATGCCACTTGGAACCTTTTACACTATTTACCAAGGGAAGCAATTTTGCATTTTGATCAACCCATGAAATCCGAGGATTCATAGTCCCAAAAGAAAAGTGCCACAACCTTGTTCATAGGTAGCTCTTTTCCGTTAGGTAGCTTTCACACTTTTTCAATTAAGGGGAGTCAATTTACTCAAGATCAACCCATGAGAACCTAAGTTCCATAGTACTTTGATAAATTGCAGCATCCCAAAAATTTCCAAAGGTAGCTCTTTCCTTTGTGGACTTTAAACAGACTCAAGAACTGGGAGAGAGAGAGAATCATAACTATGAAATCACAACAAATTTTGAATGAAATTCCCAAGCAACAACAAAAGACACATACATGTGAGTCAACTGATCTAGAGTGCCCTCTAAAGACAAAATGCAATCATGCCTAATTTTGATTTTTTTTTTATAATTAACTAAGTGTAAAATCATATGGCACACAAAAACACAAGAGATTTCCAAAGATTGAAAAATCTCTCAAAAACAAGACACTTGGCATATATATCAGCAAGATGATTTTCAGTCCCAACATGTACAATGCAAACAATTTCCATATTTAACCAAGTCTCTAAAAAAGTGGTGTCTTATATCAATGTGTTTTGTACGAGAATGATGAAACTGGATTTTTGTACTAAGCAAAATGCATAGGTGTTATCAAAAAACAAGGTTAACACATCAATGTGTAGCACATAATCTTTGATCATTTGGAGCATCCACAAAAGTTTTAAGGCTTCTCACAAAAATATTTTGATAAGCATGCTAATTTGTGAGATTCAACCTTACTTCTTCTCCTTGTGTATATGCCATCATGAATATTACCTATCACTTGAGAGATTGGATGGAATTTCTGAATACGGCTAGGAATGTCATGGCTGCACCCATTCAAATTTGGTGAATTTCGAATGTTCGCCTGTCGTGCCGATGTTGCAACATTCTTCGGAATCACATTGGGTGAAACATTGTGAATGACATTGGTGAACTTTCGAATATGCGTTCGATCGATCATGTGCGATTCTTGGTTTCGTCTCGAAGATTTTGGAGGAGATTCATCATGGTATTCATCAATGGTTTCATAGAACCGCTTAGCACCAGGACATATATCAAATGGTTCACAGTATTGGGACTTGCCTTTGTCATTACTACCCTTAGGAACCCACATCGTTTAAAAACTTTAGTTTGGTTTTTCTCGAGGATGAGATTTCGATGATGCGACTTGGATGAGTCTTCCAATGTGACTTCCAATGTTGTTGCATTGGTCGTCTCATACGATGTTGCATCGATTTTTGCCAAGAAAGCCTGCCTAACATCATCCTCATATATAGCCTTTTTCATAAAACAAAAAGGTTGTATATGTCCAGGCTTATGACAAAAATGACACACAAAATTTTTCTTTCTTGATTTCGGTTTTTCAAAGAAATTTGGATTTTGAAATTTTTGCGTGGGCCATTTAGGTTCAGAAGACATACCTTCACCTTCTTTCACAAACGTCTTGGGCTGAATCCAATACCAACTTACGATTTAGCATATCATCCATTTTGTGTTGGCTTGAATTCCATTTTTCCACGGTCTCATTAGCTTTGAGCAATTCTTCTTTCAGTTCTTCAAGCTCCACATCTTTCTTGCTAAGCAAACATTCCAGTCTAGCAATGTTCTCCTTTTGATCTTCATTCACTTTCTTGAGTATTTCATTTGCCTTTTTAAATAACTTAACTTGACAAACTCTCTTTTCCCAATCATTGTACAACTCCTTATATGCATCCATCAGTTCTAATTCTTCTGCACCATCTTCAGAGACAGAAGAGTTAAAGCAACAAAAGTCATTGTATAAACCTTTCTTTCTCAAAGTATTAGAACGAACAAAATTCTCATATTGAGAATCCATCATGGCTACAACCAGAATCTTCTCTTAGTGATGTCAAGAGGAGGCTCTGATACCAATTGAAAGAACGAGAGTAGCTAGGATTCTCAAGACTTAATGTAGCTTGTGAAAAAGCTACAATTGAAAAGTCACGATAGACAGAAAAAATTACAAAAAGGAAGACTTAATACTAAAGCACGAAATTAATCACAAAAGTTTACCAAACAATCTACAAGCTTATACTTGTAGATCTAGCCTCATGCCAAAAAGATTTCACTAAAAAGGATGAATCGTTTTACAAAAAACTATGTGAAATCACACAAAAATATTCTCACCAGATAATTAATCTTGGAGAACAAAAACCCCACATAAAAACCGGTATAGAAAACGTGGGAAGAAACAAATAGCTTCCTAAAATCATCTAGGAAGTCAAAACAGCATAAACGCCCAATGTTGCTTCCAATGTTGCAACATCAGGAGCACATTCATTCAGTGCACGAAATCGAAGGAAATTTGAATTTCTTTGCACTCTTTGTGATCTGCTCTCTCAGAATTTTTTAGGTCCAGCCGTGTCCAAGCCTCTTTATATAATGTCAAGATCTCCTACACACATAAAGGAATCCAACTCCAACAAGGACAAGGATTAGTAGAAAGGAATAAAATCTACTTACCTTATTTCTAGATTTTATTACCATATAAATAAGGAATCTAGAAACACGGTTGACAAAGGATTGTTGACTAGATTTAGTTTCCAAAAAACAACTCCAAAGATTTAGGTCCAAGAAACCACAAATCTTTAGGAATATTTTGTTTCCAAAAATGATAAAACCTTAAGGACCAAGGAAAAACAAAATCTAATTAAAGATTTTGTTACCAAAAATGATGTAGCCGAAATCTAGAAAAAGATTATGCTACCAAAAATAACTAAACTAAATCTAATAAAATATACTAAGTCCTAAATTAACACAAACTTATCAAAAATCCTATTTTGACCAAGAAAGGTGAAACAAGACCAAAATAGGTCATACCTATTTTACCCTTACAATCTCCCCCTTTGTTGAGCCTTTACGATCAAATCAAATGACAAGTGTTTATTCAACACCAATCAAACCATCTAACCATTGGTTAGAAAATCTCATCTCCCCGAATTTGTACAAGGTATAAAGTCAGAAATCATAGGATTCATTACTATCACCATAAACACTTGATCTCTCTCCCCCTATTTGACCGGAAAAGGAAGAGAGATAAAACATCTTTAGGAATTCTCAAAAATCAAAGATTTTGAAAAACACAATGAAGTGTTCACCAAGACTTGATCACACCATTAGCAATAAGCGAGCACCTCATATCCAAATTCAATACCTCTAAGTTTCCCACAAAAATTAGACATCCACTAAATATTTTTCAACATGGAGATTTTTGGAAATTGATTTGCAGTTTGAGTTTAGGACAAAATTTCACCAAGCAGATATCCTTACCAACAATGCATGTCCTAAAATTTTATGCCTAAAAACATGATGACTAAAAGCTAGGCAAAAAGAAATAAAAAAAATGCAATCACACACAAGTGATAAAAACCAGATCAAAGGATGTAGTTCCTAATGTAGTTGCATTGAGAGATGCATTCGCCAAAAATGTGATTTTATTTTCAATTTTGCATTTTTTTTAAAATTTCTCAACCAGATTTCTCTCCCAAGATCATAAATCTTTCACAACAAAAATCCATAGGTACTTTATTTCCCTAGGAATATAGCTCTACTTTATTTCAAGCTATAAAAACATGCCACTTGGAACCTTTTACACTATTTACCAAGGGAAGCAATTTTGCATTTTGATCAACCCATGAAATCCGAGGATTCATAGTCCCAAAAGAAAAGTGCCACAACCTTGTTCATAGGTAGCTCTTTTCCGTTAGGTAGCTTTCACACTTTTTCAATTAAGGGGAGTCAATTTACTCAAGATCAACCCATGAGAACCTAAGTTCCATAGTACTTTGATAAATTGCAGCATCCCAAAAATTTCAAAAGGTAGCTCTTTCCTTTGTGGACTTTAAACATACTCAAGAACTGGGAGAGAGAGAGAATCATAACAATGAAATCACAACAAATTTTCAATGAAATTCCCAAGCAACAACAAAAGACACATACATGTGAGTCAACTGATCTAGAGTGCCCTCTAAAGACAAAATGCAATCATGCCTAATTTTGATTTTTTTTTTATAATTAACTAAGTGTAAAATCATATGGCACACAAAAACACAAGAGATTTCCAAAGATTGAAAAATCTCTCAAAAACAAGACACTTGGCATATATATCAGCAAGATGATTTTCAGTCCCAACATGTACAATGCAAACAATTTCCATATTTAACCAAGTCTCTAAAAAAGTGGTGTCTTATATCAATGTGTTTTGTACGAGAATGATGAACTGGATTTTTGTACTAAGCAAAATGCATAGGTGTTATCAAAAACAAGGTTAACACATCAATGTGTAGCACATAATCTTTGATCATTTGGAGCATCCACAAAAGTTTTAAGGCTTCTCACAAAAATATTTTGATAAGCATGCTAATTTGTGAGATTCAACCTTACTTCTTCTCCTTGTGTATATGCCATCATGAATATTACCTATCACTTGAGAGATTGGATGGAATTTCTGAATACGGCTAGGAATGTCATGGCTGCACCCATTCAAATTTGAATTTCGAATGTTCGGGACTGATTCGAATGTTCGGGACTGCTTCGAAGTTTACGTCCAATGTGTGCCGATGTTGCAACATTCGAATCACATTGGGTGAAACATTGTGAATGACATTGGTGAACTTTCGAATATGCGGTTCGATCGATCATGTGCGATTTCTTGGTTTCGAATCTTTGGTTCGAAGATTTTGGAGGAGATTCATCATGGTATTCATCAATGGTTTCATAGAACCGCTTAGCACCAGGACATATATCAAATGGTTCACAGTATTGGGACTTGCCTTTGTCATTACTACCCTTAGGAACCCACATCTGTTTAAAAACTTTAGTTTGGTTTTTCTGAGGATGAGATTTCTGATGCGACTTCGGATGAGTCTTCCAATGTGACTTCCAATGTTGTTGCATTGGCTGTCTCATACGATGTTGCATCTGATTTTTTGCCAAGAAAGCCTGCCTAACATCATCCTCATATATAGCCTTTTTCATAAAACAAAAAGGTTGTATATGTCCAGGCTTATGACAAAAATGACACACAAAATTTTTCTTTCTTGATTTCGGTTTTTCAAAGAAATTTGGATTTTGAAATTTTTGCGTGGGCTGTTTAGGTTCAGAAGACATACCTTCACCTTCTTTCACAAACGTCTTGGGCCTGAATCCAATACCAGACTTACCAGAATTTAGCATATCATCCATTTTGTGTTGGCTTGAATTCCATTTTTCCACGGTCTCATTAGCTTTGAGCAATTCTTCTTTCAGTTCTTCAAGCTCCACATCTTTCTTGCTAAGCAAACATTCCAGTCTAGCAATGTTCTCCTTTTGATCTTCATTCACTTTCTTGAGTATTTCATTTGCCTTTTTAAATAACTTAACTTGACAAACTCTCTTTTCCCAATCATTGTACAACTCCTTATATGCATCCATCAGTTCTAATTCTGGTTCTGCACCATCTTCAGAGACAGAAGAGTTAAAGCAACAAAAGTCATTGTATAAACCTTTCTTTCTCAAAGTATTAGAACGAACAAAATTCTCATATTGAGAATCCATCATGGCTACAACCAGAATCTTCTCTTAGTGATGTCAAGAGGAGGCTCTGATACCAATTGAAAGAACGAGAGTAGCTAGGATTCTCAAGACTTAATGTAGCTTGTGAAAAAGCTACAATTGAAAAGTCACGATAGACAGAAAAAATTACAAAAACAGCGGAAGACTTAATACTAAAGCACGAAATTAATCACAAAAGTTTACCAAACAATCTACAAGCTTATACTTGTAGATCTAGCCTCATGCCAAAAAGATTTCACTAAAAAGGATGAATCGTTTTACAAAAAACTATGTGAAATCACACAAAAATATTCTCACCAGATAATTAATCTTGGAGAACAAAAACCCCACATAAAAACCGGTATAGAAAACGTGGGAAGAAACAAATAGCTTCCTAAAATCATCTAGGAAGTCAAAACAGCATAAACGCCCAATGTTGCTTCCAATGTTGCAACATCCGGAAGCACATTCGAATTCTGCACAGAATCTGAAATTCTGAATTCTGGAAATTTGAATTTGCTGCACTCTTTGTGATCTGCTCTCTCAGAATTTTTTAGGTCCAGCCGTGTCCAAGCCTCTTTATATAATGTCAAGATCTCCTACACACATAAAGGAATCCAACTCCAACAAGGACAAGGATTAGTAGAAAGGAATAAAATCTACTTACCTTATTTCTAGATTTTATTACCATATAAATAAGGAATCTAGAAACACGGTTGACAAAGGATTGTTGACTAGATTTAGTTTCCAAAAAACAACTCCAAAGATTTAGGTCCAAGAAACCACAAATCTTTAGGAATATTTTGTTTCCAAAAATGATAAAACCTTAAGGACCAAGGAAAAACAAAATCTAATTAAAGATTTTGTTACCAAAAATGATGTAGCCGAAATCTAGAAAAAGATTATGCTACCAAAAATAACTAAACTAAATCTAATAAAATATACTAAGTCCTAAATTAACACAAACTTATCAAAAATCCTATTTTGACCAAGAAAGGTGAAACAAGACCAAAATAGGTCATACCTATTTTACCCTTACAATCTCCCCCTTTGTTGAGCCTTTCTGATCAAATCAAATGACAAGTGTTTATTCAACACCAATCAAACCATCTAACCTGCATTGGTTAGAAAATCTCATCTCCCCCTGAATTTGTACAAGGTATAAAGTCAGAAATCATAGGATTCATTACTATCACCATAAACACTTGATCTCTCTCCCCCTATTTGACCGGAAAAGGAAGAGAGATAAAACATCTTTTAGGAATTCTCAAAAATCAAAGATTTTGAAAAACACAATGAAGTGTTCACCAAGACTTGATCACACCATTAGCAATAACTGAGCACCTCATATCCAAATTCAATACCTCTAAGTTTCCCACAAAAATTAGACATCCACTAAATATTTTTCAACATGGAGATTTTTGGAAATTGATTTGCACAGTTTGAGTTTAGGACAAAATTTCACCAAGCAGATATCCTTACCAACAATGCATGTCCTAAAATTTTATGCCTAAAAACATGATGACTAAAAGCTAGGCAAAAAGAAATAAAAAAAATGCAATCACACACAAGTGATAAAAACCAGATCAAAGGATGTAGTTCCTAATGTAGCTGCATTGAGAGATGCATTCGCCAAAATTGTGATTTTATTTTCAATTTTGCATTTTTTTTTTAATTTCTCAACCAGATTTCTCTCCCAAGATCGTAAATTTTTCACAACAAAAATCCATAGGTACTTTATTTCCCTAGGAATATAGCTCTACTTTATTTCAAGCTATAAAAACATGCCACTTGGAACCTTTTACACTATTTACCAAGGGAAGCAATTTTGCATTTTGATCAACCCATGAAATCCGAGGATTCATAGTCCCAAAAGAAAAGTGCCACAACCTTGTTCATAGGTAGCTCTTTTCCGTTAGGTAGCTTTCACACTTTTTCAATTAAGGGGAGTCAATTTACTCAAGATCAACCCATGAGAACCTAAGTTCCATAGTACTTTGATAAATTGCAGCATCCCAAAAATTTCCAAAGGTAGCTCTTTCCTTTGTGGACTTTAAACAGACTCAAGAACTGGGAGAGAGAGAGAATCATAACTATGAAATCACAACAAATTTTGAATGAAATTCCCAAGCAACAACAAAAGACACATACATGTGAGTCAACTGATCTAGAGTGCCCTCTAAAGACAAAATGCAATCATGCCTAATTTTGATTTTTTTTTTATAATTAACTAAGTGTAAAATCATATGGCACACAAAAACACAAGAGATTTCCAAAGATTGAAAAATCTCTCAAAAACAAGACACTTGGCATATATATCAGCAAGATGATTTTCAGTCCCAACATGTACAATGCAAACAATTTCCATATTTAACCAAGTCTCTAAAAAAGTGGTGTCTTATATCAATGTGTTTTGTACGAGAATGATGAACTGGATTTTTGTACTAAGCAAAATGCATAGGTGTTATCAAAAAACAAGGTTAACACATCAATGTGTAGCACATAATCTTTGATCATTTGGAGCATCCACAAAAGTTTTAAGGCTTCTCACAAAAATATTTTGATAAGCATGCTAATTTGTGAGATTCAACCTTACTTCTTCTCCTTGTGTATATGCCATCATGAATATTACCTATCACTTGAGAGATTGGATGGAATTTCTGAATACGGCTAGGAATGTCATGGCTGCACCCATTCAAATTTGATTTTCGAATGTTCAGACTGATTCGAATGTTCGACCGAAGTTTGTCAATGTGTCTCGCCGATGTTGCAACATTCGGAATCACATTGGGTGAAACATTGTGAATGACATTGGTGAACTTTCGAATATGCGAGTTCGGTCGATCATGTGCAGATTTATGGTTTCGATGCTTTGGTTCTGAAGATTTTGGAGGAGATTCATCATGGTATTCATCAATGGTTTCATAGAACCGCTTAGCACCAGGACATATATCAAATGGTTCACAGTATTGGGACTTGCCTTTGTCATTACTACCCTTAGGAACCCACATCTGTTTAAAAACTTTAGTTTGGTTTTTCGAGGATGAGATTTCGATGATGCGACTGATGAGTCTTCCAATGTGACTTCCAATGTTGTTGCATTGGTCGCACGATGTTGCATCCGATTTTTGCCAAGAAAGCCTAACATCATCCTCATATATAGCCTTTTTCATAAAACAAAAAGGTTGTATATGTCCAGGCTTATGACAAAAATGACACACAAAATTTTTCTTTCTTGATTTCGGTTTTTCAAAGAAATTTGGATTTTGAAATTTTTGTGAAATGTTTAGGTTCGAAGACATACCTTCACCTTCTTTCACAAACGTCTTGGGCCCGAATCCAATACCGGACTTACTAATTTAGCAATTTAGCATCATCCATTTTGTGTTGGCTTGAATTCCATTTTTCCATGGTCTCATTAGCTTTGAGCAATTCTTCTTTCAGTTCTTCAAGCTCCACATCTTTCTTGCTAAGCAAACATTCCAGTCTAGCAATGTTCTCCTTTTGATCTTCATTCACTTTCTTGAGTATTTCATTTGCCTTTTTAAATAACTTAACTTGACAAACTCTCTTTTCCCAATCATTGTACAACTCCTTATATGCATCCATCAGTTCTAATTCTGGTTCTGCACCATCTTCAGAGACAGAAGAGTTAAAGCAACAAAAGTCATTGTATAAACCTTTCTTTCTCAAAGTATTAGAACGAACAAAATTCTCATATTGAGAATCCATCATGGCTACAACCAGAATCTTCTCTTAGTGATGTCAAGAGGAGGCTCTGATACCAATTGAAAGAACGAGAGTAGCTAGGATTCTCAAGACTTAATGTAGCTTGTGAAAAGCTACAATTGAAAAGTCACGATAGACGTAAAAAATTACAAAAACAGCGGAAGACTTAATACTAAAGCACGAAATTAATCACAAAAGTTTACCAAACAATCTACAAGCTTATACTTGTAGATCTAGCCTCATGCCAAAAAGATTTCACTAAAAAGGATGAATCGTTTTACAAAAAACTATGTGAAATCACACAAAAATATTCTCACCAGATAATTAATCTTGGAGAACAAAAACCCCACATAAAAACAGGTATAGAAAACGTGGGAAGAAACAAATAGCTTCCTAAAATCATCTAGGAAGTCAA
The DNA here is from genome assembly GCA_013146195.2 of Codonopsis lanceolata. Classification (NCBI taxonomy): domain Eukaryota; kingdom Viridiplantae; phylum Streptophyta; class Magnoliopsida; order Asterales; family Campanulaceae; genus Codonopsis; species Codonopsis lanceolata. Next base: position 119,890,336 of record CM028382.1, read on the forward strand.
AACAAAGACGCCCAATGTTGCTTCCAATGTTGCAACATCCGGAAGCACATTCGAATTCTGCACAGAATCTGAAATTCTGAATTCTGGAAATTTGAATTTGCTGCACTCTTTGTGATCTGCTCTCTCAGAATTTTTTAGGTCCAGCCGTGTCCAAGCCTCTTTATATAATGTCAAGATCTCCTACACACATAAAGGAATCCAACTCCAACAAGGACAAGGATTAGTAGAAAGGAATAAAATCTACTTACCTTATTTCTAGATTTTATTACCATATAAATAAGGAATCTAGAAACACGGTTGACAAAGGATTGTTGACTAGATTTAGTTTCCAAAAAACAACTCCAAAGATTTAGGTCCAAGAAACCACAAATCTTTAGGAATATTTTGTTTCCAAAAATGATAAAACCTTAAGGACCAAGGAAAAACAAAATCTAATTAAAGATTTTGTTACCAAAAATGATGTAGCCGAAATCTAGAAAAAGATTATGCTACCAAAAATAACTAAACTAAATCTAATAAAATATACTAAGTCCTAAATTAACACAAACTTATCAAAAATCCTATTTTGACCAAGAAAGGTGAAACAAGACCAAAATAGGTCATACCTATTTTACCCTTACAATCTCCCCCTTTGTTGAGCCTTTCTGATCAAATCAAATGACAAGTGTTTATTCAACACCAATCAAACCATCTAACCTGCATTGGTTAGAAAATCTCATCTCCCCCTGAATTTGTACAAGGTATAAAGTCAGAAATCATAGGATTCATTACTATCACCATAAACACTTGATCTCTCTCCCCCTATTTGACCGGAAAAGGAAGAGAGATAAAACATCTTTTAGGAATTCTCAAAAATCAAAGATTTTGAAAAACACAATGAAGTGTTCACCAAGACTTGATCACACCATTAGCAATAACTGAGCACCTCATATCCAAATTCAATACCTCTAAGTTTCCCACAAAAATTAGACATCCACTAAATATTTTTCAACATGGAGATTTTTGGAAATTGATTTGCACAGTTTGAGTTTAGGACAAAATTTCACCAAGCAGATATCCTTACCAACAATGCATGTCCTAAAATTTTATGCCTAAAAACATGATGACTAAAAGCTAGGCAAAAAGAAATAAAAAAAATGCAATCACACACAAGTGATAAAAACCAGATCAAAGGATGTAGTTCCTAATGTAGCTGCATTGAGAGATGCATTCGCCAAAATTGTGATTTTATTTTCAATTTTGCATTTTTTTTTAATTTCTCAACCAGATTTCTCTCCCAAGATCGTAAATTTTTCACAACAAAAATCCATAGGTACTTTATTTCCCTAGGAATATAGCTCTACTTTATTTCAAGCTATAAAAACATGCCACTTGGAACCTTTCACACTATTTACCAAGGGAAGCAATTTTGCATTTTGATCAACCCATGAAATCCGAGGATTCATAGTCCCAAAAGAAAAGTGCCACAACCTTGTTCATAGGTAGCTCTTTTCCGTTAGGTAGCTTTCACACTTTTTCAATTAAGGGGAGTCAATTTACTCAAGATCAACCCATGAGAACCTAAGTTCCATAGTACTTTGATAAATTGCAGCATCCCAAAAATTTCAAAAGGTAGCTCTTTCCTTTGTGGACTTTAAACAGACTCAAGAACTGGGAGAGAGAGAGAATCATAACTATGAAATCACAACAAATTTTGAATGAAATTCCCAAGCAACAACAAAAGACACATACATGTGAGTCAACTGATCTAGAGTGCCCTCTAAAGACAAAATGCAATCATGCCTAATTTTGATTTTTTTTTTATAATTAACTAAGTGTAAAATCATATGGCACACAAAAACACAAGAGATTTCCAAAGATTGAAAAATCTCTCAAAAACAAGACACTTGGCATATATATCAGCAAGATGATTTTCAGTCCCAACATGTACAATGCAAACAATTTCCATATTTAACCAAGTCTCTAAAAAAGTGGTGTCTTATATCAATGTGTTTTGTACGAGAATGATGAACTGGATTTTTGTACTAAGCAAAATGCATAGGTGTTATCAAAAAACAAGGTTAACACATCAATGTGTAGCACATAATCTTTGATCATTTGGAGCATCCACAAAAGTTTTAAGGCTTCTCACAAAAATATTTTGATAAGCATGCTAATTTGTGAGATTCAACCTTACTTCTTCTCCTTGTGTATATGCCATCATGAATATTACCTATCACTTGAGAGATTGGATGGAATTTCTGAATACGGCTAGGAATGTCATGGCTGCACCCATTCAAATTTGACTGAATTTCTGAATGTTCAGGACCTGTTTCTGAATCTGCCAAGTTTCTGTCCAATGTGTCTGCCGATGTTGCAACATTCGGAATCACATTGGGTGAAACATTGTGAATGACATTGGCTGAACTTTCAGAATATGCAGGTTCAGTCTGATCATGTGCAGATTTACTGGTTTCAGATGCTGGTTCTGAAGATTTTGGAGGAGATTCATCATGGTATTCATCAATGGTTTCATAGAACCGCTTAGCACCAGGACATATATCAAATGGTTCACAGTATTGGGACTTGCCTTTGTCATTACTACCCTTAGGAACCCACATCTGTTTAAAAACTTTAGTTTGGTTTTTCTGAGGATGAGATTTCTGATGCGACTTCGGATGAGTCTTCCAATGTGACTTCCAATGTTGTTGCATTGGCTGTCTCATACGATGTTGCATCTGATTTTTTGCCAAGAAAGCCTGCCTAACATCATCCTCATATATAGCCTTTTTCATAAAACAAAAAGGTTGTATATGTCCAGGCTTATGACAAAAATGACACACAAAATTTTTCTTTCTTGATTTCGGTTTTTCAAAGAAATTTGGATTTTGAAATTTTTGTGTTTAGGTTCGAAGACATACCTTCACCTTCTTTCACAAACGTCTTGGGCCCGAATCCAATACCGACTTACCGAATTTAGCATATCATCCATTTTGTGTTGGCTTGAATTCCATTTTTCCACGGTCTCATTAGCTTTGAGCAATTCTTCTTCTTCAAGCTCCACATCTTTCTTGCTAAGCAAACATTCCAGTCTAGCAATGTTCTCCTTTTGATCTTCATTCACTTTCTTGAGTATTTCATTTGCCTTTTTAAATAACTTAACTTGACAAACTCTCTTTTCCCAATCATTGTACAACTCCTTATATGCATCCATCAGTTCTAATTCTGGTTCTGCACCATCTTCAGAGACAGAAGAGTTAAAGCAACAAAAGTCATTGTATAAACCTTTCTTTCTCAAAGTATTAGAACGAACAAAATTCTCATATTGAGAATCCATCATGGCTACAACCAGAATCTTCTCTTAGTGATGTCAAGAGGAGGCTCTGATACCAATTGAAAGAACGAGAGTAGCTAGGATTCTCAAGACTTAATGTAGCTTGTGAAAAAGCTACAATTGAAAAGTCACGATAGACGAAAAAATTACAAAAACAATGAAGACTTAATACTAAAGCACGAAATTAATCACAAAGTTTACCAAACAATCTACAAGCTTATACTTGTAGATCTAGCCTCATGCCAAAAAGATTTCACTAAAAAGGATGAATCGTTTTACAAAAACTATGTGAAATCACACAAAAATATTCTCACCAGATAATTAATCTTGGAGAACAAAAACCCCACATAAAAACAGGTATAGAAAACGTGGGAAGAAACAAATAGCTTCCTAAAATCATCTAGGAAGTCAAAACAGCATAAACGCCCAATGTTGCTTCCAATGTTGCAACATCCGGAAGCACATTCGAATTCTGCACAGAATCTGAAATTCTGAATTCTGGAAATTTGAATTTGTTGCACTCTTTGTGATCTGCTCTCTCGTAATTTTTAGGTCCAGCCGTGTCCAAGCCTCTTTATATAATGTCAAGATCTCCTACACACATAAAGGAATCCAACTCCAACAAGGACAAGGATTAGTAGAAAGGAATAAAATCTACTTACCTTATTTCTAGATTTTATTACCATATAAATAAGGAATCTAGAAACACGGTTGACAAAGGATTGTTGACTAGATTTAGTTTCCAAAAAACAACTCCAAAGATTTAGGTCCAAGAAACCACAAATCTTTAGGAATATTTTGTTTCCAAAAATGATAAAACCTTAAGGACCAAGGAAAAACAAAATCTAATTAAAGATTTTGTTACCAAAAATGATGTAGCCGAAATCTAGAAAAAGATTATGCTACCAAAAATAACTAAACTAAATCTAATAAAATATACTAAGTCCTAAATTAACACAAACTTATCAAAAATCCTATTTTGACCAAGAAAGGTGAAACAAGACCAAAATAGGTCATACCTATTTTACCCTTACAATCTCCCCCTTTGTTGAGCCTTTCTGATCAAATCAAATGACAAGTGTTTATTCAACACCAATCAAACCATCTAACCTGCATTGGTTAGAAAATCTCATCTCCCCCTGAATTTGTACAAGGTATAAAGTCAGAAATCATAGGATTCATTACTATCACCATAAACACTTGATCTCTCTCCCCTATTTGACCGAAAAGGAAAAGGAAGAGATAAAACATCTTTTAGGAATTCTCAAAAATCAAAGATTTTGAAAAACACAATGAAGTGTTCACCAAGACTTGATCACACCATTAGCAATAACTGAGCACCTCATATCCAAATTCAATACCTCTAAGTTTCCCACAAAAATTAGACATCCACTAAATATTTTTCAACATGGAGATTTTTGGAAATTGATTTGCATTTGAGTTTAGGACAAAATTTCACCAAGCGATATCCTTACCAACAATGCATGTCCTAAAATTTTATGCCTAAAAACATGATGACTAAAAGCTAGGCAAAAAGAAATAAAAAATGCAATCACACACAAGTGATAAAACCACCGAGATCAAAGGATGTAGTTCCTAATGTAGCTGCATTGAGAGATGCATTCGCCAAAATTGTGATTTTATTTTCAATTTTGCATTTTTTTTTTAATTTCTCAACCAGATTTCTCTCCCAAGATCGTAAATTTTTCACAACAAAAATCCATAGGTACTTTATTTCCCTAGGAATATAGCTCTACTTTATTTCAAGCTATAAAAACATGCCACTTGGAACCTTTTACACTATTTACCAAGGGAAGCAATTTTGCATTTTGATCAACCCATGAAATCCGAGGATTCATAGTCCCAAAAGAAAAGTGCCACAACCTTGTTCATAGGTAGCTCTTTTCCGTTAGGTAGCTTTCACACTTTTTCAATTAAGGGGAGTCAATTTACTCAAGATCAACCCATGAGAACCTAAGTTCCATAGTACTTTGATAAATTGCAAAGATCCCAAAAATTTCAAAAGGTAGCTCTTTCCTTTGTGGACTTTAAACATACTCAAGAACTGGAGAGAGAGAGAATCATAACTATGAAATCACAACAAATTTTGAATGAAATTCCCAAGCAACAACAAAAGACACATACATGTGAGTCAACTGATCTAGAGTGCCCTCTAAAGACAAAATGCAATCATGCCTAATTTTGATTTTTTTTTTATAATTAACTAAGTGTAAAATCATATGGCACACAAAAACACAAGAGATTTCCAAAGATTGAAAAATCTCTCAAAAACAAGACACTTGGCATATATTAGCAAGATGATTTTCAGTCCCAACATGTACAATGCAAACAATTTCCATATTTAACCAAGTCTCTAAAAAAGTGGTGTCTTATATCAATGTGTTTTGTACGAGAATGATGAACTGGATTTTTGTACTAAGCAAAATGCATAGGTGTTATCAAAAAACAAGGTTAACACATCAATGTGTAGCACATAATCTTTGATCATTTGGAGCATCCACAAAAGTTTTAAGGCTTCTCACAAAAATATTTTGATAAGCATCCTAATTTGTGAGATTCAACCTTACTTCTTCTCCTTGTGTATATGCCATCATGAATATTACCTATCACTTGAGAGATTGGATGGAATTTCTGAATACGGCTAGGAATGTCATGGCTGCACCCATTCAAATTTGAGAATTTCGAATGTTCGGGACTGATTCGAATGTTCAGACTGTTTCCGCCAAGTTTCTGTCCAATGTGTCTGCCGATGTTGCAACATTCGGAATCACATTGGGTGAAACATTGTGAATGACATTGGCTGAACTTTCAGAATATGCAGGTTCAGTCTGATCATGTGCAGATTTACTGGTTTCAGATGCTGGTTCTGAAGATTTTGGAGGAGATTCATCATGGTATTCATCAATGGTTTCATAGAACCGCTTAGCACCAGGACATATATCAAATGGTTCACGATTGGGACTTGCCTTTGTCATTACTACCCTTAGGAACCCACATCGTTTAAAAACTTTAGTTTGGTTTTTCTCGAGGATGAGATTTCGATGCGACTTGATGAGTCTTCCAATGTGACTTCCAATGTTGTTGCATTGGCTGTCTCATACGATGTTGCATCTGATTTTTTGCCAAGAAAGCCTGCCTAACATCATCCTCATATATAGCCTTTTTCATAAAACAAAAAGGTTGTATATGTCCAGGCTTATGACAAAAATGACACACAAAATTTTTCTTTCTTGATTTCGGTTTTTCAAAGAAATTTGGATTTTGAAATTTTTGCGTGGGCTGTTTAGGTTCAGAAGACATACCTTCACCTTCTTTCACAAACGTCTTGGGCCTGAATCCAATACCAGACTTACCAGAATTTAGCATATCATCCATTTTGTGTTGGCTTGAATTCCATTTTTCCACGGTCTCATTAGCTTTGAGCAATTCTTCTTTCAGTTCTTCAAGCTCCACATCTTTCTTGCTAAGCAAACATTCCAGTCTAGCAATGTTCTCCTTTTGATCTTCATTCACTTTCTTGAGTATTTCATTTGCCTTTTTAAATAACTTAACTTGACAAACTCTCTTTTCCCAATCATTGTACAACTCCTTATATGCATCCATCAGTTCTAATTCTGGTTCTGCACCATCTTCAGAGACAGAAGAGTTAAAGCAACAAAAGTCATTGTATAAACCTTTCTTTCTCAAAGTATTAGAATGAACAAAATTCTCATATTGAGAATCCATCATGGCTACAACCAGAATCTTCTCTTAGTGATGTCAAGAGGAGGCTCTGATACCAATTGAAAGAACGAGAGTAACTAGGATTCTCAAGACTTAATGTAGCTTGTGAAAAAGCTACAATTGAAAAGTCACGATAGACGAAAAAATTACAAAAACAAAAGACTTAATACTAAAGCACGAAATTAATCACAAAAGTTTACCAAACAATCTACAAGCTTATACTTGTAGATCTAGCCTCATGCCAAAAATATTTCACTAAAAAGGATGAATCGTTTTACAAAAAACTATGTGAAATCACACAAAAATATTCTCACCAGATAATTAATCTTGGAGAACAAAAACCCCACATAAAAACATATAGAAAACGTGGAAGAAACAAATAGCTTCCTAAAATCATCTAGGAAGTCAAAACAGCATAAACGCCCAATGTTGCTTCCAATGTTGCAACATCCGGAAGCACATTCGACTCCGCATGAAAATTAGAAATTTGAATTTGCTGCACTCTTTGTGATCTGCTCTCTCAGAATTTTTTAGGTCCAGCCGTGTCCAAGCCTCTTTATATAATGTCAAGATCTCCTACACACATAAAGGAATCCAACTCCAACAAGGACAAGGATTAGTAGAAAGGAATAAAATCTACTTACCTTATTTCTAGATTTTATTACCATATAAATAAGGAATCTAGAAACACGGTTGACAAAGGATTGTTGACTAGATTTAGTTTCCAAAAAACAACTCCTAAGATTTAGGTCCAAGAAACCACAAATCTTTAGGAATATTTTGTTTCCAAAAATGATAAAACCTTAAGGACCAAGGAAAAACAAAATCTAATTAAAGATTTTGTTACCAAAAATGATGTAGCCGAAATCTAGAAAAAGATTATGCTACCAAAAATAACTAAACTAAATCTAATAAAATATACTAAGTCCTAAATTAACACAAACTTATCAAAAATCCTATTTTGACCAAGAAAGGTAAAACAAGACCAAAATAGGTCATACCTATTTTACCCTTACATTGATGCTTATGTGGGATAGAGCCGTGTTCTTGGGTTCTCTTTGAGTTTCGGCAACGGCGCTTACCTTCCTTTATCAGAGCTACAACGTGCTTGGAACACTTTTGTAACACCCCGCCCCTTCGTTAGCTCGGTTTGCGTGTCATACTCGCGATTCTTCTTTTGGGGGGTGTATGATTGGTTTGCTAAAGGGTCTAGATATGTATGAGAGACCACATTAAGACCGAAACACTATTAAGAGATGCCATATAGTTGTTGACTTGCTAAAGTCACAAGTCGTGACTCGACGATAGTCGGAATGCGACGCGATTGAGAGTTTGCTTGCATTTTGTGTTCGTGACCTCGGTTTGGTCCTAGACCTTTATATGATAATTGATTAACATGTTTAGATGTATTAGACTTCAATTTTGAGGTGTTCCTTAAGTCTATCGATGATCTGGAAGCTTTGGAGATAGTGTTCGTCTCTATCGCGTAGTTCGGGGATCGAGCCGTGTAATCGTCTCTCCTTTGGGATTCTTATTTCCCTAGTTGTTATTCAACTTTCTAGAAGTATTCAAGCTTCTTCATTAGCCCTTAGACTTGTCTTAAAAGTATCTTTTCATTGCACGTTCAATTGCTAGTTCATTCGTCGTTCCGGTTGCACGTTGTTGCACCTCTTCCCGGTTTCGCTCCGAGTTGTTTCGGGAGTTGTTTCGGGGGTTATTTGTGAGTGTTATAAGGGAGTTCTAGACCTACTTTGGATGAGGTTTGAACCTTGTTAGGTTTGGTTAAGTGTTTGGGGGTCTTTTCGGTTGAATTTTGAGCCATTTCGAGTCTGCCGGGCTTGCCCTCGCAAGGTGGAATGGCCTTGCCCCCGTAAGGTCAATGGAAGAAGTCACCTAGAGAGGCTGGAGATCTTGCGCTCGCAAGCTATAGGGGACCTTGCGACCGCAAGGTGCCCCGATCCTGTTTTGCCCTGTTTTGTGTTTTGACGAGAAATGTCTATCCTACCCTCATTAAACCCCCTCTAAACCCTTCCTAACCTCCCATACTTAGCCCTAAACATGTCCTAACATTAGTTGGAAGTTAATTAAGGTTAGATTAGTGAATGATTACTCCTAATCTCTACTAATTATGCAAGGGAAATGACTATTATGCCCTCTTTATTTTTGGGGGTATAAATACCCAAACCCATTTGAGAAATCAGAAAACTCTCTTCATTTCTCTTTCTCCACCATACGTATTAGAGAGAGAGAGAGAGAGTCCATGGGAGATTTCAAGCCCTAGCCTTCTTCTCTCTTCGATCCAAGATGATCCAACCGTCCGATTGCCTTCAAACTTCGGAATCTTGAAGCCCTCGACGAGTAGAACAAGTTCACCGATCGGATTTCCGTTCTTGGGAGTTTTCATCCGAGCTAGGTAAGTTAATTTCTTTTGATTTTGGTTCATTGTCCCTAAGGAAAACAACCTATGTGCTATTTGTGGGCAATGAACACTTGATATGCCATGTATGCCTATTTTGTGAATTTTTGGAGGTATGAACTTGCTAATACCATGAGTAGGATGTTTTGAATGATATTGTGTGTTGGGAGAAATGAGTTATCCCTTTGTTAAGATTTTTATGAATTTTAGGGCTTGGGAATCAAGCCCAAATTATTTTGGAATTTGTTATAAGTGAAGAGGATGATAATGTTGAGATTTATGGAATGTGTAAATAATGAAACTTAATAGTAAGACTCAACGGAGTCATTATAAGCTCAATAATGTGTTAGTAAACTTGGGTTGAAATCCTACGACATTTGGGTTTCGTTTGACTATGGTTACGATGAGTTCTTGGGATTTTAGGCTTGGGGAACAAGCCCTGATCATTTTTGGGAGAATTGCTATAAATTGAATGATGTGTTAATTTTGGGATTTATGAAATATGTATTTAATGAAATGCGATATTAAGACTCAATGGAGTCGTTATATGTTCAATAAGATGTTAGTGAGCCTTAGGTTGAAATCCTACGATGTTCGGGTTTGGTTGGTTTTGATTGTAAGTACCCGAGCATCTCGAATTGTGTCCCATTTGTGACACCCACGATATAGAGGCTTATTGGGGATTTATTTAGAGCGTGCTCGTTAGGGCACGGAGCATTAGAGACCAACCTACACTACAACAAAAATGAGCATTTACAACGTTTGTTTGACAACGTTTTTAGAAAAAAACGTTGTTAAAAGTTTGTTTTAGACAACGTTTTTTAGTTAAACGTTGTTATTAGTTTTTATACAACATTTTTTTTAAATAAGCGTTGTTTTCACCATTTATTTGACAACTTTTTAAAAAAAAAAATTGTGATCCCTGAGTGTTACAACGTTTTTTAAGAAATGTTATTTGTTCGAACTTTTTTACAACGTTTATGGACATAAATGTTGCATTGTTTACGACGTTTAGTTGGGTTAATTGGCCGGGTTCTTAAACTGAAAAATTTCCCTTCCCGCTACAAGCTCTTTTACGCGGTAAATAAGGGTTGAAATTACTTCCAAAACTCAAAATCCCCGAACCTCTCTTAAGCCCCTCTTGTCTTTCTCGTCTTTCAGGCTTCAGCCCCTTCATCGTTTCTTCTCTCTAAACCTAATCAGATCAAATCCTCATCCATCTTTGCTACTGGAACTTGGAAGAGCTATATATAGGTGCGCTATCTCTCTCTCTCTTTCTCGTTCTCTCTATCACTCTCCTCCAAAAATTCTCTCTAATTATGTTATTGAGAATTTTCACTCCAAAATTTAGGGCTTTTAACAAGTTCATCAATTTGGGTTGTCAGCAAAAGAGGAGCAACAACAATCGTTCATTCTTATTAATGGTACTTAATCCCTTAATTCTCTCTCTTCTGATTTGTGAGTACATGTGGAATTTTGTTGTACGATATTAGTTCGTCTCAATACTTGTTCTTAACTCCTTGAAATACGATCTTGCGACAAATTTCTGATGGTATATAGTGTGAGCTTGTGGGATTTTGCTTTTGAACCATATGTTATGAGTTTGTTTTATGAGAATTTATGAAATGCCAATTTGAATAAGAATTTATTAATTTCTGTTATTAATACTGTTTGGTTGATGAAGAACAAATTACTTTTTGATATTTATATTACCTTGTATGCGTCATGGTTGGGATTCCATGTGATTTTGACCTGCTTTTGATGTAAACCTTTGGGTAAATGATTTTGTATAGGTTTCCTGTCTCTGCAATATTCCTTCCCCCCTCCCCAACCAAAAAAAAAAGCCCCAAATTTTATGAAGTTTGAATGTGGTAATAGAAATTAGTTACCACTTTTACTCATACACAAGGCTGATGGACAGTAAAGTCACGAACATCAATGACTGCATTTTGTTTAGCCACGACAATACTAAGCTAAATTTTAAATGACATTTAAGTAGCAATTGTGGGAGCAAGAATCAAACCATTGACAAGTATTGGGGATTGATTATTGATGAATGTGGTTGTAATACATATGGATTTAGTTTCTTATACTAATTGTAATGTAAGCAATATGTTTCAAACATTATACCAATCGTCAACTCCTAGTTCTACATGGTAGTTTTGGATTTTTTTTATTTTGTGACTGGAACAAAGGCTGAGTTGAGTTGTAGGATAGGGGTTGCTTTCTTTTTTCCATTTTCTTTCTAAATGTTGTCTGAGTTTCTTTTGGTCAAGTAATGAAGTAACCAGTGGTATGGAAGTCATATTTCTGCTTCACTTCATAAGGTTTATACAGGGTAACACAAGCTGTTGCATGTTGCTGGTACTGCATTCCATTATTTCATTTTTCTGTTTTTAAGGTTTATACAGGGTAACACAAGCTGTTGCATGTTGCTGGTACTGCATTCCATTATTTCTTTTTTCTGTTTTTGATTTCTTTATTTTCAAATACTTCAGGTTTCTCTTAGGTGTTCCTTGGGTCAGATTTCAAGGTTATTACAATGCTCTGAACATAAGTGTTATCTATCCTGGGAAGGATCCTGTTTTCGGTGGGTATCCCATTTTTGAATGTGATTTTTAGTTTGATTGCGCATGGTATTGGTGGAGTTATTTTCATTTATAATCAACTAGGTAATCGATTGTACTGGAGCTACAATTTTTGCAAGTGTCAAGCTAATATCCGTCTAAAAAAATGTTGTGCTTTGCCGTTTGGAACGTTACAAAGTATAAAAATTGGAATTTCAGTAAATAAATTATTATTCACTTTAAATTTAAATTTTTGTATCGCAGTAACAAACATATTAAGGTCTCTGTGTAACATATAAAGTTGATACAAGTGGTTAAAAAACAGAAACAATTGTTTCCTTGAACTGTTTGACATTCAAATTGGTAATCTTACTTCGAAGCGAGGGTTTCTTATTTTTTTCCTTTTCTATTTTAAGAGTTCTCTATCCATGGAACACAGTTGGTTCTTAACAGCATGTAACTAAGCTACGCATATTAGTTATTGCGTAGAGCACTTTTATTTGAAATGTTAACGCTATTAAAAATTTGTTATCACCTATTTAAACCATATATGCCAAGAACTATTAAAGGTGGAAATGCCAATAATGATAGTGTGAAAGTAATTTTCTGCAAACTGTTGTATTTCGAAAAATTCAGCGTACATAATTGGATCTCCTTGCTCTCTAGGATTTTCATGGTACTGTCTTAGTGAATTCCAGTAGGTTGCTCTCTAGATTCGATAACTAAATTAGCAGTCCAAAAGATGTTTGTTTATCTTCTTTGGTAGCAAAAATACTAAATCGATCATCTTGATATAGAATACTCCTAGTTAATTTTTCTTTCTTTCTAACACAAGGTTCCTAAACTACTATAACAATCTCCCTCCGTGCACGGGTAAGACTACATCAGACCCTCCGCAGACTGGGGCAGACTGCATTGGCAGGAGTCTTGATTGGTGCATTGGGATGCAAAAAGAATACGGTTCCTAAAGTAATAGTTTTGTAGAAGTTGACTTTTATTCTTTATCTTTAGAAATACTTCCTGGCTCCTACTGTTAGAAAACTATTATAATTAGAGTATGGTAGCTATACAAGACTAAGAGCAGCATGTCAGCTTTTTGGACGAAGTGGCATAGCCTGTTACTATGTGAGGTTTGAAGTATTCTGTGCGTAGGTACCATAGGTTGAGGTTTGTTATTAGTATAAAAGATGCTTACCAAAAGAATCAAACATTAGTTTCATCCAAGAGTCCTGTATATTTGAAGTATGAAACAACTTTATTCATCTTATTGAACTAATCCATGGACTTGATGGTGAAATTAGGCAACTCATTGTCATTGTCATTCATATGCTTGGGAGAGTCTGATGCTTAAGTTCTTACTTTCCTTGACATGTTTAGAGGAAAAATCATATTCTAAGACGTCCACAGTCTATAATGTCACTAGTTGAATTTCTGTGTGTGTGGTGCTGTCTATGTGTATATATATTTGTGTGTGGATTGAACCCTGAAAGTGGTATTTTGGATTGATCAATGCAGATTAAATTTGGTCGTCCTCAAGATTTTCCCCTTTTAGCTCTATCGCGATCCACCCGTTTCCCTCCAGCCGCCATTCTCTTTCTTCCAAAAACTGTAAGTTTTTGTTCAATTCAAAGTAGTTGAGAACTTCATAATTTGAGTCCCAATTTTCAATTAATGTAAGCGCTGTCCCAATTTTCAGTTTCTGTGTGTGTGTGTTGTTGTTGTTGTTGTTGTTGTGTATGTGTATACATTTTTGTGAGTGGACTGAACCCTGCAACTGATTAAATTAGGTATAGAGAATGAATTACTGAATCGGAACGCGTCTAATCTTAGGACAGTCCAAAGTCTCTAATCGGAACACATATTCTGAATCTTGCTAAATTAATGAGGGATCCTTTCATAATTTTTCAGTTGGTGGATAGCTTAAAGTGGAGAGTGCAAATTGAATGAAATGGAGGGAATTTAGGACTGAATTTTACTTTGGACTGAATTTGTGTTGGATCCTGAATCCTTCTTACTCCTGCTCACTGCAAACTCTGATTCCATTTTTGTTTGTTTAGCTTAGCAAATCCTTCCTGACCAACCAATGTTCCTGCTCTAGATGTACAACCATTGGTGTGTAGTACTGTGTTTGCTAAGTCAGAGGGATAGAGAATTGAATGAAATGGAGAGAAGTTAGGACTGAATTGTACTTTGGACTGAATTTGTGTTGGATCCTGAATCCTTCTTACTCCTGCTCACTGCAAACTCAGATTCCATTTTTGTTTGTTTAGCTCACCAAATCCTTCCTGACCAACCAATGTTCCTACTCTAGATGACAACCATAAAGTGGCCTTGTTCCCCACTTGTGTTTGGAAACTTGAAGCTAGCTGTATGATTCATTCTCTGTATAAAAATTGCTTCCAACACCAACCACATTCATCATTTGTATAAACAAACAGCAACCAGATATATTATTACCTCCTATCATCACTCTCTCTGCCACACTCCCACACCCTCTCCCTACAATTTCCCACGACGAGTTAACGTCACTAGACTACACATTACCATACTGTGGTTGGCTTTGTGCAAATTTATAATATCCAGTAGCAGTAGCATTGCTAGGAACCCTATCATGTCTCATAAGATATCTTAATTCACCGAAACATTAGTCTAGGTGAGGTATGAGAAGCCATTAAAAAAAATCGAACGAACCTAAAGACTATAGCTCACAATAACTAAACTATATATGATATTAATAACTTCTAAAACTTCTAGTTGGATTACATATTCACCAATTCCTGCATAGTATTTCTATACTACAAAGGTAGCTTGATGCCTAATTCCATTACTTAGGTCTACCTGCTATTACCATATTAGATAAGGTAGTTTGCTACCATTTACGCCTCAGGTTCTGCTCTAACACTCTTCTCTACTTTGGGATGTTCGGTCAGTTCCGCTTGAAGAGAATACTGCTAGATTTTTTGAATGCTGAAAAATTCCGGGATGCAGCTGATATTTATGTCAGGCCTCTCTTAACAAAGGTACAAGTTTTGTTGTATTTTCCTTTTACCAACCTCTCTCATAGGAGTAAACTTCATACTTCTCCTTTTGATGCTTGTAGGGAGTCCCATCGCTAATTGAAAAAGTCTTTCCTCGTGGCGTTGAGAGGGAATATTTTGTCTTTCTTATATAGTTGTACTTGCCCAGTCTTTAGTTCATTTGATCTGTTTTTCCAATGGTGGCCAGCTCTCGGGCTGATGAAGGTTGAAAAGTTGAACTAATAAAAGCAATTAGAACAGAGTTGAGTTGTAGTATACCAATGAGGCCTATGAACACCCTGCAACAGTCTTTTGAACCCAGAAATTAAGGTGAAAGCTTGCCATATGCAATCCATTTATCTTGAAATACCATTAATCGAGAAAGTAGTTAGGTCTTTCCACTCTTTAGGATTTTTGCTAGTTTTGTTCTCGACATCAAATCTGCTGATATTTGAGTGAATAGGTGGTTAAGTTGATTATGTGGACTGCATATCAAATTTATTAAGAAGTTTTCAGCAAAAAAAATTAACCCCTCAAGAAAGACGATGGAAGGCAACAGCAGGGATGTGAGACTGGAAGTAGCTAGTTGATGTGACCATTAATTTAGAAGTAGATAATGACTAGTAATTTATGTGCTTCTTGGACTGAGTGTCTAATTTGAAAAGTAGTTAACTTCCATAACCCATACTGAATTAGTCTGCTCTAGAAATTTGCTTAGTGGGGAAGCCTCTATTACACAAAGCTTTGAACAGGAGCAGACAACTGGAGCTCGTGTGCTGTGTGCAGCTTGGAAGAAATCCGCAGCTTGCTGCACTTAACCTTCCTTCTTGCAAATCAAACCAAGATTAAACCACGTGTTATGGTTCATTGGTTCTAAACGCAGTGCATTCATCAAGAAGCTTCTTGCTATAGGGTGTGTTTGGCTACCCATTTTCATCAAGGCCTCTGCAGTTGATATAACACTTGGGACATAATCTGGTTCTATAGATAGTGAAACTGAGTAGGCAACGAGTGCTTCCTTATAAAGTGATTGAGCTTCAAACAACTTACCTGCACGTGTTAAAGAAATGTGGCTGGTCAGTAAATAAGAAAATAGAAAATACTATTATATCAATTTGAATTTCGAAACTTTAAGTGAACCTGTTGAATGCCACGCTCGAGGGTAATAAAATTCCTTTGATTTGGCTTTGCCTAGACAAATTTCTGCATCAGGCAATGATTCGAGCTCTGAATAAATCATGGCCAAGTCCAGCCAAGCTTCCATTTCCAATCTTCTTTCTAGCTCATGTGAATTGAAAAATGACTATCAAGGATGCAGTTTCTGTTTCCAAAATTCTTTGAAATCTATGACTTATGTGCTATAAAACTTGTAATACCATTTTTTGTACCTTTATATGCACATCTGAATCCAAGTTCTTTTGAATTTCCCCCTGTGCCTAAATCAAAGCCAGCAGAACTCTGTAGGTTTCAATGGCTTGCTTGGGCTGTTCTTGAGAAATCTGAAGCACAACTTTTAATCTAAGAAGCTCCAACTGGTCAAGTCTTCCCATTTCATCCAAAGCTAGGTCAACTATGGTTTCAACATCATTAAATCTTTGCTCTGCAGAAACCTACTAGAGGTAGTAGCTTCCAACCTCTTCCTGAGCTTCCAGCAACCATATCAGAGTACAACATTGCATTCTCAAAAGATATATCCAAATTCCTTTGCATAGCATTTTCCAGTCCCAAATCAAACATAGCCTCTGGATCACCCTTATCAATTTGGCCAACTTGATTAAGAGAATTGATTGATTCTCTCTGGAAAAGCACTCTTTCTGAATCTATCAAGGATTTTCTTGCTGCATTTTTTTTTGCACTGAATGAACCCATTCACAGGTTCAATTTTATGCAAATCTGTAGCAGAAGCTCAAACTACCAAAGAGGTAGATCTGATTTGTTTTGATTTTGGTCCTGATTATATAAGAAAGAGACTGAGATGAGAACTAGTTAACCCCAAGCACCTTAAAGGCCTACATCATGAAATGTATTGGGATCTAAATCGAAAAACCAAAAACCAAGCACATCAGCACATGAAAACTAGAAAATCCTCTCTTCATTTTTAACTTGGATAACGGCATAGGCCGTATTGTTCCAAATAACTAGAAAATCCTCTCTTCATTTCTAACTTGGATAACAGCATAGACCGTATTGCTCCAAATTAATACATTTCCTTTCCGTGGATGTCTACATTATCTGCATCCTTTTTCACTTTCAGGTGAGCCATCTTGAAACAAAAAGGGCTCTACTAGTCCTTGCCTGCACCAAGACAGAAGACTGTCAATGGCACATTGAACCCATCTTTTCCACATCAAATCTTGTTAACCTTTGTCAGTGAGGAGGGTTTGAAAGACTGTTGTTCTTAAATAGATTGTTCTTCACTTAGCTGCACCTGTTAGGCGTGTTGGGTGGTCTGACTGGGGGAGGGGAACATGTGTCAATCCTACTTGACTGCTCATTTGGGTTCTGATTCCCCATCTGGTGGCTTAAGTAAATGTCTAAGCTACCACATGCAGAAGCCCCTACCTTTCTTTTGCTCTTAAACCTTCACCTATCTTTTCGCTTTTCAAGATATCTTTGCACTGATGCCTTTCTGTTGGCAGAACCTTCAGCAGCATTATCTTCACGGAACATGTTGCTTTCTTCCCTGGGCAGCCAAGTGTTGTCTGTCGTTCTCACTGTTTGCAAGGTCGGCAAGAGCATAGCAGAAGAATCTGGGCCTACTTTGATACTTGGAGCTTGTAAATGGTATGGTAAGGAATGCGCTGCTGTATTTCCATTGAATGGAGCCGCATTCGGCAAATGGAGTGGGCTTGCAGCAAGTTGTATTAGCGCCTGTGCCTTATCAGCAGGCACATCATCATAGACATTCACCTTTCCACAATAGAATATTGTCATCTGTCCTACTGGCTCGTCTGTAAGTCCTGTGATACCTGGAGGAACTGAGTCCTTGTCTGCAGCAACGAGACGGCCAAATAAATCACCGGAAACATCAGGTTTGTCGGGATCTTTCAGCTGATGAGGAACAGATTCTTTAGCTGAGACAGAGATTTCCGTATCAGCACGTGTTTGGATGATTGGCCAATCCAATCACTTTACGAGCGAAATTAATCCCTTCACAAGCATGATTTAGATCTTGAGAACACAATTTTGCTCCCAACAAATAGGAAGGTACATAGGGTTCATGCTTTGCTTTGGAAAACCCTGAAACCTTTGTTAAAAGATTTAAGGCTTCTCTCTAAAGCTGCAAAAGAACCAAACAACCTATACACTTCAAAGGTTTCAGATCGTAAACTGACCATAACAGCTTAAATAAACATAAGTTTCAGATCATAAACTGACCAGATCAATGTATAGTACCAAAATTTTGGTTATTGGTTCCCTGCTACATGCAGAACATAATTGACCACTCCAATTATTTACCTGACAAAGACACCACTTGAAATTTTTTCCCTCTCTTTATGCCCTGCAAGTTACTTTTCCCACATAAAGAAACTATTAACCTAAAATGTGTATCGCACTACCTACCACAATCACAAGTTCACAATGAGGGTCCCTCACCCTATCGATAATTTGATATCCATCGAGTTTTGTAGGAATTTGGATACAAAGGGAAAGTAATCATACCAGTACTTAACTACGAAAGATGTTCACTCAACTGCATGGTTTACCATTGTTGACATGGGACCCCAGAGTGCAATTTGGGGGTCGGGGGGTGTTGTAAGGAGTATGGACCCTAAGATGCGATTAGCCCTTGATCTTCTTGGATTGTTTTAATGCAACTTCTGCTCTCTACCATTTGTGGTTTATCTTGTTCATATTGGATGCAACATTAACCACATAGTCAATTGGAGGAATCTTGTCCTGATAATGGAAAACTGTCTCACAAATAGCTGAAAGCTTTGTGGATAAATATGAACAAGGTTAGAATAAATGAGAAGCAAGCGAACATACTCAAGCCAAACATAAAAATGTAATATGATAAGCAAGATCGGATCAAGTATCAACACTCCAAGAAAGGAACCTGATAGATATCCTTCATCAAAATTAATCATCCATCATATAAGTGTTACAGTTGTGTGAAAACAAGAGAGGTTCATACAAGCTAATACTGTGACGACCCGACACGGACCCCGAGATGGAATCACAAGTCAAGTCGTCCAAATAGGACAACAATACATGCAAAGACTCAGTTATAGAAAACGACGTGACACAACATTTTAGTTGAAGCGCGACTCAGCACCAAAAGGCCGGAAATTTTTAAAACTTTTTAAACCTGATATAACAGTTAAGACAATTATACCAAATCATCGGCGACTTTACCGGAACCCAACACTACAGTTCATGCAAATATACCTCGGCGGCTATAACATGCCGGAGAAACAACATAAACAAATAAGAGCTAAAGTAATGCTCGGCGGAAGATTTAAAACAAGTGAACAAACTACATCTATACAAGGCTCGTACATGCGCAAGACTCAAAATAGGATACAAGTATAGACATAAATACAACAAAACCAAATTCCCAAAGCAAGGTCTAAATGACTTGCTAATCCCAACGTCCTTACAAAAGAGAACAAAATAAGGACATCTAATAACCACAATCTCGTCGCGTGAGATCACGGACAAGCACGAACCCTACGCCTCACGCCTCACGAGCGGTACCGAACGGCTCGGATCTAAAGCAAAAGGGAGGGGGTAAGTCATAAAGACTTTGTGAGTTAACAATTATGCATGTCATGGCATCATGCAAAGATACATATCAAGATATCATTTTTAATATCAAGTCATCAAAGCGTTCATTTAACAAACACTTAAAACACATATCCATGGTAGCACATTGTTTCACATAAGTGCTATGAAGGTAAACCACATACAAGGAGGATATGATATGAAACCGATGCCGCTACGTAGCTCCCGCAATACACGCGTTAACATTCGTGCCAATGATACCCGTGATGAGTGTATCAAAGTACCGAGCTCTACTCGGTACCGAAGCTCTACTCGGTTACCAAGCTCTCTACTTGGTAATTAGACTTGCCAATGTGCTCTCTTGGTTACAAAAGGGGCTACTTCCCCACTGTGGCCAACAGTGGAGGCGTGTGTGATAAAAAACCCGGTATAACAATCCATCACTATCACGAGTCCCATAACTCGTGACGGCGATGCATTGTCATACCAACGACTCAATCAAATATGCCAGCTGGACTAATGCAATGCCAAGTAGATGTTTACTCGTCATGAGATCTCAAATAAGGAACAAGTAGTTGTTTACTCACTTAAGGAATCACACAAGAATTCGACAAGAGCGAATTCAACATGTCAAATAGATTCATTATTCTACAACATGCTCTCAATCATGCATTTACTTCACACGATCACATAAATCACATAAGAACTCGATTGAGTCTTATAAGCACACATATCAAATATGCCCTTCAATCCATCCCAAAGTCACGTAAGCTAATTCATTAGTCTAACGCACTAAATTCATCATGTCAAATAGATATATCATTCTATAACATGCTCTCGATCATGCATTTACTTAACATAATCACACAAACCGCATAAGAACTCGATTGAGTCTTACAAGCACACATACATCAAGGCATACTCATCAATCCATCTCAAAGTATCGGAAGCTAATTCATTAGTCTAACGAACTACAATCGTCGTAGGGATTGATTGTGGAGTCGTTATTGTTCATAACTCCCTAAATTCAACTCCGGTGAGTTTTACTACAATTAAACCAAGAAGAGTATTGATACTATATGTATCATATTGCCTTCTCCTAAGTTCTCCGTTCATTTAGAACTTGATAACTAAGCCGTTCATGTTCTCGAACTAGCCTAAAACACAATCTCGAGTTTCAAACCCTAGTTTCGGCGATTTTGTTAAACCTTGAATTGAACCGAATTCTTTCACAAGAGTTATTCCCAAGCTTAATACAAACAACATTCATGCTTTAATAAATGTCAAAATCATAACTTCATAGAGATTTCATAAAATCATACTCACATTTTATATGTTGAATTGAAGGTTGTGTCTTCACAAAAGATGTTCACAATCAACATTAAAACAACTATAATGAAGGGGTCATGCTATTTTGTTTAACATGAAAATCTCAGGGAATTGTCACTCACCTTAGTCCTATGATTAATGGAGGAAAGGTTGATTAGAGCAAGGATTCTTGTAGAGATGATCAAGAGCTTCGATTTGGCGGTCTCGGTTCGACAATCGGACCACCGGATCTCCGGGAAATGGTCCTTCAACCTAGGGTCTCCTCCATGGACGAATTTGGAGCTCAAGCTTCTGGTTCTCTGGTTTTCTTAGACAAAAATGGCTGGAAGGCTGAATATTTGTGTTTATATACTTC
Organism: Codonopsis lanceolata; assembly: GCA_013146195.2. Lineage (NCBI taxonomy): Eukaryota > Viridiplantae > Streptophyta > Magnoliopsida > Asterales > Campanulaceae > Codonopsis > Codonopsis lanceolata. Next base: position 119,911,805 of record CM028382.1, read on the forward strand.
CCACTATGTCCCTAATCCAAGTGAAAGGCTTTAAGAGACTTCTAATTGGCCAAGGCATGCTAGCCTTTGATAAGCCATGATCCAAGGGTCTAAAAGGGTGTTAGACAAGTCAACAAAGGTGGCCTGAAGTCATCAAGGTCGGCCAAGGGGCAAGGGTTCAAGAGTCATTAGCCAAATCCACTCAAAACTCACAAATGCAGAAAACTGGACAACAGACAGTCAATCTTGTAAAATCGACCATAAATATCTCACACCTCCAAATGAGTTGATTATTGATTTTTATGAAACTAGACTCTTTAAACTATATTTTAGCCTTTTAAATTACTCAATTTTGACTTATATTCATCAAAATATGGCTACTACAAGTTCAAGTACAGAAGCTGATTTCCTGAAAACAGAATTCTGGCACAGCAGTAAGTCAAGACCTAAATGAGGTACTTATACACCTTGGAAAAATACCATATTTTACAGGGAGTATACTAACATATTTAGGTAGAACATACTAAATTTTTAGAAAATTCTCTTTAGTAGATTGGTACCAGAAGTTTCCAGTTCGCCCAAAACCGGACTGAATCTGTGAAGTAATAAGTTGATCATCTTATTTCCAAATGCAACCAATCTATGAACATGTATAAGACTTGTTTAAACATGGTTATGGCTTGTATTCAAGGCCTAGAACTCAACCGAACTTCTCTCGGGACGAAATGAAGGCAATACAAGCAATGATGTTAAACCACAAAACACAACCGAAGCAACGAAGCTTCTAAACTCCCAACCAAGCATGAAACAACTAAGATGAACATTGTAAATCTTGTATGCAAGGTATTAAGACTCTCATGAGACTTATTAAGGTGCTAACACGTTAATACGAACACCCGAAACAACAACAACAAGGCATGCAACGCATGGAAGACCATTACTCTATTATGATCTTAACCAATTCAATGCCAACACGATATGAATGAAATGAAGTCTCAAATATGTAAAGACATATTATAAACATGTTATAATGATGACAAACATGAAATGGGGTTTGGGTTCTCACAAATACTTCAGTAAATGAGGTTTAGACATACACAGTTTCATACTTTATTCATCTACAAGGAACTTAAATTATTCGTGTTAGTATTTTAATATACAACAATGGATTCTATCTCTCTTTCTCTCTACAAACATAGGCATTCAGAAAGGTAGACGGTACAACTAAGTACAACAATGAGGTTTCCACTTCTACCCTATAAGATAATGGTCCCAAACATGTCATTCATCAACTCAAGAAACATTATGATTGGATAGCAACACATGACACATACAAGGCTAAAACTCATGACCTAACAGGCTAACAAAACATTAGGATCGCAACTGCAGTTGCAGCAGTTCACTAATAACTTTCTATGGAATGTGGAGCTTTTGTGTCAGACTAACTAGTAGCATGATTCATGTTCATATTTTAACAGTACAATTGTGAAATTTTATATTTCGATGTATAGTTCCTAGAGAAACAGGTCTTGAAATAGTTATTTTTCTTGTGATACAAACTTTGTACCTAAACGGCAAAATGATGCCAAGAACTTGATCACCGAAGTTAAAAACTTCAATTCCCGCTTGGTTTTTTAGTGACTGTGTATACCTAGCAAGTTCCTTTCTCTGAATTTTCACAATGATTCTATTAATAATCCTTTTGTTAGTTCTTATTCTAATGTACAAATTAGATCTCATTAGTGTTTTCTTCAATCATTTTTCAGCTTCCTAGTAGAAGTGCTAGACGGAAAAAGGTTAAGAGGCAATGGTTGCGGGAAGTTGGTAAAATCTCAAACTTGTAGTGACATTGGAAGACAGAATCAACCAAAACTAAAAAGAACAGGGTAGGTGGCTATCCGAAGGGACTTGTGAGTAGCAAAATGTCCTCATTAGCAAAATGTCCTAATTTTTTCACTTAAGCTAACTTATTGCTGTGATATGGATCCGTCGACTCTGCATTTCCCTTTTCTCGTTTATTCGAAGCTAATTTAGAACAAAAAAGTGTTCCTTGTGTGTATTACAATCTTTTATGAGTGCAAGCAGAATATCTAGGTTAATTGATCAAGAAAATTGTTGTTCTCCATCCTTCCTAATTTAGTGTACATTTTTGTTAAGTCACAGTAATTCTTAAAACCCTTCAGTTTCTTTTCTCAAATTGACTCTTATGCATCAATCACTCTCAACTATGATTTGACCATACTTGAAAATAAAGTGCTCCTAAATACTAATGCCTAACTCAAAAGAAAAATGCCTAACTCAACTAAATTGGTATTCGGGGAGTATATTCTATTTTGGTTAGTAAATGAAGCGAGAATGCGCATGTTTGATTTTTCCTTAGGGAGTTTCACTTCTATGTTGCATGTGTTTGATTTTACCTCGGGGAGTTTCACTTCAATTATCTTGTTTCCCCTTCTTTCGTTTGGCATGTCCATAATCTGTGCAAAACTTGTGTGTACTACAATCTGTTATGAGTGAAAGCATAATATCTAGGTTAATTGATCAAGCAAATTGTTGTTCTCCATCCTTCCTAATTTAGTATCGTTTCTCTGATGTGTACATGTATATTTTCAGTTTAGGTTTGACCATTCTTGCAATGGATAAATCTGATGTGTACATGTATATTTTCGAAAAGGAGCTGTGTTAATTCTTTCTTCTGTTTTTCTATGATACAGGTGGGCAAACCAAGATCGTAGTTCATTGGTTGAATTTCTTCTTCTTTTCCGTTTCTGCATGATATCTGCCATGCCGCCTCAACTGATCCAGCTAAACGAAGGGACACGACATGTTTGATTATGTTATTCCATTGGTTTCATTTCACATCAAATCACAAGCTCATCAGCTGACATGTTTGGTTGCTCTAGGCCATATTGGAGATGCTATTTTCCAAATACTCAAGCCATAATCTCTGCTCGTACAAACTATCCAATTACTATTGTTCCTTGACACACTATTATTACTTCTCAGATTCAGTCCGGTTTTTGGGCGAACTTCGGGAAAATTCTGGTACCAATCTACCAAAGAGAATTTTCTAAAAATTTAATATGTTTTACCTACATATGTTATGATACTCCCTGTAAAATATGGTATTTTTCCAAGGTGTATAAGTACCTCATTTAGGTCTTGACTTACGGCTGTGCCACAATTATGTTTTCAGGAAATCAGCTTCTGTACTTGAACTTGTAGTAGCCATAGTTTGATGAATATAAGTCCAAATTGAGTAATTTAAAAGGCTAAAATATAGTTTAAAGCGTCTAGTTTCATAAAAATCAACAATCACCTTATTTGGAGGTGTGAGCTATTTATGGTCGATTTTACAAGATTGACTGTCTGTTTTCCTGATTCTGGTTTGTGACATTTTTTGAGTGTTTTGGCTATTGACCCTTGCACCCTTGCCCTTGGCCACCAAAGTGAGTCAAAGCGCTCTTTGTTGACTCTTCAACAACCCTTTTGAGCCCTTGGATCATCCCTTATCAAAGGCTATCCTTCCTTGACCAATGAGAAGCCAATTAACCCCTTCACTTGGATTAGGGCTTTAATGGTAAGTATATAAGCCATTTGTTCAACCAAATCAGCCATTGTTGATCAAGAACTCCAGAGAATCAGAGGCTCTTCCTCCATTTTCGTCCATAGCAAGAACTCCAACTTGAGAGACCATTTCCCGGAGATCCGGTGGTCCGATTGACGAACCGAGACCGCCAAATCGAAGCCCTCGATCTTCTCTACAACAATCCTTGCTCTAATCAACCTTTCCTCCATTAATCTTAGGACTAAGGTACGTTGAGAAATCCCTGAAATTTTCATGTTCAATAAAATGACATGACCCCTTCATTATAGTTGCTCTATTGATGATTATGAACATCTTTTGTGAAGACAAATCCTCCAATTCAACCTAAGAAATATGAGTAGGATTTTATGAATTCTTATTGAAGTTGTGATTTTGACTTTATGCAAAGCATGAATGTTGTTTATAATGAGCTTAGGAACAACTCTTGTGAAAGATTATGTTTCAATTCAAGGTTTAACAAAATCTCCGATTCTAGGGTTTGAAACTCGGGATTGTGTTTAAGGCTAGTTTAAGATCATGAACAGCCTAGTTATTGATTCTAAATGAACGGAGAACTTAGGAAAGGGCAATGTGATGCATATAGTATCAATGCTCTACTTGGTTGAATTTTAGTAAAACTCACCGGAGTTGAGATTTGAGAGTTATTGAACAATATCGACTCCACATTCAATCCCTACGACGTTTGTAGTGCGTTAGACTAATATATTAGCTTACGTGACTTTGGGATGGATTGAAGGACATGTTTGATATGAGTGATTATAAGACTCAATCGAGTTCTTATGTGGTTTATGTGATTGTGTGAAGCAAATGCACAATTGAGAGCATGTTGTAGAATGATGTATCTACTTGACTGGTTGAATTCGCTCTTGTCGAATTCCTACTTGATTCTTTAATGAGTAAAAAAACACCTACTTGTTGAATAATGAATTTGAGGACTATTCTATGAGAAGATTTGGATTGGGGCTTTCTTAGTACTCTATACATGGAGTCTACACCGGTATGGTTTGACCTTACGGGTTATTACCGCTCTAGTGTTGCTTAAGTCTTTGACTACCATCGATTTTTGTGTTATTGAATGAGTTACTACTCTAGGAAGAGTTTAGTAAATGGCTTCACGATCCGAGACTAACGGAGTAGTCTTGGATAGCACTTAATGGACTGATGGTTAAGTTGTGACTCTGCTGAATTTCATAAGTGAATATGGAATATATTTTATATTATGACTAAATGCATGTGTATATTTTATATTATGACTAAATGCATGATTTCCTACCTTGTCAAGAATTGATTCTTCTATGTGTTTCTATGATATGACTTGTGAGCATATTGAATGTATTTGCCTTCGTGCCTGATCTGTTCTACAGTTAATGAATTGTGGTGAACTTGGATTCTACTATTAAGTGGAATTATGAATCAAAATTAAACTAAGCTTGATTTCACAATAATCAACTTGGGCTTCCCTTATATAATTGACTTGGGACTTTGAACTAAGATTCCTAAATGGAATGAGAACCTTGCTATGCTTCAAATGAGAACATAGAAAAGAGTCTTGGGACACATATAGTGTTCAAACTCTATTTGATTGGAATTGTAGTAAAGACTCAACGGAGTCGAGTTAAGGAACAATTGAACCTTACGAGGATCGTGGTGAGATCCTATGACAATTATATTCCAGTTGACTAGATTACTAGCTTTTGGGACTTGAATTGAATAGAGTGAACAAACTTGGCACTTATGATTTAGAGACTCAAATGAGTTCCTATTGTGGTTTTGTGATTATTGTAACAATGTGCATAATCGTATGAGTTTAGTAGATCATTATATCTACTTGAGAATTAGCAAGTAAACATCTACTTGTGCATTGCATATAAGTCCAGCTGGCATTACTTGAGTTTTCATGATGATGGTGGGACGATGCATTGCCTTCCCGAATTATGGGATTCATGATTGTAATGTATCGCCGTACCGGATTCGGGTTTCGCACACACCTCCACTGCTAGCTACAGTGGGGAAGTAGCCCCCTTTGTCGTAACCAATTGAGCACATTGGCTAGTGCTATTTTCCTGAGTAGAGAACTCAGACCCGAGAAGAGAGCTCGGTACTTTGATACCTGAACACGGGTATCATTGGCACGATATGATTAACAGTTGTGATTGCAGGAGCAATACGACGACAGTGATTTGGTATCTTCTCTATCCTTTATGTGGCTTACTATGGGCACTTATGTGATAACAAAGTGTTAGTTGAACATGAGATCTTATTGACCATGTTTGTATTGGCTGATGATATATGAGTGATTTGATATGTGTATATAAATATATGCATACTTGTATATGAGATATATATGAAAGACTCGATGTGTATATATATAGATATGCACACTTATGCATGATGATTTTATGGGAGATTTGATATGTATATTTAGAGATATACATACTGATATATGTGTATATATATAAACATGCACCCTTTACACGTGGTAACAGTGTGAATAGCTTGGTTCGTATATATAATGATATGTATACTTGCATATGATGTTTTGTGGGAACTACTTTCTAATTCATTTGATTTGTGTGTGAGCAGGAATTACACCACGGTTCATTTGGACGGTTTAGTAAGTAAGAAGGAGTGGATATCTTGTGGAGTATCGAAACGATACGACGCCTCTTCACGGGTTTTTCTGTCATTTATAAATGACACTATGGTTATGTTTATGTTACATAATTATATGTTGCATATATATTATGGTAGCGTACTGGGTCATTATGACTCATCCCGTACTTGTTTTTAGTTGCGATCGATCGCACCGAGGTCGAGTAGATCGTGGTAGTGCGGTGGTCGATAGATCGAGGTTAGATCATGTGGTTCGTGCTTGTAGCGCTTTCCGAGTAGCGACTTGTGGAGTCTTGTTCCTTTTTAGCATTGTCATTGATTTCATGTACTTTGCTAATCCTGTGAGATCGACATTTTGTAAAGTTATTTAGACTTTACAGTTGGGTAGAATACTTGGGTATTTGTATTGGGTTTTCTTGGGCCGACGTGTTGTGTCGTGCCTTGTTTGTGGTTTTAGTATTTATTTCAGTTGTCTCCCGGGCACGCAGTAGCTTTGGGGGAATTTCCTTATTCCAGTTTTTATAGTTGTTGATTGACCCCGGTATGCTTTAGCCGTTGGGTAATTGAGATATCAGGTTGGTTCTTTGTTGAAACGCCGGCCTGGAGTGCCGATGGTTTGATTAGCGTCTGCAATGTTGCGACACGCGAGTTTTGTTTTTCCTCCTTTGAGAGATAATGTCTCTCTTGGTTTCATTGTCGTTGGTTTCGAGCTTCATAGCTTGGGACTTCTTTCTTATATTGCTTCCGTTGATTCGATTTTTGAAATACCGTATTTTAGTGCGGCGTTATGTTCATGTTTAGAGCGAGTTTGCTCGACTGTTTGACTAGCACTACTGTTTAACAAGTGCTTGTCCTCTTCTTAAGTTAGTTCCAGCGGCACGACCTTGGGATTTCATGTTGGAATCCGGGTCGGGTCGTTACAACCACATTACTATTTTGCCAACTCACAGTTCATACTTCATTCTCTCATCTTATTCGATTCATATTTTTAGTAACATCAATCGGTCTTTTGTTCAGGAGGAAGAATTAAAAGGTGTTGTTGTTCTCATTTTTGCGAATAAACAGGTTGATTTTTACTGTTATTAAAATTTAATCATGGGATTTTTGAAGCTTCATGCCTCCTTTACACACCTTCAGATACATGCTCCACTATTTGGTTTTAAATATTTTGTTGAATAGGATCTTCCTGGCGCACTTGATGATGCTGCAGTGACTGAGGCTTTAGAATTGCATAAAATTAAAAACCGTCAATGGGCTATATTCAAGACTTCTGCCATAAAAGGAGAAGGTCTCTTTGAGGGATTTGACTGGTAAGTTCAAGTCTTTGTGTATAAAAATCTTGATAGTGGCTTTTATTTAAGTTATTAACAATGGCCCCAACTCTAGTTGACACGGATGTTGTTGATCTATTGTAATTTAGATCTAAACATTGGAATTTAAACCTTTTCAAAGCTGTTTCTTCATGCTAGTTGGTAAGAAATTGATTGCTGTTCAGTTGTAACTGCCATGGGGGTTGAGCTAACTTCTAAATCCACTATGTCAGCCCTCTTTGAAAGTAGGACTTATTAGGAGATACAGTTTGGAAGGAGATACTTTGGCTTGAAGAAAGTTGAAAACAAAAACATTAAAATAATATAGTCGGTGAAGAATGTCACACCATTATTTACTCGATCAGCAGATAGGAACTCCACAAAATCACTCCACTGTCGAAGTGCACAAAGATGTCAACAAGTTCTTGGTATCACACAAGAACGTCATAAAAATGGATCAGTAGGAAATAATCCTATGATTCATATCTATCCTAAGGGTCTGAAGATAACAAAGATGCCACCGTCATGGAGTATTTTTGGATAAAGATGCCAAATATTATTTGCCAAACTAGTAGAATACAATATTTTGAATCTAAACATCAGAAATGATACAGGTTTGAAATACCGCAATCACGCAAGACATTATTTGTCATAAGCGTTTGCTGCTTCATCATAGCATCATACCACACTAGAATCATATCAGCTGCATTAATGTATGCATTTTTTCTTAATTGAATTTTAGTTTGTGCTGGGGTAGTGTTGAGCATATTTGTCTCATAATATTGCAAACTTATCAGCGGATATGTGTGCCCCTTTCTCCCGTACCCTCTTTGCTAATTAAAATTCTCACTATGCAGGTTGAGCAATACACTCAAGTCTGGTGGAGACTAATTGCCCTCGGTTTATTGGTGCCTGCACTTAGAGAGTTGTGACAATTACTTGGTTCGATTGATAGGGAATTTAATCGTGGGAGAAGTAATGTCTTTTGGTGTTTTACTTCATTTTTTTGAAGCAAACTGCTGATATAATTTTGAATCATCATAAAAGACAATGGTTGTATGGCTGGTCGAAATTGCAGTCACTGATGTTTTCCCCCATTACTATTACCAGTTTATACATCATTCATCCATTCTCCTTTTCTTCCTTTACTTGGACCTTGGCTCTTAATTAATAAGCTCAACACTAATGATCTCCTGTCATTGCATAGACTCTGTAAGCAGATTTCTCCATATTGCAATGGTGTGTAGGTGGGAGCAGAATTGGATGTAGGTGGGAGGAGAATTGGATGTATATTATTTTTTTAAAAAAAATAAAATTCACAACGTTTCTAAAAAAAACGTTGTAATATATAATTTACAACGTTTCTATAAAAAAACGTTGTAAATGATATATTACAACGTTTTTTAGAAATATTGTAATATATAATTCACAACGTTTTTTATAGAAACGTTGTAATATCACTTTTTTACAACATTTTTTTTCCAAACGTTGTTATATCAATTTACAACATTTTTAATTAAAACGTTGTCTTATATTTATTACAACGTTTTTAGAAAACGTTGTGCAATGTTTTTTACAACGTTTTAAAAATGTTGTCTAACAGTTTTTGGGACAATGTGGGAGGACAAAGACAACGTTTTTTGCAACGTTTTCAAAAACGTTGTGAAATTAAATGACCTATTACAATGTTAGATATAACAACATTTTACAAAACGTTACGAACACTCTTTTACAACGTTTTAAAAACGTTGTAAAAGCCCATTTTTGTTGTAGTGCTATGATCTCGTATTACTTCAAGAAATGATTATTTGAATGAGTTCTCTTTTAGGGAATTTGGTCGCGTGCACATGAAAGCACTTGCGAGGATATGACTACGGCTTAGTTTTGGTACCCTTGAGATTGGCTTTGAAGAAGTCGAATATATATGACGGTTGGGACTATGGTTGAGTCCGGTGTACCTTTAAGTGAGGCTAAAATGCTAAGTCTTGATTTATGATTGTTCTTAGACTAAATAATAGTCTTTGGTTTAATTCCGAGTAGAGGACTATGGTAGACCTCATGTTGTGATTTCTTGAGCTTATATGCTACTTTTGATTGGGTGATGTCTTGAGGATTATGAGTACCTCATTATGTGGTTCTTTGACTAAACTTATAAGTTAGATGGATTTGTTAAGTGGGTGCAAATATGTGCATTGTTAAATTGGTGTCTAGAGCTTTATGTCCTACTTGATTTGATAAGTCCGCTATGGTCGGTCTTGATTCTTGTTTGAGAAAGCGAGTAAATATCTACTTGTGCATTGCATAAAAGTCCAGCTGGCATTATTTGGATTGGTTTTTCTGTCAGGGTAGGATGATACATCGCCTATACGAATCGTAAGATTCGTATTCGCTATGGATCGCCGTACCTGGGACCCCATACACCCTCCACTGTTGGCCCCAGTGGGGAAGTTAGTCCATCTCGTAACAAATAGAGCGAATGGATTATGCTAAGCTAGACTGAGAAAGGGCTGCCTTTTGAGGCGTAGCCACTCAGTATGTCGATGTATCAATCACGTGCATCGTGGCACGAACCAGTATAACATTGTGTATTGCAGGAGCAACACAACGGCACTATTCGGGTATCTTCTCTATCCCTTATGTGGCTTACTATAAGCACTTATATGAAAGATAATGCGCTATGTGGTTTATGAAGTTTATGATACTTGATGACTTAATACAAGTTTATTATTGGTATGCTATTTAGATGCCATGATTTTATACTTGCTTGTTCATTATGCCATGCCACGTCATGCTATACCATACAATTGCATTTAGTAACTTACTGGGTCATTATGACTCACTCCGAGTGTTTGTTTTCCTTAGTGTGTGCAGTGACTCCATTATTGCGCTTGGCAGCTTCGGATAGTGATTTCTAGCAGGTGGTCTTCTGGGCAATAGCTTGGAGTTATTATTATTATTATTGTATTTATTATCTTGTGAGACACGGATGTAAAGTTATGTAAACTTTACTTGGATAGTTATGTTAGTATTTTATTTCGTATTATTTTGGGAGCCGACTTGTTTGGTCGAGCTGTTGTACTTATTTAGAAGTTTATTCCATTGTTTTTCCGAGCAAGGTTTTAGCTCGCATGTTCTAGTATGGTGTTATTGTTATTTCTGTCTCCAACAACTTTAGTCGAGAGACATTTGTTTAGTTGTTAGTGTTTAATCTCTTATTCTTATAGTTGATTTGTTACTCCGGCATGTTGTAGCCGTTGAGTGGTTGTTTATCAGGTTGGTATTTTGTTGATTCGCCGGCCTTAGGTTTGCCGATGGTTTGTTGCCCGTGCGCAATGTTGCGTCACGCGAGTCGTAGATTTGTCAAGAGATAGTTGTCTCTTAGCCTTGCGTTCCTTGGTCTAGGATTTAAGGCTTGGGTTCCACTTATCATTTGCTTCCGCAGGTTTTAGTTTTGCTATCCCGCTTTGTCGTTGTGTCCTTATATTCCTGTTTCGAGCTTGTTGGCTCAACTCTTGACTCGCACCATTACGCTTAGCAGGTGCTTGTCCGTCTTTTAACCTGTCTTGACGGCACGACCTTGGGATTTCGCATTGGAGTCCGGGTCGGGCTGTTACAACTTTGCTTTTTTAGTTGATAAGATTCAGTTGTGGAAAGATTTCTCTAGCATATGAGGTGAAGAGAAATATTAAGGCGCATTTGGGGTACGTGGTTTGTTTGTGTTTTGTTGTTTTGGTTTGAACTTTGTGATGATTAAAGTTCAAAAATAAGTGAGAGATAGAGAGAAAGATGGTGGGACTAAAGACATGGAAAGATGAAGACCACAAAACAAAGACAAAACCATGGATCTGAATACACCCTAAGACTTTCTTTCATTGCTACAGGAGGTGGTGGCATGTGATATGCAAAAGTTGTAATCACTTTATGAGGGGTGATTCTGTGAGAAGCTTAATGCTTCCAGCTTCCTTCATTTTTATGTGAAGGAAAATATATGTGCCTCAACATTTTCTTAGGGATGGCAATAGGTGTTGTATTGAAAACCTTTTGCTTGTGTTGGTTATAGACTTTGCTGCTGCTGGGTTTTAAGTTTTGTACGTAACCTTGGATAGAGAAAAGGCATATAATAATGTAACTGTGGGTTTTCTCACTTATTTGCCATAGAATTGGTTTGGTCAAATTGTGGTGCAAATTGATTGGGGCTTGTATTTCTGTAGTTCACTTCTCTTATTGTGAATGTGTCTTGAAAGCTGTATTGAGAGCTCATGTAGTTTTGAGGGAAAGAGACCCAGTTTCACAGTAGGGTATGTATATCATGGAGATTTTCAACTTGATGTTGAGTGTGAAATGTTGTGGCAAGCGAGTCTTTGACTTTAGTTGTATGGTTGTTGGAATTTCTCGAAATTGATCTTTATTGAGTTGTTCACGTGTAATGTGATCGATATGCATACCACTACACTGCCATGACATGACAGGGGAATTAGGGGAAAGGCCTGCAATGCTTTTAGAAAGGTAATGAGAAGAACGGTGTAACATATTTAACCAAGTATGACTGGATACAATATGGCAAGAAACATGAGTGGCATGGACTTCTTTAATTCCTACCCCAGCTAATAAGACTTGGTGCCAAATGGAAAGAAGAGACAAAGGCATTGCCGACATCAGTTCGAACCCAGGAAAGAGTTGAGGGAAATATCAAAACAAATCTTAAAACTCTGTCCAACCACAAACCGACATAAAAGTAAAACATTTCATATCATGACTAGCAAGTAACATCTAACACCAGTGATAATATAACGAAGGCAAAATTATCACTACTTCTTCCTTGCGATAAGAAGCATTTTCACTTTAATATCTTTAACTAGTTCAGTCCAATCAGTAAGGTGGGGAAAATCACAAACCTCTGTTGCACAGGGGGATTCCCTCTTTATCCTTAACCCTCTCCTTAATTGATCTGGTCAATCGAATCAGTAGGCTCAATATCAAATTCTTAAAGTTTAAGAAATTACAAACTACAAGAGAATGAAAAATCTTGAGTTAGCTCTACTCACAATAAGAGAATGAAAAATGTACATGGCCATAGCAAAAAATATGAAGGCTCGAATTGAGAAAGTAAAATCCATATTATCAAACCTCAAATAACAGAATATTCTAAATAAAATTATGAAACACACATTTTCGTTCACTTCACACATACATTTAATAGGGTTTGAGACTGAAAAAAGGGGAAAGTTATATACAAAAATAGGCATAAAATTCTCTACAAATCTAGGGTTTTAGACTGAAGAGAAAAGATACGTACATGTACTGATGGTGGCGAAGGGAATTGAAGCAGAAGAACTGGCGATGGCTGTAGTGATGAAGAGAGAAGAGAGAGTTTGAGAGTCTAGGGATTTGGGAGAGACCGTGAAGAGAGAGGAAGGGGAAATCGAGAAGCTGAGAAGGGAGTGTACCTGATCGCCTGGCGGGGCGTCGGAGGCGCAGTCGAAGGGAGCGAATAGAGGGAGTGTACTGCGAATGGAGGGTTAATTTGAGAGGCTTTTTTGAGAAAGGGTTTTTAACAGAGGAAAGGGCGGTAGATTTTTGTTCACTCCCGTTGTAAAACCCTAGTTTATTGCTTGCTTGTTTATTGCATGAGTTCATACATTAATAATCATCATTAGTATGTTAACTTAGCTCACTTGTATGTTTAAAGTCGATAGCATGATCATCGACGTCGTTTGGGATGCTCGTTTGCACCTTTCTTTCACGAGATGCTTTGAAACTCGGGATTGTGTTTTATGTTGTAAACACTTGGATAAATGTTAAAAATCATTCTTAACATCATTAACACGCTTTAGATGTTGGTTGAATGCTAGTTGCATCGACGGTTTGATCGCTAGTTTGATTCGAGCGTTAACCCTTCTCCGTTTGACCTTTTCGGTTGTTGTTCGGGAGTGTTTTTCCTAAGTTCTTAACCATGTTTGATTGAGGTTTGAACATTGATTTGCTTTGATTATTGTTTAGAGGTGTTTAGGGTTGAATTCTAGACCATTTCGGGCTTTGGAGGACTTGAGGGTGCGAGGGGGAAAGGCCTAGAACTTGCGAGGGGCTAAAATGTAAATATTATGCATGCCAGAGTGATGCGGTCGCATCACTCATGCCCAATGCGACCGCAAGGGTCATTTTCCAGCTTACGGGAATTTTCTGCATTCTCTCCAATTTGCCTAACCAAACCCCACCCAAACCCAACCTAACCCACCCTAAACCACCCTAGTTCGTCCTACACATCATCTCCTGCATGCTTGACAAGTTTTGAGGGGTTTGGATGCATGTACAACACATGGCATTGAAAGACATCCAACATGCAAGGCCATGCATTGGACACCTTCACCCACCCCCACTTCAGCCATTGCATGTCCAATACCTCCACTAAACCCCCCATATTCAGTCATTCACTTCCAAATTCGTGGCTGAACATTTCTTGAGAGTTATAGAGAGTTCTTGGAGCTTCTTGAGTGATCAACAATGGTGGCCAACTATTGAAGAAGCCATTTCCAAAACCGTTCGGTAGAAGTGAAGAGGAGAGCAAGGAGAACACATACCCAACCTTGCATGGACGTTTTTGTACAACTTCTAGGACTTGTTTAAGGTAAGTTACAACATCTCTTCTTATTTCTTTTAGCCTCATTGACCCTAGGGAAAACAATCTTGCTATATGAGGTCAATGAGAGCACATAGGACTTTGTAGAGATGCCATGTTCTAGATTATGATATGTGATGAATTTGGGTTGTATGAACAGATTATAGACCTATTATAAACCATGATTTTAATGTTATATAGGTGTAGTAATGTATGATATATCATGCTACTTTGTTGTCCAAGTATTGGGAGCATATTGGATGAGATAGTTAGGCTTATAGAGATGCCATGATCTTGTATGTGCTAAATGATGTATTTTGGGTTGTGTAAACAGATTATAATCAGGTTGTAAATCATGATTTTAATGTTATTTAAGTGTGATAAAGTATGCCAAATCATTCCATCTTGTTGTTTAAGCATTGGGAGCATGTTTGGTGAAATAGTTAGGCTAGTAGACATGCTATGTTCACGTATATGCTAGATGTTACATTTTTGATGGTATGATCAGATTATAAACATGTTAGAAACAGGTTGTAAACCATGTTTAAGATGTTATTTATGTGTGATAAAGTATGATAGATCACCCTACCTTGTTGTTTAAGCATCGAGAGCATGTTTGATGAAGTAGTTAGACTTGTTGAGATGCTATGATCACGTACATGCTAAATGCTACATTTTAAGTCGTATGATCAGATTATAAACAGGTTGTAAACCATGTTTAGAATGTTATTTATGTGTGATAATGTATGCTAAATCACCCTACCTTTGTTGTTTAAGTGTTGGGTGCATATTTGATGAAATGACAAGAATGTATATGCCTAGTTTGTGACTTTGATTCTATGTATCATACTTGATTGTTTGATTGGGGTTTTATGGGTTTAATGACCTTAGTAACCTATTTAATTACGTTAGTATGGACATAGGAGAGTATTGAGGCCAATGGCTTCTATACCCTAATTTTGAAAGATTGACTATGACTCAACGGAGTTGACCATTGGGTTAGTATGATATTAAGGAGTAATAAGCCTAAGTCCTACGAATTTTGGGGTAGTATTAATGGAGGTTAAGCCTCCAAGCATTTTAAAAGTGTATGAAGAACACTTGATGATTAGAGTCTTGATTTACCTCTAATGTGATTATGTGCTAGTTGTGAATTAAAAGCATGACTAGATGATTGTAGAGTACTTGCCTACTTATTTGAGCATATGAATATGAATTACGTGTGCTTGAAGTTTTGAGTCCAGTGAGTCGGTTTGTTGAGTCTTTGGGGCGGACGATGCATGATCTTCACGAATTGTGAGATTCGTGATTTTGATGGATCGCCGCCGGATTGCACACACCCTCTATCGATGGCCACGGTAGGGAAGTAGTTTATCTTAGTTGTAGTATGGAAACATGACTTTGATAACTATCGAACTCGAGCGGGAAATGTCTCGGGACGCCGATATCCACGAAAGGGATATCGAGGACACATAAGTTTGGCACATGTTTTTGCAGGAGCAACATGCGCGGAAAAAGGGTAACGATATCACCTCCCTTTTGTATGAATTGACTCACGAGTGCTATATGTGAATAATGTGCTACGTGAATATGATATGATATGAAATGATGGTTGATTGAATTAATGAAATGTTATACTTGTTGATAACATGATATTCAAGATTGTTAAGTATGAATGCATTGACATGATTATTTATGAAATGTATATTATGTCAATTGCATGAATTATTATTGTTGAGCATGATGCCATGACAGGAAGTTATTGTTAGTAACTTGCTAAGTCTTTATGACTTACTTCTATTTGTTTTGATTGTTTTCCCTAGATCCGAGCCGTGCAAGTGGATCGAAGTGATTGTTGTTTTACATTGAAGAAGCTTTGGCAAGGTTGCTACCTTGTATTATTAGTACCTTTTATTTTGGCAAGGACGACGGGACATAAAGTTATATAAACTTTATGTGGGGTAGCAAGACTTTTATTGTGTGATATTTGAACTTATGTTTATTATTTCTTAATGTTTTGAGAGCCGACATATGTTAGTCGTGCCTATGTATTTATGTTGATCATGCTTTTGTTGTTTAACCATGTATTGGTTTGTTTAATATGTTTATTATCCGGCATGTTTTTAGCCGTCAAGCATGCTAGACTAGAGTTCTAGACTTAGCTTAATGTTGGGTTCCGGCCGTAGCGTCGCCGATGACTTGATATATAATTGCCATAAATTGTTATATGTGCCTATTGTTGCGTCACATGATTTTATTTTTCGACCAAGAGATTCATTATCTCTAAGGTTGTATTAGTTTGAGCTTGTTAGCTCG
Organism: Codonopsis lanceolata; assembly: GCA_013146195.2. Classification (NCBI taxonomy): domain Eukaryota; kingdom Viridiplantae; phylum Streptophyta; class Magnoliopsida; order Asterales; family Campanulaceae; genus Codonopsis; species Codonopsis lanceolata. The sequence continues at coordinate 119,928,246 of CM028382.1, forward strand.
GGCGCCACTGTTTAAATATTATACGCTTCCGCATGTGTTAAAGTTTTTGGCGTACCGCCGTTATGGCCTTACCCACTATTTGCTACTTGTTTTTGATTAAGTGCCTTTTTTTGGCGGCACGACCTCGGGGTCTCGTATTGGGACTCGGGTCGGGTCGCCACACCCGTGCTTATCGAAAAGGAAAAGGTCAACTTTTATTTGTTTTTATTTTAACGTTATTACCGACGGAAATTCCGTCGGCAATTACCGACGGAGCTATTTCGTGGCTGATTACTAACATAAAAAAAAATTACCTACGGAAATTTCATCATTAAATATGGCACCATTTTATAGTGATTTTGTCGACGGAATTCCATTAGTAATTTTAAAATTCCGTCAGTAATTTCTGACGGAATACTCCGTCAGTAATATTCTGTTAGTAATTAACAGCCCGCTCATTTCCGTTAGTAATTTTACAATTCCGTCAGTAATTGCCAACGGTAAAATTCCGTCAGTAATATTCCGTTAGTAAATGTCATGTTTCTAGTAGTGACACATAATCCCACATTGCATGTGGCTTGCTGTTAAGGATACCTACTCCATCCTCAGTATAGAACTTGACTTTTTGGTGAGGGATAGAGGTGACCATCTAGAGCTTAGCCATGGCCGGGGCACCAAGGATACATTTTTAGGCAGATTTGAGATTGATCACTAGGAATGTGATCATCTCTGTTCGGGTTTGTGCCCCATCCCCCATGAATACTTCAAGCTCGATGGTGCCCTTGACACTCACTTGATGATTGGTGAAACCTTCAAGCTAGCTTTCACAGGTATGGCTTGAGTTGGGTGTCCGATAATTCTAACCCTTTGAATTAGGAATAATACATGATATCCCTGCACGCTCCTGTGTCAAGCAGCACTCTATGAACCTACCAGTTGTTCACAAGGCAAGAGATGACTAGCGACTGCTCAGATACCAAAGGAGTGTTCGCTAGCTCGCTGCGGGTGAAATAGATGATGGGTTCCCCTGCCCACTGCACTGCCGGGGAGTTCACGGCTTTAGACAGGGAGTATATATGCTTCCCGATCTGAGTGTTGGACGGGAGCTCCTCTTGAATCACGTTAACCACCCCTTGTATCTGAGGGACCTGGCCGCCTCTTCCCCTTAAGGGTCTCCCTTGTCGGTCATTATCGGCATTATTTCCTGCACCCTGATTCCTTTTGAAGCGGTCCAGTTTGCCCGCATTGATCAGTTTCTTTATTTCACATTTTAACACGTTGCATTTCTCTATTGTGTGACCATTGCCATGATGGTAATCACAATATTTCGTGTTGTCCCTGGTATGAGCGAGCTCAAGGTCAAGCGGGTAGGGCACCAGCAATGCATCCCCGACCTGGAACATGATCTCCTCCCAGGTAGTGTTCAGCAGAGTAAATTGTGATTCCCTAAATCTTTGTCCAGGAGTGGATGTGCGTCTCCAGTCTTTGCGCGGGCGTTATTGCCCTCCTGGCTCTGGTCAGCTGGTGTGGTCGAGCTGTCCTGAGTCTTGTCCTTGTTCTTGGCCTTGTCGCCCTTGGTACTCTACGTTGAGCAGAAAAGGTGAGAATTGGCCAACAGTTCTGCCTTTGAGGCACTCGGGATCATGGTCATAATCTTTTTCAACGGGCCTGCTCTCATGTTGTTGAGGTAGTAGAACGTGATCTCGGGGTCACTGGTAGTAGTTACTTGGTCGAGCATCTCCTCGAAAATTTTCAAATAGTTACTATATGACTCGTGGTCACCCTACTTGATCTTACCGAGGTCAAATCGGTTATTGGGTGTAGGACCCGTCGTGCCAAACTCCTCTAAGAACTTTTCTCGGAACGTTTCCCAGCTACCAATAGATCCCTGGGGGACTCTCCCCAACAATGACTGTGTTTTTCCCTGAAGAGTACCCTCAAAGGCTCGCATCTTCAAAGCCTCTATATCAGTGACCATTCAAATTTGTGCCTCGAATGATCTGAGCCAGTCACTTGCCCGCGTTTTCATAAAATATTTTTCAAATTGTGGCAAGGTTACCCCTGCGCTGGTGGTGCGTTCTTGATCTCTGGAATGAACGAATTGCCCTCCAATGGCTTTGGGGCTCCATAACCGGGCTTGGCCACGGCTAAATTGGCCACTTGTTTGGCCATGTCCCGCTTCATGGCTTCCATTCGCTTGAACAGGTGTTTTTCCACGTCCACTTAAGTCTAGACGAGCAGGCATGTTCTGACTGTTGACTACGCACTTCCCTGGAGTATCGGAAACTGGTGGGCAAAAGGTCGAATCATAAGAAGCCTCTGTTTCCCGCTCAACTCGCGCCATGTGCCTAGGTCGGTGTGCCTCTCCTTTCGCGTATTCGCGGGCTCTGCGACGACTTTAGCTTTCTCCCCGGGTATGATGATCCTGTCATGTCGGTGGGAAGGACTTTGGCGGCTATACCGGCTTTCCGCCTCATCGTCTGCTCTCTTTGCTCCTTTTGCTTGCTCTGAAGGCACATGAATGATGGAAGGAGTTCGCCTGCACGAAGCGGGTAAATATTGGGAGGCCTGGCCCCCACGAACAAGTGTTGGATGGCTTAAAGCGGGCACGACCAAATCTGCCACAGGAACCGGGGCATGGCCCAAGGCCAGCAGTTGCTAGTTAAGCACGTACATCTTGTTGTAATATTCTGCCTACACTTGTAGCGCGGCGGCCTGTTGCTCAAGGGTCTGCCCTGGTAGACTCACGTGGCTACCCTGCCCATTCTCTCACTGACGGTTCAGCTGGACCCTTAGGTCTTGAGCACGAGCATCCTTTTGCTTGTTGATGACCTGGCGACCATCTCGCTGGCTCACTTGGTTCTGGCTAGCATGTTGAGATGGTTGCTCCTCAACATACGGAACATTCTCATCATGAGCCGCGTGCCAGGCCGCCACCTTCTGATTCTTCGTTTGAACCCCTTGGGGCGCCCTTGGTGGCAGATCCCCAGGCAGTGGGTTGTTATTTCCAGCCAGTTGGCTGCTAGCCTGGTGGTTACTAGCTGTGGCGTGATGTTTGCTACCGTTGCCAACCATTGCAATAAGATGGATTACCGAAGAACTTGCCGAAAAACTTGAAGAAAGTTTTGAAAACTTTGATTTCACAACAACGGAACCAAACTGATGTGGCAAAAATGCAGCTTGGGCCGTCCGTGTGATGGATAGGATATTTGGGCGTGATCTGCTTCCTTGAACCTGATTAAGATCACGAAAATACCTTAGTGGGAGTGCAAGGCTTGGTCTCGCGAAACCACTACGATGTGCGAGTAAGTATCGTGTGAGATAGTCAAAAAGCAATTTGATAGAGGTTTGAGGCTCAAGAAAGAATGTGTACCTTGTTCATGGTTTATGAAGGGGTATTTATAGGCATCCAATGTCATTGAATCCGTCTAGGATTCACTGCCTTAGTTATCTTGTAGGATTAGGAGAGAATCCCTAGATTTTAGGCATGATAGACGACTGACCACGTGAATGCAGATATGGTAAGTGTCCTACTCGGGTGAGGAAACCTTTGACTTGTCTTAGAGAACAAGTTTCCAAGGCTCCCTGCTCGATACGCACCCAAACGAGTAAGGCTCTGCCTGGCTATATGATGTAGACTGGTGAAAGATAAGTGTAGATCCTGGGCGTGGCCCCTAGTCGGGCAAGTGCTCGATCAGGTTTGGACGGGATGAGTCTGATTCTTTGCCCACTGTGAGTGTGATCCCCGGGCATGGCCCCTGGTCGGGCAAGTAAGGCCTGTGTCCGACCAGATTTAGGTGGGAATTGTATTACTCATTGCTTGACGTCTCGATAGTTTTGTTCGCTAGGTTGGTAAGTCTCATGCTAATTAAGCTCGTGACTGGCACGTGGTGGTCGCTCGTGCCTTGCTCGTGACCCGACTTGGGCCGGAGGCATATCATCAACCAAATATTTTGCATAAAAACAAAAAATCATGAGCACGAAACACATATTTATTACAACAATAAGAACAACAAACAAATTTGACAGTTATTTCCGTAGAATTTTGTTTCTTGGATGTGTCAGGTAACTATGTGAATCGCTTAATTTGTCGGATTTGACATAATTTATACTTCATCCGTCCCAAAATTATCGTCTGGATTGATTTGACGCATGGTTTAATAAAAAATATTTGATTGGATTATTAATATTAGTGTGATGTGTAGTTTACTTTAAAGCTCATAGAACGAAGGGCATGTTGGATTATATCCATTCTAATCTTTGGGGTCACTCGACTAAACCGTCCAAAGGTGGTTCTCAGTATTTGATGACATTCATCGATGATTATTCGAGATATGTCTGGGTGTATTTTTTGAAGCACAAGAATGATGCTTTTCAAACCTTCAAGAAATTTAAAGCGCTTATTGAGAATCAGACAGGCAAGAAGATCAAGCGTTTCAGAAGAGATAATGGGTTGGAATTTTGTGAGGGCCAATTCAATGAGTTTTTCGCTAATGCAGGCATAGTGAGACATCACACTATTACAAAAACACCACAACAGAACGGGGTCGCAGAACGAATGAACAGGACTCTATTGGAGAGAGCAGGTTGTATGCTCGATAATGCTAGCTTGTCTAACGTTTTTTGGGTTGAAGCTGCTAATTTAGCTTGCTATTTGGCGAATAGATCTCCCTCGATTCTAGTTGGATTGAAAACTCCTATTGAGGTATGGTCTGGTACCCCTGCTGATTATTCTGGTTTGAAAGTATTTGGTTGTCCTGCGTATGCCCATTTTAATAATGGTAAGCTCGAGCGTAGATCACAGAAATACATATTCCTAGGTTATGCAGATGGGGTGACAGGTTATAGATTGTGGTGTGTTGAACCTAGTTCACCTAAATTTGTTATCAGTAGAGATGTCAAGTTTGATGAGAAATCCATGCTTCGTTCAAAGAAGGAGTCAATTGAGACAACTGATACAGGTAGAGATCACGGTGTCAGTCAGTAGGTGGAGTTAGCGGTTCCAATTTCAGAGAAAGTACAACTGGGTACTTTAGTTCAGCCTATAGTGGATGATGAGTCTGAGCTTGTTGATGATAATGATGTCCCACAAGAGCAAGAGTAGTATAGTATTGCCACTGGTAGAGCAAGGAGGCAGATTAAACCACCTCAGAGGTTTACACATGCAGATTTTGTTTCTTTTGCATTGTCTGTGGCTGAGAGTATTGAGGTTCAAGAACATGTTAGTTACACTCAGGCTGTCACGAGTGATGATTCTGTACAGTGGGGTACTGCTATGAGTGAGGAGATTGAGTCTCTTCATAAGAACCAAACTTGGAAATTGGTGGAACTGCTTAAAGGTCAAAAGAATGTTGGTTGTAAATGGATCTTCAAGAAGAAAGAGGGAATACCAGGGGTTGAAGCAACTAGATACAAGGCACGGTTGGTTGTAAAGGGCTATAGTCAGAGAGAAGGCGTTGACTTCAACGAAGTATTTTCTCCAGTTGTGAAACATAGCTCTATTCGTGTGTTGTTTGCTATGGTTGCACTGTTTCACTTGGAGCTTGAGCAGCTTGATGTCAACAGCTTTTCTGCATGGTGAGCTTGAGGAAGAGATCTACATGCGTTAGCCAAAGGGGTTTGTTGTTCAAGGGAAAGAAGACCATGTTTGTTTGTTGAAGAAATCGTTATATGGTTTGAAACAATCTCCTCGACAATGGTACAAGTAGTTCGACTCTTTTATGGTTGGGCATAGTTACTCTCGGAGTAATTATGATAGTTGTGTTTATCATAAAAAGCTTTCAGATGGTACATTTGTGTATTTTTTGCTCTATGTTGATGACATGCTCATTGCCTCTTACAGCATGGTGGAGATCGACAAGTTGAAAGCTTTCCTTAGTGGTGAGTTTGAGATGAAAGATTTAGGTGCAGCTAAGAAGATTTTGGGTATGGAGATCTGCAGGGATCGATGTGCAGGCAAATTGTTTCTTTCACAGAAAAATTACATTGAGAAAGTGCTTCAGCATTTTGGTTTGAAGAATTCGAAGCCAGTTAGTATTCCTTTGGCATCTCACATCAAACTTTAACTGCTTTATCACCACAGTCAGAGGAGGAGGTGAAGCACATGCCACGTGTTCCATATGCTAGTGCAGTTGGTAGCATCATGTATGCTATGGTATGCACTCGTTCGGATATTTCACATGTCGTTACTGTTGTTAGTAGATACATGGGGCATCCTGGTAAAGTGCATTGGGAGGCAGTGAAATGGATCCTCCGATGTTGAAAGGTACTGCAGATATTGGTTTAGTATTTGAATATAGGAGTTTAGACACATGCATCAGTGTTGTTGGTTATGTTGACTCTGATTATGCTAGTGATTTGGATAAGAAGCGATCTTTGACAGGTTATGTCTTCACTCTTTCGGGTTGTGCTATCAGTTGGAAGGCGACTTTACAGTCTACTATTGCTTTGTGCACTACGGAGGCAGAGTACATGGCAGCAACAGAAGCAGTGAGGGAAGCTATTTGGTTGAGAGGTTTGGTCGTTGATCTTAGTTTGCAGCAAAAGGTCTTTGTTGTATTTTGTGATAGCCAGAGTGTGATTCATTTGACTAAAAATAAAATTGTTCATGAAAGAACCAAACGCATTGATGTCAGATGTCACTTTATTCGAGAGATTGTATCCAAGGGTCCCATTATTGTGAAGAAGGTTCCAACTTCAGAAAATCCAGTGGATATGTTGACTAAGCCATTGGTTGTTTCCAAGTTCAGGCATTGCTTGGACTTGATCAGTATATGCAATATGTGAGCGCCCTAGGGGGCATTAGCGGAGGCGAAGACATACAGTTTTCGTTTGGCGTGCTTGATCAATTCAAGCCAAGGTGGAGATTTGTTGGTTTATGGCTTGATTTTGTGGGTGCATGGAACTTTAGTGGAACAGCCCACATGTGATTGATCTCCCTTGTATTTGCTTCCTTTATGGAAAAGGATTTCCTTTTTCAAATATGAATTGGTTTTCCAAACCAATTGTTGACTGCATGCTAGTATTATATAAAGGGATCAATCCCTTTTGTGTTGATACGCCAAAAACCTAGAAGAAGAGAGCTAGCAGCTTGTTCGTTCCCTTCATACGCCGTTTGCGAGTTCTCTTTTGTTCGCTTAGAGTTCTCGATCTGTGATTTGGGTGTAATTGGGATTTGAGTATTTGTTGAGCCATAACTATTGTATTTTGTATCTCCAATTGATTAGTGAAATCATTTGCCGCTTTTGCCCGTGGACGTAGGGAATTTCCCGAACCACGTAAATTCTTGTCTACTTTATTTCCGCATTATTTTTCAGTCAATTATTTTGTTGTCTTATTTCAATCACATAGGACTGCAAATTATAATAGTTGTGCACAGCAGAAGACTAGCAAACAAATTAACAGAATATAATAGGATCAATCACAAAGATGATAGAGAGATTGGGGCCAACGGACTATAGAAATTTTATTAGAGACACCACCTTCAAACGTTCTAGGTATATAACTATTTATACGTGTACAATAGAAACCCTGAAAAAGCTAAAAAACGGACAAAACAACAACATACCTAAAAACCGGACTAAGTGGTTGCTCAGCCCAAACGCTGGGCGACCGCGCAAAATCTAGTAGGCACGCCTCGAAGATTTCTTTACTGAGAGATCGCTCAACCAAAACCTTGAGCGACCGCTTAAGCCCAGAATCTGCAATGCTCATGTCCAAAACCTGAATAGTCTGTACCGCAGGCCGGGGGCTACGCCCCCCGCAACCCCCTTTGAGGTCCAATCAAGTCCTACTACCTACCCTGGCCAATTCCCTCTGAGGGAACTGGCCTATTGCCTGGTTTCATTTCTTCAATTCTCTGTCATCTTCACACCCCTTGATGTGCCTCTGACTCCGCAAAATCTCTTTTTCAAGGTACTCCTCTCTATATATGTGTGTGTGTGCGTGTTGTATTATACTACTTGTTTAATTCGTGATTGTAAAATATTAGGGCATACTAGTTTTCTCATTTGTTCTTCTTTGTATTTTGATTTGTTGGTGAAGCTTTTTTGATTTTAGGCAAGTTAGGATCTCTTAATCTAATTTTTTTTCTTCAAATTCTATGCTAATTTGTTTTTTTTAAATTTATATTGTAATGTAGTTCCCCAATCGACTCGTTAGCATCACCATCTCTTCTCCCATAGCCAGTACTACTTGAGATGATTTGGGTATTTTCTTCACCCCCTATCTCTGTAATTTTCTTAATCCCTCTTCTAGTTTTGAGTGGTGTCCCTGAATGTACTTTTGGTATTGCACTAACTTGGGATGGTAAGTCGACAATAGATTAGTGATTTGCTTTTAAAAATATTTGTAGTTCTCCAAGGATTCAAATAAATTTGCAGTAGCATTAGGTAATTATTGTAGTAAGCTTTTATAGAATAGAATCTTGATGATGCCCAACCTTTTAGGCTCAATCACAATAGGACCACACCAATTCAGGAACATGAAGCAAGAAATACCAAGGGATGGAAATTCAATGTCCATTTGAAGTACACAAAGAACATGCATAGATAACTTACAACTTGGAACATTAACAATTCAATATGTCATAAGTTACTGATTTTCTTGAGACGAGGTTTCCCATAATTTTTTTTGGACTTTTGGTTGTCGAATTTCACTTGTTACCATTTCTCTTCGCAAGCCTTATTCTCAGTTTTCTTTGGCCCCTAATCTTTCTTGCTATTCTTATCAGCAGGTTGGCTTTCCTTGGACTCCTTGACATTTTCAAACCTGAGGTAAGATAGTTACCCATTTGCTGGTTTGACTTTTCATGGCTAAGTACTTTGATCTAGTTGCCTACTGAATTTGCCACCTTAGAATCATGTATATATGGGATTAGTTTGGAAAGCCTTCCTGACAACACATAGTCAGCCGCCCTTAGTCATATGAATTTGTGTGGGGATATTAGCTTTATACAAAAGGACTTTACATTTTTTATGTGTAGGAAAAGTAAGGCGTATGGACAAGGTTTTTTTTGTTACAAAGTTGAGGAAAAGCAATCTTTGTCAGTGTTCTCAATTCTTTGAGACGAATGAATGGAGAATGTGAAAGAGGTATTACCTTTGAAGATCCTTCTTCATTTATCTTCTTATTTCTCATGCTTAACTTACGATACTTGGAACATTATCAATTCAACATGTCATAGGTTAGTGATTTTATTAAGATAAGCTTTCACATAATTTATTTCTTCTTAAGCAGGTCGAATTTCAATTGCTAGTTCTACCATTTCTTCACCTCTCCTTTTACTTTCCGTTTGTATTCCTCATTCCTTCCATCTAAGCTTAAAGTTGCATCGCTAAGGTAAGGCTGAATTGATGATATGATGTTCATCTGTAACATCTTTAAAGCATCTTAGGATTGGTCCTTTTCAATTTATTTTGGTGACTGAAGTGAAAAAGAAAGAAAAAAAGTGTTGAACTGTACAGAAACTTGGTAGTAATTAGTTAAGCATATTTCAATGAGCTTAACTGTTATATACTGTTGTGGGTTTTTAACTTCTTGGGTTAAGTCAAAGAGGAGCTTTTACAGAAACTTGGTAGTAATTAGTTAAGCATATTTCAATGAGCTTAAAAATCATGTTCAAGTTCAGATCATTTATGCTATACTTCGTTTAAGATCAAGGATTTGTCAAAACATAATTCCTGAACATCCTTGCGGAAAACCTCTAATACGACATCCGCTTTACTTTACTTCAAAAACTTTGGTTGATATTAGCTTTATATGAGGCCTAGTTAGCACTAATTTCTGATGTGCATAAATATTAGGTAAATTCTATTATTTGGAAAATGTTACTCTAATAGAAGATATGGTTTATATGGACACAAGGTAACAGTAGGTAATTGTATCATGCAATCACTTAATGCATTGCTGCTATTTTTTGTCCCTTGTTTTGTCACAGTAGCATTTTTCATGTTATTTTTTATTTAAGCTTAGCAGGACGATGGTGTACATTTAAGCAAATATATCTTTCAGGTTCTATGACTTGAGCGAATTGATTATTTGAAAATGACATCTATGTTTCCAATGCACACAAATTATAATTTGTGGATGTGATGGAATGATGTCTATTCCATCTATTCCCGGAGCCTCGAATGTTATTTAATCCTATTGGCATATTTTTCGGACAGAGTATGGTTAAATTGTACAATTGGAGTGCATACATTAGTGTTCTCATTTAAAAATTTCAGCATCTTATCAATTTAAGAAGCTCTGTAACTTATCACTTTAAAACTACACCTGAAACCAAGGATTGACATCCTAGTACAGGAATACTCCTAATTGTAGGTGCTCATAATATTACAGCACTTGGTGTTGTTGCCCCCCTTTATGTGGTTATTGTGAGAGGAAATTTATTTATAATAGATGTTGTTTTATGCACAGAGCACGATTAATAACGGAGGCTGTTGGAAGGGAACCCAAGCTGGGAGGACCTACTCTGCTTGCATCGTAAGTGGCTTCACTTCTTTGTGTTCCATCTCGCTGCACTTCTTTGTGTCCGCCGGGATTCAGGAGCGATGGAGTCAACAATTATGAAGGTATTATAACTAAATCTTTATTCTTCTTGGCATGTTGAAGTTGGTTTACATTAATATTTGAATTGCATGTGCCTTTGCAACGTATTTGAGTCGATGTTCATGGATGAAGACTTTCTAATAAGTTGTCTGCTTGTCGCTGGACTAATGAACTCAACTCCACTATCTCTAAGCCATTACCACAGGTCAAAGACTAGAAGACGTTATATTCACTCTTTGACTCTTCATTTTTATTTTCAATTGGATGTGTACCAGATATTGATGAATGTAAAGAAAAGTTGGTATGTCAATGCTCAGACTGCAATTGCCAGAATACCTGGGGTGGTGACGAGTGCAACTGCAATGGCAATTTATTCCTCCACCAGCTCAAAATGGAAAGTCAGTCTATCAATGCTCTGTTTTCTTGTATCCTATAGGATCTGAAGGGAAATGGGGTATTCCTCCACCAGCTAAAAACGGATCAGCAAGAAATGTGCCACCTACGCCCCCAATTGGAGCATCGGGCAAGCCGAGAGATGATCAAAGTGTTTCCAACACACAAGTTATTTTAAATACTATTAGAGTTACTTGGATATAAGTGTGTGGATAAGACTATGTTTTACGGATATAAGGTGCAAGTGCTTCTTAGGACGCTACATTACCAAAAGTTGTAGGGGTATGACTATCCTATCAATATACTATTGAGACGCCTAATCTCGTTGCATCAATGTGATACTATTAGGTCGCCTAAACATGTCCTATCATGATATGTTATTAGGATTATAAATTGTGTTGTCAAGATGATATATTACGATGACTAATTTTGTCCTATCAAAATGATATATTAGGACGCTTCACCTCATCCTATTATGCTACTTTAATAGGGCGCCATACATCATTAATTTAGAAAATATTAGGACGTTCTTTATGGGACGATTGAAGGCGTCCTAATACATTTTGTTTTATTGAGTCGCCCCTAAGAGTCCTATTAACTTTTTGTTATCCCTTTAGATAGGATGCCCGGATTTGCGTCCTATCAAGTAAGGCGTCCTATAAAACCATATGTAAGGACTCAATCGGGGGTCCTAACAGACACTTTTTGTTGTAGTAAATTAAAGTAAGATGAAAAAGTAAATATAAAGTGAAAAAAATATTGTCCTAAAAAGGAAATTTTAAACAAGATAATTATTTTGGGACGAACCGAAAAGGAAAATAAGACAATAATTTAAAGACGGAGGGAGTAGAGTTTATTATAGAAACAACAAGCTTTACCTAAAGTTAACATTCATAAACTTAACATTTCTTCAACTTGATATTCTTATATTCGCATCAACCCTATCAAAATGATGAGGCCATATATTATTTAAAACAGCTACCTAAATGTAACAACTTTTTGTTTGCACATGTTTACTCTTTGTAAATGCTATATGAACAGCAAATGTGGTTGGAAAACATTTAAGAATATTGAAATATTTGTCTTCAGATTATTTAGGGTAGCAGATAATTATTATCCATCTTCATCAACAACTTCATGGTTCGAAATTCATGCATCCAAAAATGGTACACTAGAGTTGTTGGACTTACAATGTTAAAGGATATCTGGGCTTTTAGTAATCCTGACGTGCCATTAGTCAAATAAGGTCATTTGACCCGATTAATAAACATATATAGCCTTTGACCAAAAACCACTTGGTCGACCAAATAAATCAGTTGGTCGACCAAGTGGTTTTACACTGGTTTATTGATAAATCAGTTGTCGACCAAGTGTTTACACTAGTTTATCAAAAAACCACTGTAAACCACTTGATCGACCAAATGGTCGGTCTGTCGATCATACTGTCGACCAGTGATTTCGGATGTTAAGGGGATGTATTTTTATTGGTTTACCGATAAACCAGTCGTGATTTTATCAATAAATCAGGTCATAAAAGAGTATTTTTTTTAAGTGAGACTACAAATGACCAAGTCATCTTTGACTTGACCATTTTTGTAAATACCCCTGAATCTTGACCTTAAACATGTCAAAACAACCCGAAACACTAAGGATTAAGGCCGGGGCTTTCTCTACAAAGGCACTCCGATACGATAATAAATACAACCGACTATCGAGTAAGCAATTTGACAAAGTTTAGGCTAAATATTTTAGAATGTAACTTGATAGCATGTTTGAGAGGGGTTTATATACCTCATGGCTCTGAGTGGCAAGTAATGGCCATTAACTGCCCAACCGTAACTGCTGATCATTAACTAGGCCACGCCAGGAATGTGGTGGAGGTTTCACGCCACTGACCGCCCCCCACGTCCAGACAATTGTTACAAGGAGAATCAGAGTGCTCGTTAAGCAGGTGCATCATGTTCGCTGTGCACTTTGCCCATAGCAAATAGAGAGGGGGCTCACGCTCGAGGCACGTGACAACTACTTGGACTATTTGGACCTGGGGCATATAAAGAAAAGGGATAAAATTAGTGGACTTTTGAAAAGATATTAATTACTCCCTCCGTCCCTAAATAATCGTCCTGGTTGATCCGGTGTACAGTTTAAGTAAAAAATAATTAACTTGATTATTTATATTGGTTTAATGTGTAGTTTCCTTTAAAGCCCATGTGTTTGTGGCTCATAATTAAAATAGGGTGAAAAAGTAAGGATAAAGTGGTAAAAGTTATGTTCTAAAAAGGTAAGTTTCAAACTGGACAATTATTTTGGGACGGACGAAAAAAGAAAGAAAGACGATAATTTAGGGACGGAGGGAGTATATAATAAAACGTTCTTTCTCTCCTAGTTTTGCTTTATGCTATGCTAAACTCAATGTTTCTTAATTCCTTTTGAGTCAATCGCTTTTATACTCTAATAAGTTCTAGAAATGTACAACTAGGGGTATAAGTGGTTCGGTTTGGTTTATTTCAAAACTATAAATCAAACCGCTCCCTATTAGTTCTAAAAATCACAAACCAAATCGAAGTGAGTAAGGCTTGGAACTGAACAGAACCACTCGGCTTAGTTTGGTTTGGTTCGATTTTATGATTTTTATAAGTTATTTTTAATCAAATTAACCAACATTAAAAATAACAATAAAAATAAGATTTTAATTTGGAATTAACATCAAAATTAAAAAATAACCTATTAACAACAAATTATCATAAAGAAAGCAATACAAATTCCAAAATAATCACAAGCAATTGAAGAAATAATAGTCTCCAAGAATCAAGATTTTGTTTGATTTAGTGTGTCTATATGTATATATGTGTATATATATATATATATATATATATATATATATATATATATATATATATATATATATATATATATATATATATATATATATATATATATGACTAAATCAAATGCCTAGATAGATTATACATATAAAATGATCTAAATGTTCAAATTAGTTAACAAATGTATTATAATATTATAATAAATCAATAAAAATATATAAGTTGGTTTGGTTTGATTCGCTACCAAAAACCACGAATCGAACCGAATCAGTTGGTTTTTCAATTTTTGAAATCGAAACCGAACCGTCTTCAACCATAACCGAACCAAACCGACTGGTTTGGTTCAGTTCGGTTCCGTGGTTCGGTGATTTCGATTTACACCGCTATTGAATCTTACAGAATTCCCTACTTAATGGCTAGTTTATAACAACATTTTTTAATTTAGTTTTGGAAATCCTTAAACAACTAGTTTTAATGATTTCATTATTTGGGACCTTTTTACATCATGTTTATAATGAATAGTTTTCCTTTCTTTTTTTTTTTTTTTTTTTTGATGCAACTACTAGTTTATAATGACATGGTGTATTGGTTGGCCCTTATTGCAACATGTTTAAACTAGTTTCACAAAATCTAGTTTATAATGACTTTTATCTATTAGGACCTTAGATTAATTAAGTTTTAATGTTGCAAAACAGCAAAGCAAGTTAGGGTAGTATAATTTCCCATTACATACTTTTAATTGACTTAAATTGTACAAGAGTTGTCAAGAAGAAACAGTTTGAAGATATGAAGAAGGTAACACGAAGAAACCAAAACAGCTAAGACTAAAGATCAAAGTACTTTGATTGAAACATCTTTGAGTATTCTCCTTTTAGTTTATGTAAGGTAAACCTAGAGTCTCTTGTTGCCATTACTATCCATAACCATATTCTCTGGTTAATTTCAAGCTTGATTTTCTGTACCAAACCACTTCTACAAATCTGTGTTGCTATAGCTCAAAGTGACATCGACATGAACTCGTTGTATAAAAACAAATCTATTTTGTTTTGTTTTTGGATGGATTTAAATTCAGACACATTAATGCACCTACTGTTGTTAGTTAGATTAGTATGAGTATAATGCTACATATATATGGAATTTATAAACAAAATTTATTTATATTTCACATTAAGCTAGAGTTTTGGATACGTAATTCGTGTTGATGTAAATGAATTATCTATTATATAAAAGAGCCCAGGTAATTACAAAAAGCTATTTACCGATCAGAATTTGTTTTTACCAAACACAATCAGTGGCCAGGATTTAATTTCATGTATCTATAACCGTGTATATCTATAACGGTTTTACAGTTATTATTTTACGACTTTACAGTTTTAGAGTTATTGTTTTATGATTTTACAGTTTTACCGTTATTGTTTTACCATTATTGTTTTACATTTATTGTTATCGTAATTAACTTAATCAATTTAATTTTTTTAGCCCGCAATTTCGTATACAAATTTAAAAAAATTTAAAAAAATCATAAATTTTGTAATTTGATATATATATATATATATTTTATTTTAAACTGCTATCGTAATTGACTTAATCAATTTAATTTTTGTTCGGCCCACAATTTCGTACACAAATTATTAATTAATCCCTCCGTTACGGGCAAAGAGACCCTGTTTGAAAGTCAATTTATTAAAGAAAAATATTTTTAGTAGTTTATTAATAATAAAATGACTTTTACGGTTTTACAAATATTTAGTTGTAGTTTCTTAATTGATTGCTATCGTAATCAAGTGAATCCCAATTTAATTTATGTCTAAGTTTTGAATATTTGTATTTTAATTTTTTCTTTTTAATTGTTATCGTACTTAAGTTAATCAATTAATTTTTTTTCGGCCCGCGATTTCGTATACAAATTTAAAAAAATTAAAAAAATCATAAATTTTTTAATTTGATATTTTTCTTTTTTTCTTTTTAATTGTTATCGCAATTAACTTAATCAATTTAATTTTTGTTCGGCCCACAATTTCGTATACAAATTATTAATTAATCCCTCCGTTACGGGCAAAAGGTCATGTTTGAAAGTCAATTTCTTAAAGAAAATAATACTTTTAGTAGTTTATTAATAATAAAATGACATTTATGGTTTTACAAATATTTAGTTGTAGTTTCTTAATTGATTGCTATCGTAATCAAGTGAATCTCAATTTAATTTATGTCTAAGTTTGGAATATTTGTATTTTAATTTTTTCTTTTTAATTGTTATAGTACTTGACTTAATCAATTAATTTTTTTTCGGGCCCACAATTTCATAAACAAATAAAAAATTTAAAAAAAAAATCGTAAGTTTTGTAATTTGAAATATTTGTTTTTTAATTTTTAATTGTTATCGTAATTAACTTAATTAATTTAATTTTTGTCCGACCCGTTTTGTTTGTTTAGCCCGCAATTTCGTATACAAATTATTAGTTAATCCCTCCGTTCCGTGTAAAGAGGTCCCGTTTGAAAGTCAATTTTTTTAAGAAAATAATACTTTTAGTAGTTCGTTAATAATAAACTGACCCTTACGGTTTTCTAAATATTTAATTGTAGTTTCTTAATTGATTGATATCGTAATCAACTAAATCTCAGTTTAATTTATGTCTGACTTAGATTTATTTATAATGGACAAAGTTATTGCATCTCATGAAAAAATTTGACAAAGTTATTAATTTGGTTTCCATTGTTGTTAAGTAAGAACCCCCAGAAGAAGAAGACTGAGTTTTTGTTCAATAATTTTTTTTCGTATTTTTACAGTTGTTACAATTAAAATATTTATTTCTTGGTTTTCTTATGAAATAAATATCGTAATAAATTTTTTTATTTTGTTACGTATTTGGGTTTTCTCCCCTTTTTATTGTATAGTGTACATATATCCAACTCCTACAAATTATAAGTAAATATTAATTCATTTCTACATTATCTGTTTCATTTAATGACAAATTTTCAAACTGGCGTCATGCCATCGGTACGAGCAAGAGTACTAATCTTTATACATTTTCGATAAGTATTATATTCCATTAAAGATAGTTGTTCACCTACTAATTAACAACTATAACAATAATGGGTATCTAATCTCCTACGCCCTTTGTAACGCCCGAGTCCGAAAGTTCGGCTCGTTACGTGTAGCCCACACTGACCCATTGAGCATACAATATCTTGGGTTATCAGACCCAATACAAGTCGATCCAAAAGTCCATGAATGATATTGGTGCGCAGAGGTAGTGTGTAACTATCTTATAAATCAAACACAATTCTCACACCTACCCAATATTTTTAAGATGGGGTAGTGTGTTTTGGATACTTCAATTTTCAAGTTTGCACATAGATTGAAAAAGATTATTAATACTATGATTCTATATATCTTGAATATTTTTTTCTTGACTAGCCCTTAAGTATAACCTTACTCTTGTTGTTACTTTTGAGTGGAGTAAACGAGAAAATTAGAATAGTCACGCTTAGGTTATATTTTTTTTAACAGAAAATGATTTTTGAAAAATATTTTTCTCATTTTTCAATATTTGGTAATCATTGAAAAACATAGTAGACTATAAATCTAACTAAAAATATGAATACCTGCATTAAAAATCATTACCGTTGCATTGGTACCATTGATTCTCAATACCATATAGCATTATAAATGGAAAAGGTGGAGTGTTTATGAGGTTGGCACCTAACTATTCAATATTCCTAGAAAATGACACTTCATCAGGCTATATATACAACTTCTTGGAACCTAAATGCATACACTAAATAAGCATTCAACAAATGCGCCTTAGGCAGCAAAGATGGTCATTGAAGAAGAAGAAGAAGAAGAAGAAGAAGAAGATGATGAACAACCCAACAGATTTAAGGTAAATAAGCTTTTCCATAGAGATTTAAGGTTTTTTTTTAATATTTTATTTATTGATATTTAAACTTTCTAAAATCATTTACATTACGATTTTCTTGAAATATTTCATCAGGATCTAATTAAGATGTATTTAATCACTTTTCCTATTTGATTCAAGTTCATTTTAGAAACGTTTTAATTTTGTGAATATTCTTATCGGCGAAAAAAATCTTATTAATTATTGAAGAAAAAGCCATTATTTAGAAATCAATTGAGGAGATATATACAAAAAAAAAATCATTTTTGACAAATATTTTAAAATTTTCTTTTTCTATTATATACATGTCTATATATATTAAATATCTTTATTTTTGACACATGTTGACAATTGGGCTTTTTATAAACAGTGGAAATTAACATTTGGCAAACTGCACGATCGTTGTTCATGGCATTTCAGATTACAGGTAATTATTTAATTCATTAGCTTATTTTGTGGCATTAACTATCAGAATCCAGTTATAGCTTCTCTTTTAATAACCTATCATGAAATAAGTTATTTTTTCGTTTAATTAAAATAATTCATCTAGAAAATTTATTTATATCAAGCATCAATGTGTTGTACATTAATTGAATGTACAACTTATTATTATGATTTGAATGAATTCTCTAAAAATGAAACACGGATATTGTTTTTAGAAACAGGTCGTAGTGTATTCTTTTCCTTTTTCTTTTTCCGTTTCTTATCCTCTAAACAAAAATTTGTCCAGACATATTCATGAACGTATTTGGGAAGTTTTATAGATTAATTTATGTTGGTAATAATTATTAATTGCATTTATGATTGCAGCTTCGATTCCCAAATGGTTCCAAATGCCAATCACTATATTTATAGACTTGGACACCTTAGTTGAAGCAATCTTGGATGTTTCAGTGTAGAGTAGCTCCAAGCTATTATTCCAGATGCGACTGATGGGATTGAATCTCGTGAAAGGGAACGTAAGGGATCGCTGAGGCCATGTGGTGGGAAACACCTTGAGCATATCCAACATTTGAGCCCTCCCACCATCGATGATCCCGATGTGAAAATTTTTCTCAAGTGTCTGTTTATGAATTAGAGATATTTAAAGACAACTGTAAATTCCACTATTGCGTAATCACAAAATATATGTAGAGGAAATCATAGGTGCCTTTGCAATAAATATTAAGAGCTAAGAGTTGTTTGTTTCAGAAGCTGACATTTTCAGATTCTACATTGTGTAAACATGTTCTTTGTATACATTAATCAAAATTGATTAACTTTTTTCTGTATCATTGTCTCGTATGAGTTACAACAATTCATTATCTTTTGTTATGATAGTCGTCGTTTCTTTGCTTGTGCAAAGACAACACATAAAAGAAGCACAAAATAGCATATTCAGCGGCACAAAGTACAATCGCATATTCCTTTCCGCAATATAAACAGCACAAAATAGCATTACATACAACTAGAACACAAAATAGCATTATTTTGGCAATACGAAGTATTTTTTAATGCCTTGAAAGGCTACAATTATATATATATGATGCCTTTGGTGTGACTCGAACAAATGGTGCCTCTGGTGAGGCTTTGAACATCCGACCACTCGGTTGAGAGTAGTTAAGTCCCAGGTTGCCTCTGGTAAGGCTTGAATACTCAACCTCTCCGTTAAGATAAGTGAGTAGCTAAATGAGACCTTTGGATAAGACTTTAACAACAACGATGCCTCTGAAGAGGCTTGAACACCCGACCTCTCTAATGAGAGTTGTAAAGTCCAGGGTGTTTCTAGTGAGACTCGAACACCCAACCTCTCCGTTAAGAGAAGTGAGCAGTACCAGTTGAGCTAGAGCTCGTTGGTTGGCAATACGAAGTACAATTACATATTCCTTTCTGCAATATAAACAGCACAAAATAGCATTACATACAACTAGAGCACAAAATAACATTATTCCCCCTATGGTTTTTGTGTCTTCTTTACTTAATAAATCAATTGTTTTTGGTAATTCAAAGAATTTTTTTTAACCTCGAGTATGTTACAATGACCCATGAAGTTCAAGCCACTGCAGGTACTCAGAATTCATCTTTATTAATACGAGCCACTTCAATGTTACATCATACACTATTAACATGTTTATAAGAATTATTCCCACTATGGTTTTTGCCGGTACATTTGTTCTGCTCAAATTCGTACCCTTTAAGTACGCACAACAACGAAAGTTATGATCCTCAATTCAGATTGTGAGGTCGCTCAGTTAACTTACAAATCAGAACATATAATGTATAAGGGATAGTATGGTTACGTCCAATAATACTTTAAGGATACCTAATACTCACTCCGTTTTCAAATTATCGTCCTCTTTTTATTTTTCATCTGTTCTAAAATGATTGTCCTCTTTCAAAACTTTCTCTTTTAGAAAAATAATTTTACCACTTTAATCTTACTTTTTCTACATACTTTAATTATGATCACATACTGAAGGGCATTAAAAAAACCACATATTTCACCAATATTTATAATATAGTCAATTATTTTTTCTTAAACGGTATGCCAGATCAAATAATTTGAAAATGGAGGGAATATTAGATTATGACCTCTTTTTACCCGGTATCAGTATGAGATAGGATGTAGAGTACACTTGATGTGGGATGGTACCCTAGCCAGAATTTTGTAAAAAGTAAAATAAAATTATACGTTAAACGTCATTATTAATTTTTAACTGTTTTATGTATGTAATGTGTAAGACTTATTAAGTCCAACTATATATAACATCTTTAATCGATTAATGAAGTTATTTTAAACGATCAGTATTGTTTACAATTTATTTTAGAATATCGAGCTCACGTGATACCAAAATCCTAGATCCGCCCCTGGTATGAGACCAGATTAATGTATGCTCAAGATAAGAGTATTTTAGTTAGGAATTGAGCTAATATTCTAGTAATATAATTTGTGTGATGGAGAGAGAAAAAGGGATAACCACTTTCATGCATGTGGATGTGAGTGTTAATCCTAATGGTTAAAGCTTAAATAATGATTAAATTGGAGCCATTAGTTAGTCAGTTAGTTATACACACACACACACACACATAAATAAATAAATAAATAAATATATATATATATATATATATATATATATAGCAAGTGTCAAATGGGCAGATGCACACGGCTCTCAATTTTAGAGGGACCGATTTCTATTTTCAGCAGAATCTTTGAATAGGATCTTCTTCACTCATTTTGATTCTTTAATTTTCCTTTCAATTTTTGAGTCAAATTTAACTACTCGAAACTCAATAATTAGTTATAGGTTCTTCTCTTGTGTTCAGCATTTTGGTTTCACTTTCCAATAATATTTCCAACTAGGAGCTAGTGATAACTAGGGCTAGACTATTGTATCTGCAGAAAAGGAGATTTTTTTAGTTGAAGTTTTTGAAATATTATTTGTGTTCTACGATGACACGAGAAAGACTAAATGGATCAGCTTTGGCAGTAACTGACAATGATTCTTTGGAGAGTCTTAATTATTGTGAAGACTAGATCATATCGAGAAAAAAAAATTCAAACTTTTTTGGAAAGATGACACTTGTCAAGTGAAGATTAGACATTAGTTTGGAGTTCTAGTCAATTACATGTCAGAACATATATTTTTTAGATGAAAGTATGTAAAATTATACATTTACGGTGTATGTTTATAATGTGCATAATTACTTTATTTACATTTTATCTCTTATTTACATTACATTATCCAATGATAATATTATTTACATTGCATGCATAATATTGATATTTTACATTATTTATATTAACGGGAAAAAGCAAACAATTGGTACTTACCTCTTGAAACGTGAATGTCTAATCCGGTATTTACGCCTAGGTTTTAGCCCACTAGGCGCTCGAAAACTTTAAGTGTGCTTCCCATGTTCTTCCGAGAAAGGAAGTCTTTTTTTTTATGTATGAGTATGAATATGAGTATGAGTATGAGTATGAGTATGTGATCGGCATGCCGGGGGCAAAGACTG
Source organism: Codonopsis lanceolata (assembly GCA_013146195.2). Classification (NCBI taxonomy): domain Eukaryota; kingdom Viridiplantae; phylum Streptophyta; class Magnoliopsida; order Asterales; family Campanulaceae; genus Codonopsis; species Codonopsis lanceolata. Next base: position 119,949,889 of record CM028382.1, read on the forward strand.
GATCATCAGATGGCTCGCTGTGGGGTGCAGAGCGAGGAGGCTTTCTTCATCTTCTTCGGCTTCTTCGGTAGAGGAGGCTTCGGGAAGGTAATATATGTATTGATCATATGTATTATCTCTCTGATCGTCTTTTTTTTATGTGTTGAGAATGAGAGCTCGAAACTTCTATTTATAAGAGAAGAACGGTCGATTAAACAACAGCGTTCTCTCGATGAATTTATAAGTTCTGTAACAATCTTTCCGTTCATAACGAATGTCATGTTTTGAAGGCGAATTACCTAAAAATAGCTAATTATATTTTTTCGAATTACTCTCAACCTTATCTAAATTAATTCAAATCTGATGTCTCGCACAATGAATTAAATTAAACTCGTTATGTCCTACAATTCATTTTAGCGTCTAGAAATTTAATCAACTGTTGTTCGATCTTATGAATTTCTAGTTCGATTTTAGGGTTCCATTACCTATGCTTCTCCTTTCAGTCATTCACTTTAGTAACTATGATTATTGCATAAACGTAGTAGTTTCACATTTCGGTCCTTCGCTAGCACAATACTATACAATTATTAACAAAGCAAAAATAGAATCAAAATAGGTGACATACAAATAAACGGAAAGATAAAAACTTTACTTATAAATCCATTACGGGCTACACCTAATCCTAGAATTAGAAAACTACTCACACATAATTAAAGGAACTAGCATAAACATTTTAAGAATAAACATGGAAATAAAAATAAAAGTAAAGAGAATGGAAGAAGAACTTGATAACAAAAATACTTCCGAATGATGGATTCACGAACTAAAGTCTTTTTTTTTTCTTTTTTTAAAGGTTGGAGGGGACACGAACTAAAGTTTTCAAACAAAACTATTTCAAAATGTTTATCTAACTATTTGAGAGGAAAAAATGGAAGTAAAATTCTATATCCCAAGGAGGGGAAGAACGATACACACACACACACACACACATATATATAAGTAAAACTAAGTCTTTTCTTCTCCCCTTGTCTCACCAAGAGACATCCAAAATAAATGAGAGATAAATGAGAGACTAAAAACTTTCCAATCCCCTTTAGATGGCATGTAGTCCAGATGTATAAAAATGTTCAAACTGAAAAAAGTTGGAAGTAACTCTTGAACTACCCCTCTTGAAGTTGTGAAATATTTCGCACCTAGGGTGCGATTGCTGCTGAAAATATTTTATTTTAACACTTGACAATAACTTTCCACCCACGAAAATAACTACAGTCTGCCCACGAAAAATGCTGAAAACTCAACTCATCTTTTTGTCTTTCCTTCACCATTAAAGTTTGTCTTTAATTCACCAATAAAGCTTGGTTTCAATTCAAAATGTTGCAAAACTCCATAATTAAGACAAATGAAGGTAAGGGAGCCAAAACAATCAAATTTGCCATGATAAATGCAATATTGACTAGAAAAATAAGCCCAAAATATCCAAAAATACAGACAATATGCACATTTATTAGAATTTAAAGACATTATTGACAGGAATTTAAACACGGATTTGAAGATTTTATCGACTAACTAGAAATGTGGAAATTAAAAGACATTATCGACGAAAATTTAAAATGTGAAAATTAAAGACATTATTGATGGAAATTAAAATGTGGAAACTAAAGACTTTATCAACAGGACTTTTAAAATCTGGAATTTTTTTTTCCAAAAAAATGCTTGATCAACAGGATTAGGGATGTGGAAATGAAAGACATTATCGATTGAAATTTAAATGCGAATTTTTTACAAAACATTATCGACGAGAATTTAAATGTGGAATTTAAAAGACATTATCAACGGAGAATTTTAAACATGGATTTTAAAGATTTTATCGACTGAAAAGAAATGTGGAATTTTTTTTAAAAAACATTATCAACTAAAATTGAAATGTGAAATTTAAAGAGACATTATCGACTGGGTTTTTAAAAATGTGAAATTGAAAAGACAGGCATGTATTGGAAGACATATGAAATTGAAAAATAGGTGTGTATTGAAATACATATGTGTTGAAAAGCATGTGTATTTAAAAGAGCATATGTATAGAAAAAACACATGTATTGAAAAGTATGTATATTTAAAAGAGCATATGTATGGAAAAAAACACATGTATTGAAAAGCATGTTGCATGTATATGGAAAGATATGCATATGACAATTATGCATAGACAAGCATGCGTATGACGATAAGCATGTATGGAAAAATGTGTTGAAAAACATGTATGACAAAGCATGTATATAAAAGCATGTGTATGGAGAAGCATATAAATAAAAGCATGTATATAAAAACATGTATGGAGAAGCATGTACATCGGAAGTATGCAAACATTTGTTTTGAAAAACATGTAACCATATTGTAATGCAAATAATTGCGTTATGATATGGTCTTGCCTACCATAATAGGCTGCCTACATATCCTTTTCAGGAATTAGACCAAAAGTAGTTCGAATGACGATCTATGTTCCTAGGGATGTGCCTAGTATACATGATGCTGGAAAAGTCTATGTTGCTAGGAGTGGACCTAGTACACACGATGCTGGAAGCATTTATGTGATGGTTAGACTTTCCAATCGAGGAAGCTTTGTCAGATGAAGGGATTCCTGCGCTATACTGGCTCCAAGGGGGTGTGCACTCGGTAAAAACTATGCTTTCTTTCTTGTATATATTTTTATGTATGTTTCTATATTTTATTTGTATTTGAAATGTATTTTGTTTTGCGCGTTTCCAAGTGAACGAGCAGTCATATCTTAGGCTGCTGAAGAGTTTCTTTAATGTATCTCGACGGTACCGCAAAGCAAAGGCGGCACTCTCGTGTCGGGGAAATGATGCAGTAGGCAATGCACGTCGCATGGACGATGATGATCCAACTAGTAATCCGGACCGAAAAGGCCCTCGGGTTATGGGTGATGAGACCAGCAATCCTGGTCCGCGAGCTGCGGGAATGCAGCGGAGCGTGTCGGCATGTGCAAACTTATGTATCTTATGTATTAAATTGTATCAACCTATTATATGTAATTAGTGATGCATAATTATCCGTGACGAACTATTATTTGACAGGGCTAAATGTTTTGCGATGCACAATTAATTTGGAAGAATTAAACATAAGCGATGCATGATTATCTCAAAAAAAAATCAACATGTGTGAGCGATGCGTAATAAATTTAAAAGAATCAAACGTTAGCGATGCATGATCAATTCAAAAGAATCAAAATGTTAGTGACGCATAACCAATTCAAAAGAATCAAACGTTAGCGATGCATGATCATGTTTTATAGAAATAAATATCAAAGATGCATTATTTAATGCAAGAGAATTAAATGTTGTAGATGCATTAATTCTGTTAAGAGTAAATAAACATTCATAATTTAATTCAAAAAAATTAAATGCCTGCAAGAAATCATGTTAAAAGAAAATATATATCAAAGATGCATGATTTAATTCAAAAGAATTAAATGTTTGCAATAAATCATATCAGAAGAATTTAACTATCTGATATGCATAATTGAACTAAAAAAGAATTAAATATCTGCAATAGATCATGTCATAAGGGATGCATAATTTAACTCAAAAGAATTAAATGTTTGTAAGAAATCATGTGAAAGGAATATAACTATCGGTGATGCATAATATAACTCAAAAGAATTAAATGTTTGCAAAAGATCATGTTAAGAGCAAATAAATATCAAAGATGCATAATTTAACTCAAAAGAATTAAATATTTACAAGAAATCATGTTAATAGCAAAAAGTATCCTAAATGCATAATTTTAACTCAAAATAATTAAATGCTGCAGATGATCATGTCAAAAGAATTTAAATATCAAAGATGCATAATTTGTTACATCATGTTAGGAGCAAAATGTATCATAAATGTATAATTTAAATCAAAAGAATGCTGCATATGATCATGTCAAAAGAATTTAAAAGCAACCTTTGAACGGAGCTCCACCATGGCTGACGGAGTCAGTGGGTAGAGGGGAACAAGATGAAGATCCCCAACAACGGAACCAAACTAATGTGGCAAAAATTTCATCATACCGGGGGTGCCGAAAGTCGTTGTATGCGAATCGTCCGTTTATCGGATCAGTGGTAGAATCGTCGTCTGAGTCAGATATCTGGCTATGTGTCGGTCTCCAAAATGAATTCACCGTATGCGAATCGTCCGTTTATCGGATCAGTGGTAGAATCGTCGTCTGAGTCAGATATCTGGCTATGTGTCGGTCTCCAAAATGAATTCACCGTGAGTTATGGTCTTCAAGAGAGAATGACTTATGTATATAGTATATGTATACATAGCTCCGGTAAATATGTATTCAGTTGACTTGATTCATTGTCAACATTTTTTTTTCTTTTCTATGATCGGATCATTCTCCACTTGTGATGACAAACACCCTCTATCACATTTCTTATTCCATTAAGTCTCAGATCGACCTACACTTTTCTTTATAAAAGAAGGCCGACTAAAATAACAAAGAAGGTGGATGGATGGGATTTAATGGGCTGGGGCAAAGGATGTGACAGAGAGCAGGATAGATGATTTAAAGCCCTCTTTTGCATCTATGGTTCTCCAAACCTCGTGCTCCATCTGACTGCTCAAACAAAAAATCAAGTTTTATCAAATGGCATCATTGGTGTTACAATTTCAGATGAATTCAACAAGTTCAAACTTGCATGTTGAATCTTATACTTCCTCCGTCCCTAATTTATTGTCTTGGTTGACCCGGCGCACCGTTTAAAAAAATCTATTTGACTGGATTATTAATATTGGTTTAATGTGTAGTTTTCTTTAAAGCCCATGTGTATGTAACACATAATTAAAGTAGGGTGAAAAAGTAAGGGTAAAGTGGTAAAAGTGATGTTCTAAAAAGGTAAGTTTCAAAGTGAACAATTATTTTGAGACAGACGAAAAAAAAAAGGAGGACGATAATTTAGGAACGGAGGGAGGGAGTAGTAATCTAGTACATATGTCCCGTCATTAATGAACTTCTACAACATTAATAATCAGTACACTTTTACTTTTAATATCAAATAACTATATTGATCAGTATTAATCCACATTGAATTGTTCTTCATTACACAACTACCTTTCTTTAAAGCCATAGTTTCGCCAAACATATTTATAGCCAAAACAATTTTCATTTCAATTAATGCTACAGTTACCATATTTACCTTTCGCTAGCCTTATTAGGCTTGAAAAACTTCATATTCCGTATATATTCAATTGCACAGACATGAGGCATGACACGGCCCCACCCATGATATTTATATTAATAAAGGGTAACCAAACCCGCCAGCCACAATGGTTGTTAAAAACCATCAATTATTAGTGGTAAAAGTATTTTCTTAAAAATAAAAGTTTTGAAAGAATACAATTATTTAAGAACAGATGAAAAAGAAAAAGAAAACAATAATTTGAAAACAGAGAGAGTAATATGTAAAAATGGTCATGTGAGTCTTACGTAGGAAAGGTTTGTCAATTCAAACGGCAGTTTCTAAACAAAAGGTGCATTTAAGAATCTGTTATGAGCGGGGTACATTGGTTTAATTGATGGTTGAGGGGGAATTTAAACTTGATGCATAGTTGAGAAGGATTATTTGTGATTTACGCAAAAAAAAACAAAGTAGTATATTACACGTCAATAAATTTTCTAGTTTGGTCGATGTACTTTTTAAAATTAATAATTGATAATTTTGCCTTTGTCAAAAATCACGTGAGGAACATGTATCATGAGTTAATGGTCGAAAATTGATAGAATTTGACAGAAAGACCATTTGCATTTCAGCCAAAGAAAAGTAGGAAGTAACACCTTGTGGACAAATTGTATAAGGCAAACGTAGTAGATCGAGTGGACCACAAGGAACAAAACCAAATACCACCTCAAAAGGATCGAAACGAGTGGAGTGTTTGACAATCAATTGTTAGAAAACTCAACCAGTGGCACTTAAAGGCCAATTTTCCCAAACATTCGCCAACTAGAGCCTGCATAAGGTTGCGCAAAGAAAGATAGACAACCTCGTTCATTCTCAAGATGATGAGTGGAGCTGAAATTCATAGTGGCCGCTCAGCCCAAGAACTGGGCGATAGCGCAAAATACAGTAGCACGCCTCGAAGGATACTTTACTGAGCGATCGCTCAGCCAAAACACTTAGCGATCGCCTAACCCCAAAAGTTACAATGCACTTGTCCGAAACACGAATAGTCCATACTATTCTCAACAGAATCGTGTCTCTTGCATGAAATCTCTAGGATTGGGAGATTGGTCCACTATGCTTCATGGAATGAAGAGGCAAGATTCTGGCGAAGATAAAATTTCTTGGGAGGGGGATACGGATAGGAAATTTTCAATCAAGTCTTCCAATTCCAAGTTGAATGTCAGTGGCATAATCTCGTTCCCTTGGAAACAAATTTGGAGAGCTAAGGTGCCTAGTAGGGTGAGTTTTTTTGTGTGGAAGGCAACCAGGGAAGCTATTTTACCGGCGAGAACTTGAGAGCTCGTGGTGAGATTTACTGTAATTGGTGCTTCTTGTGTAAAATGGAGGAAACTGTGAATCATTTGCTCTTGCATTTCAACAGCGCGTAAGAATTGTGGGATTTGTTCTTCAATTTGGTTGGGGTTTCTTGGGCCATACCTAGTTATGTTATTGAGCTTTTTCATGGTGCTTTACATAGGAAGAAAAAGGAATACTTTCTTAAATTCTACTCCTCTGGTGATTTATTGGACCATTTGGAAAGAATGGAACCACAAGATCATTGAGAACATTAAGGCTAATATATGAGTAATCAAGAAAGCTTTTCTATAGACCCTTCGATTTTGGTGCTTAGAGGCTGATCTGATCCTAGATCAGGGGGATTCTTCTGTACATACTATGGAAAGGTCTTTTGTTGTATAAACATTTTTTCTTGTATACCCCATGAGTCCAAGGTCACATCACCTTTTTTGGCACCTCATATATACGCTTTTCGTTCCGTGCAAAGAGCCTCCGTTTAAAAGTCAAATTTGTTAAGAAAAATTACAATTTTAGTAGCTCATTAGTAATGAAATGATAGTTTTATGCTTTAATTTTTGAAAGTGAACTCTTTAAGTATAACATTTCAAAATGGAAAGGGAATGTAGCAAAAACTCAGTCTTGGGCCATCCAATTGGTGTAAGGATATATGGCTTGTATGTATGGATTGGATTGCTTCTACGAACCTGTTAAGAACATGAAGACGCCTTAGTGGAAGTGCAAGGCTTGGCCTCGCGAAACCACTCTGACGTGAGAGTAAGAATCGCGTGTGTATTTAAAATAATTTGACAGAGTTTTGAGGATATAGAAAACGTGTACCTTGCTTAAAGGTTATGGAGGAATATATCGGTCCAATGTCATAGAATCCGTGCATGTAGGATTGAGCTCCATAGTTACCTATTAGGGTTTTGAGTTAATCCATAAATTATAGGCGTGATATGTGATTGGACGCGTAAAATTCGGAGCATATAAGGAAAGAACTCCTTTTGTATCAGGAAACCTTTGATTGTCATAGGAGACAAGTCTCTATAGGTCGTGGTCGACCGCTTGCCCGGGCGGGCTTGGCCTTGCCTGACTTAACGATATGTATCTGAGATGACAAGTATAACTCCTGGGGCATAGCCCCCTTGTCGAACAGGCGCAGCTCGTGTCCGTCTAGTTAAGTTTGAACGGAATCTATTGAGGATTCTTGCTCGGACATTCTGCTAGCTCTTTCTACTATGCACGTGAGACCTATGTTATTAAGCTCGTGACTGGCACGTGATGCTCGCATGTGGCTTTCTCGTAACCAGCTTTGGGCTGAGCACATCAGTGGCCCCTTGCTCCTTGTAGCGTTTATGACCGCATCGAGCTTCCACACTTGTGTTAATATTGAGTTGGTTGTAGATGGGCTGGAAGGCAGAAGGGTGGAAGGTTCTGGAAAGTTGGAGAGTAGACATCTGTCTTGGAAAGGTACTAGGGCGAGTAGGCAAGTAGAGGCACGTAATCCATCACTTGTCGAAGGGACATGATGTGGCATGATTTTCTAGGTGTTGCATTAAATACTGGCATGCTAACATGACGTCATGTACAAATTACTAAAACGTTATTTTCATAAACAGAATAGTTGTAAATACAACATATTTTTAAAACGTTCCAAATTGGAGCGTTTTAAAACGCTGCACATTAAAATGCTTATAAAGCGAAAACACTACATATTTTGCTAGGATTTTGGTCAAAATGCTCCACCAAACAAGTACTTAAAAAAACAATTTACTTAAATGAATCAACTAATGATTAAACTTCAAAATGATAACAAAAAATAAGAGAAAAGATGGAAAAGTGTCATACCCAAATGTGTAAAAAATAGTGAACATAAAGTAATAAAATTTTTGATAAAAGGTGAAAAAGTGTTATACCCAAATGTGTAAAAAAAGTGTTAAACCCATTGTGAATTCAAATAGTCAACCACAAGGTTAGCTTTAAGGTCAAATATAAAGTACCTAAGTCCTTTTCTCAAATCAAGGTACAACACGTTTACAAGTAATGTAAACAAATTGTGTTTGATTACTACATTCGCACAAAAATAAATAATGTTTTAGTAATTTGTACAATTATTTTTCTCTTTCCAATAAATAACAATTTTATAACATCATTTAGGCTCCGTTTATTTTACGATAAATAATTTCGAAAAACATTTTCCTCACTTTTCAGTGTTTGGTAACGTTGAAACATGTAGTCAACGTAAAAGAGTTTTTTCGAATCAACGAAAAATAAAGTTTTTTTTTTCTTCAAAAAATGGCTTGTAGATTCATGTTTCAGTAGTCATTTTCCAAATGTTCCAGTACATTTATTGAGTTTTACATACTAATTACACATATTTACATACACACATAATATTACATTCAACAAATAATTTTAAAAAATATAAATTGAGTTTTTATTGTATTTATGAACACTAATTATAAATTACAATTTAAATAAATACTCACTACATCCTAATTTTTTTGTCCACTATACTCCCCCCGTTTTCAAAATATTATCTATTTTGACATGGTACACTGTTTAAAAAATATGATTGAATGTGTTACAAATATTAATCAAATGTGTGGCTTCCCATAATGCCCTTGAGTATGTGACCATAATTAAAGTAGGTAGAAAAAATAAGGGTAAAATAGTAAAATTGTTCTCCTAAAAGGGAAAGTTTTGAAATAAGACAATTACTTTAAAACAGACGAAAAAAAAAATGACGACCATAAGTTGAAAACACAAACATTATCTATTTTCTTTTTAAAACATTTTTTCATATCAATTATCAATTTAGTCGTTTATATTGATGAGATTGAAAAAAGATGAACATTATTGATTTGACATCATAAACGATAAATTATATGGTTATTAAAAGGTATTTATTTAAATTTTAACATTATCTGAAAAATTGAGCATTGATATTAGAATATATTTTTTGTATGTATGAATAAATTGTTTTCTGTTATGTTTTTTGTGTGTTTACCAAACACTACAAAATGTTTTTTAACGTATAATTCAAAAAATTTATCAAATTCTTGGAAACAAATTTATTTTATATAAATTATACTATGAAAATCATTTTCCGTTAAACAAGCAAGTCTTAAAATTATTTTCCGTTACACAGACATAGCATTACTCCTTGTCTAAAAGTCAACACCTCAAAAACGTCTGTAATCCTCGAGTATATCACCCCACTACACTATATAAACCCTTCTATCTCCACAAACCCTAAAATACCAAATCCTAAGCCCCTGATAGCATTACTCCATCCACCGTGGCTCTGCCTTCGGCAAACATGTATGATGATGATGCTGCAGAAAAGGAAGATCCTGATGTAAATGTCTACCTTTTTTTTGTTTAGTTCATTTATTTAATTGCGAACAGGAAATTTATTAATTTATATTACGATATTAGTCAATTCTCAATTCTTTTAGAACTGTTATATTTTGGTTATTTTAATAAAAAATTGTTAAGGGTCTGCCCCAGTATCATAAAAAAAGGATCTAATTTAGATTTGATTTGTAAATGTCTGGTCCAGATATTAATTTGTAATTTGCTTTCTTTTAATTTGTTTTATTTTTTTCTGCATATTATATTTTTTAACAATTTGTTGTTAATGCGTAGTGGAACGCTGCCTGTGGGGAAATATGGTCGTTATTCATGGCATTTCGGTCTAATGGTTAGTCTTTAACTTGCCAATTCTATCCTTTTGCGTGCACAAGCACACATGAACTTGCTTACCGATACAAAAGTTGCATAGGAAATATTAACATGAACATGTGAAAATCAGAATTGCAATTCACATGAACATGAGTTATGGCTGATATTCTTTACGATGAAGCTATATATCTCAAACATCCTATGTTCGGTTTCATTAATATACATGCTCATCTGACAAACCAAGCCAATCGAATCCTATAATTGCCAAGTTCGATTTTGCTCACACACGCGAACATAAATTGTTTCCTGACAGAAGTTGCATAATAGGAAGCTCATCTATTTCCATATTCTATTTTCCGTTTTTATCCTATGTTTGCCGAGTTCAATTTTGCTAAGATACGTTTGAAATTGCTTCCTGATACAAAAGGCTGCATTGTTGGAAGCTCATACAAAATATTTCTTTCCATTTTCTCTTTTCTTTTACATTTTATGACTGGCTTATAGATTTTCTAATATGACAATTCTACTATATTGCCTACATTTATTTAGGGCTATCTGCGGATTACAATGAAGATGTTGTGGCAGATCGTCTTTAGATAAAGATAAACTGATAGAATCAAAAACTTTTGGCTGATTTATGGAAGCCATATCCTCCTTAAATGTAAGAGCTCCCTTGCTCACATCCACTTAATCTCTAACCCTTGTTTCTTTCTTTAGAATTTCTTTAATCACCTCTACCTCTTTCCAATTCAGATTCGAATGGAAAAAATGTACTCAAGTTTATGAACACCCCGGGACTTACAAAAAAGATGTCTCGGCCATTTTTGTGCCCGTTCCCTTTCGTATCATTAAAATACTGAAGTTATGATATATTAGACTGCAGACAAGTCTTGAATACTGTTCATTTTTTAAAGTAATGCTATTGGGATACAAACAAAGGTGTGTTTGTATCAATAATAAAAATCCTCTTACTTTGCAGGAGCTGGTAAATTGTGGTGAAGAAATGCTTCCAAGCTCTTTGTTTGAGGCTAGCTGGAGAAAAAAAAACTATAAAGGAGGCTTCAGTGCTTTAAAATAGTGTTCAGAGAATATAGGCTTGCCAGGTCCGGAAATATATGATGTGAGTAATAGACTTTGGCCAAAAAATTAGATTAACTTATTCAAAATTGTATAAGATCCAATTCAGTTATCTTTCTAGATTTGTAGTCTTTAAACTCACTAGTATGCTGCCACAGCACTCTATCCTCGGTATTAATTTTGTTTTGACATGTCTTGACTCACACAGGGACTATAGTGGAATGCAGGAACTCGTATACAGTTACGTGTGTGTCATTGAATCAGCATTGTCAGAGAGATTCGTTGCTGCAAGTTTGCATTTCATCTATTCATATCCACTCACATCTAACCTTTGGTTTAACGTACACTATAACCTCTTGGCATCCTTTCAATTGTTCCAACATAACTACTTGATGATGTTTTGGCTCCTTGCTATATATAATTCTAAAATAGTTAGACTATTTTCAAGTAGTGTTATGTTGTGATACTAAGGTGGGATGAATCAAGAATCACTCGAAATTAGCATGATATTCTGAATTGATTAATCAACAATCTTCTTTTCTTATCCTTGTCATAATCCAAGTCTTTCTAATTGTTCACTCGAAGCTCACCCTTTGTGTGTTTTGTTCCTGAAGAGTCACTAATTTCTTATGAGGAGTTTCTTTCTTCAAAAATGGATTGTTATAAGAATTTAAAATGGGTATATTGTTGGTCGTAAAATTTTAATATAAGAGTTTCTCCTATGAATTTCAACGTAAACTCCTGATTTTGTGATTGTTAGGGAAAGAAATACCGTGAAGATCGTGATTTCTTAGTAGAAGGGAAAGAGCACAGAAAGCAGTCGTGTTTAAAGCACGGCCCTTGTCTTGATAATGGAACTTGCTACATGAAATCTTAGAGTCATGGATGGACAAACTCAAGCTCAAGCTGAAACAAATTGATGGAATTTTCGTCTCCTCGCCAACTTCATTCAGCTGGCCCTTCTATGCCTAGCCCAAACGTTGTTGCCTTGTAAATGTTTTGAGGGTAGAACTCCACAAGCTGGCTAAACTATTTGAATATGCATGATAAGTACCGTCCCGAAACCAAAAATGTACACTATATTGAAAGTACATAATTTACAACATATAAAAGTGCAAAATTTTCTACAGAAAAGTACGAAATTTGTTTTAAAGAAATCTCAAACACCACAGGCTAGCTCTGCCCCTCATTCGGACGCTAGAAAGGAACGTGAAGGACGATAAGTCGCCACAAACCGCATCAAGTTCATGTCGTGAAACCCATTATATACCCATATCAAGCTTTTAGATGTGTTGGTTAACTACTTCGTGATCACCATTGTATGTTTTAGCGATGATCACTAACCAATGTTGACAATGATGGGTTTTAAATTTATAAGTTTCCAACTATTACAAGGGAAACAATTTGTAAAAAATGAATTCATACAAAACTGTTTTTGAGAAATGAAATCTTTTACTTTCAAGTGTTTGGTTAAAATAAAATTCAAAATGAGGCTGAAAATATTTTTAGTGAACACATTGAAAGTGTGACGGAAAACAATCATAAATTTGTATGATTACTATAATTGAATAATTAGATAATATTATATATAGAAGCTTTTAAAAAAATACACTCCAATATATTGGAAAAACAGTAGAAATGTAGTAGGTGTGTTAATAAGGGAGTAAAGGGAAAAGGTGGTGGTGTGACAAGTATGTTGGCGAGCCATGTGGGGTGCGGGGCGCACGCAGGGAAAAGGATGCCAACAATTGAGTAGAAGTAATATGCTCTTTCAAACATTTTCGATAGTTAGGAAATTCTTGAGGTGTCATTTAGGAAAAGGGTTAATCGCACTACAGATCCCTTAACTTTGTGTCATTCATCATTAGTCCTTTAAGAAATTTTCATAACTTTTTGGTGCTAAAAATTTCAAATTTTCATAGTCATGATCCTTTTGTTGAATGTCGTTAAGTACCACATGTGCCGCTATCATGCATTGGGTAAGGGATGAAATGGAATTTTCATCACCTTTCAATCATATCGTCATGTCTCTAATCGCTCTCATCTTTCTCTCCTCCCTAGCTATCCTAAAATAGAATTTTCTATTCTTTGTGACGGTAGTGGTACTGGAGGTGGAATCAAAGTTGAAGCAGGGTGGATCGAGGGGGACATGTTGGTGCTGGTAGTAGTGGGGAAAGAGTCGAAGCAGTGGCTGGTGGAGCACTCTAGTGGTGGAGAAAGATAGAAAAGAGCGAGTGGGAGAAAGAGAATGGAATAGGACAGGGAAGACAAAGGCAAATGAGAGTGATTAGAGAGAAAGAGAGCTTTATCGAGAGGCATGAGAAATTACATTTTCGCCTGAACCCAAACTCACATGGTGGGACATGGGTACTTAATAGAATATTTTTTTAACGTCATCCATCAATAGGACCAAAGTTGTGAAAATTAGAAACTTTTAGGAACCAAAAGTTACGAAAATTTCTCTAGGGACTAATGGTGATAATGGACCAAAGTCAAGGGACCAATGATGCAGTTAACCCTATTGGAAAATGACTTTTAAAAGGAAACCCTACAGATCAATTTATTTAGCATATGGTTCAACGTCCCCTATAAAACTTTTAAGCTGACTCTCATACTCACAATTGAAAAAAGCTATTGAGTAAGTGAAATTAAATCATTTTAAATCTTTTAACGGTTGTGATTCACCTCATGTGTGTAGGTAGTTATCCTCTTTTAATCATTTTTTCTCTCCACATTAGAAATTCACCCTCTACAACTAATATTTTGTACAATCAAACCCTCTTTCTTCTCACCTCATGACAAAGTCACCCCCTACAATTAATATTCTTACCAGTCACTCGCTACAAAACATCAAACATACATTAATTCGGTCTCAAACTAAGATCATGTCATAAACACGGGCACAAAAACTTCACTTCGCACACGTGCTTTTGACAAAAGCTAACTACTGGCTTAGATTTAATTATCTTTTAAACTTTTAAAACATTAAATGATTAGATATAATTTTCACATCCACATGTGATTAAATGTAGTTATCCTTGTTTTTTTATCTCCATTACAACACTCATATCTCGAGCATACATTGAATATGTCTCTCATTGGACTGTGTCTTAGTCACATACATTAAATGTAGTTATCCTTGTTTTTTTATCTCCGTTACAACACTCATATCTCGAGCATACATTGAATATGTCTCTTATTGGACTGTGTCTTAGATATAATTTTCACATCCATATGTGTGAAGATAATTATCCATTTTTTTCTTACCCCATTACACAAACTATATAATATAAATTCCTTAATTTCTTAATTAGTTTTTATTACAATACAACTCGTTTGACACATGTGCAAATGACAAAAGCTAAAAGATTTAATCACGTTCATAGCTTTTTGAACTTTTAACAATTGTGATTAAATGTAGTTATCCTTGTTTTTTTTCTCCATTACAACACTCATATCTCGAGCATACATTGAATATGTCTCTTATTGGGCTGTGTCTTAGTCACATGCAGAAAGACCTCATATTGTGAATGTTAAAACACATTAGAAAGATGACTTGGTGATTTGGAATATAATTATTATCATGTGAATTACTCCTCCAGTTCCACCCAAAGAGTCCATATTTAAAAATTATAATTATTAATGGAAATATAACTAGTATTAATTTTTTTCAAAATTAGAAAAATCTTGAGCATAATGAATATGTTTGTATAAAATGTGCAGGGTAAAATTGAAATGTTATGGAGATGGTAAACATAATATTTTGAAAGTGGACTATTAAAAAAACCACAAAAATAAAACATTATATAGTGGAATATTTACTCGGAATAAACTGAGTAAATGATTTGGTATATATTTTTAAACACGTGAATTAAATGATTTGGGATATATATTCTACCAGCTGAATTAAATGTATTAAACACATTTAATATAATCCATAAATCAAACCATAAGCACGTCATTCTTCTTGAACTCTAAATGCACGTGGCTGAGTAAGTTCTTACCTATTCAGTTTAATCTCTTGTATAACTTTCCGAGAAGCTGAAAGTTACGCCCAATCGAAGTCATGGTCGAATTCTTGACAAAACTCAGGGTCTCCCATTCTGCATTACAAGTTTAAAAAAAAACTAATTGAATCTATAGTAAATATTGGTATAATATGTAACGTATTTTAAAGCACACACTCATATGGGACCATCATTGAAGTTGGATGAAAAAAAATATTAAAGCTAAATGGCAAAACTGTTTATTTAAACAATTTGGAAAACTTATTAATTATTCCCTCCATTACACCTAAAAATTCCCCATTTGAAAACATTAATTATTAATAGGATATATTAATGCCATTGGAGTTAGTCATAATTACAAAAAATTTAAGTATAAGCAATGTACTTACAACAAGTGAAGAGCAAATATGAAATTTTATAAAAATTATAAACATATTTTTTGATAGTGGACTCTTTAAATAAAAATTTTCAAATAGTGGACTCTTTATATTGTCTGGAAGGTGGGAGAGTAATTACTTGGACCAAAATATAATTAAAGATGTTTTCAAAATGATTCTCTAATAAGCCTTTATATAGGCATGTTTGTATGTTCTCTCTTGCTCAAACCTTATTCTCCTTTGGCCTCTGATCCTGCACCACCCCACCCTACCCCTCTCCCCCCCCCCACCACAGACATCCGGAAACGATGTGTGATCTAGAAGATGGAGATGATGAGTGTACGTACTTCCATTTCAATTTTATTTTCCCGGATATGATGCATGTCAATTTTAGTTTCTCGAATAACATAATTGAAGAGTAATGTTGTTTTGAATGAATACCTTAAGTTATTCATATATAACAATGTTACAATTTTCTATCAATCATACTGATTTTTTTCGTTCTCGGATAAAGCAACTGACCCTTGATTATATGATTTTTCTTTCTATTTCCCTTTCCATGAAGTTTGGTATTAATTTGCTTGGGCGCGATGGAAGTAATGTGGTCGTTATTCATTGCATTTCAGCCAAAGAGGTAAGTGATGTAGCAAAATCCTCAGCTTGGGCCATCTGTTCTGTGGGTAGGATATCTGGGCTTGAATCTGCTTCCTTGAACCTGGCTGAGAGCACAGAAAACCTGAGTGGAAGTGCAAGGCAGGGCCTCGCGAAACCCCTCCGGCGTGAGAGTAAGTATCGTGTATGAGAACAGAATACCAGAACTCAAGGAAGAGGCAGAGTGTATGAGAGCATGTACCTTTATGATGCCTGGTGGAGGGATATTTATTGGCCCTTGTGTGGTTGAATCCGGGTAGGATCTGGTTTCTTTAGTCATCTTGTTCCACAAGGAGTGAAACTCTAGATATCATGGTGATATACGACTGGCCGCGTGATATCAGGAATAGATAAGGCAAGTGTCCTGCCTACATATGGTAACCTTTGGCCGTATCTTGGCGGGCAAGTCACTGATGTCCTCTGCTCGATTTTGACTGAGCGGGCAAGGCCATGCTCGCCTGTATGATAGGTGATGTACTGAACCGGTCATAATTCCCGGGCAAGGCCCCTGGTCGGACAGGCCGGGCCTGTGTCCGACCAGGTTGTGTCAGGAACGTCATGCTCGCTGTTAGGTGTTGCTCTTCTTATGCTCGCTGGGCCTATGGGTCCTTCAAGGCCCATGCTCGTGATCGGCACGTGATGGTAGCTCGTGCTCTGCTCGTGACCAGTTTTGGGCTAGGCATATCAGTGGCCCCTAGCTTCGTGCCTGGCGAGTATTCATGCTCGAGGCGGGGAGCGTGCAGAATGTTATGAGGTTGCTCGTAACCCGGGCTTGTATACTTATGAATTCTGGTTATGCCAATGATCGGGCCAAGTTTCGTTGTGGAGGGTTCTAGAACTCTGTGTAACTGTCAGCTGAGGCGTACCAAAGAAGCCTTTCACTGAGTGGCTCTGGCAGAGGATGGGACGAGGCGCGCGTGAGCCGCCAGAGAGGTGACCGAAAGGACGGGGGCGCTAGTCCCGGGACGGTGCATTTAATGCGTGTGCGTGGGCTTGACGGCGGAGTGCTTGTCTTTTCGGCTTCCAGCGCGATCTTCGAGATTTCCTTTCCTATTTAAACCGGGCGCCTCGCCCATTTGAAACTTTACGCTGCTCAGAGATTGTTAGAGAGAGAAAAGAATATAGAGAGAAGCTCTGCAATTTTTGGCTGCCGGTTTCCTGAAGTCGTCCCCGTCGCCGGTGCCGTTGCCGTTTGCATATTTTTACTTTGCGAAGCAGACTTCCTTCAGAATTTTAACAGTAAGTCGCTTCTTCTCAGCCTCTATTTTCATGTTTGCTTGTTTCTGTGCTGTTCATGTTTCTGGGTTCAATTTTTGTTCATCTCTCTGTCTTCTACATTTTCTGGGTAGCCCTTCCAAGATTAGGAGAGACCCTAGGTCGAGATCGAGGAAAAATCCCAATTGTGCCCTGTCTGCTAGGCGGGCAAGGCCCATTGGATCTACCTAGACTTAGGGTTTTTCCTCTTTCTTAGTGACTGTTCTTTTTCCCGAGTAGGATCTGACCGTGCTTTTCCTCGATCTCTATAGATGTCTGACGGAGACTTTTCTGAGAATGACCGGGAAGAGTTCAGCTATGGCGGGCAGAACGACCCATTGAGCAGTGAGAGGTCACCATCCAATGATGTAGTGTTCGAACAGGGCGATGAGTCCGTGGCTGGTGAGGTCGTGGCTGCGCGACCTCGTGTGTCCGTGGATCCAGAGGCCCATGTGCCCGTGATTACTTTATCCGCTTCCAGCTTGTCCGAGGGGGAAGTGGAACAAGGTCGCTTGGCTTCCGGTGGGCAAGGCCACACCCATTTGTCCGGGCTAGCTTCGGGCAGACAAGGCCGTGCCCAATTGGCCGAACGAGGAGATTTTCTGCCCGAAGCGAGGGTAGGTGATGTTGTATTGCCCGGGGCAAGGGAGCATCTGGTAGTCAATGATGCCCGCCCGTCAGCTGAGGAGGATTCAGATAACATCCCTATCGCAAGGCGGCGACGACAGACTGCTCGCACAGGAGGCGAAGCTACAACTTCTGCCCCTGTTCCCACATGGGCATCAGATGCCGGCGAGGCCATGCAGCGGCTCATCAAGGCTTCATTGGACACCCCGCCAAGCCGACCGCTGGTTTACTTCGATGGGCATAGAGCCTGAAGATTATCGAGTGGAGAAAGCTATGCTGGTAGATGGTGAGTATCCCCGCGAACAGAACGGGAAGCTGCTGTTCTTTGCCGACTTCTTCCGCGTGGGGCTACGCCTGCCCCTAGATCCTTTCATCCTCCTGTTTCTCCAGGAGTTCTGCCCGATGCCCGGTGATCTAATGCTGAACACGGTGAGGGACTTGATGGCATATATTGTGGCGTGCCGTTTGTTGCGAATAGAGCCCACGAGCAAGCTTTTCCGACGCCTTTTTATTCTGAGTGTTGATGCCTATGGCCGGGTGAATGCTCGGTCCAACTCCAGCTTTCTTAGGATCCTGTCCGATGTTCCGGGGAAAGTCGAAGCTTGGGATAGGAGGGCTGTTCTGATTGAGTCTCGAACTGGTTGGCCGATAATGCCTATGAGCCAGGATTTAATAAACGTTCCCAAACTCCCCCGTGGCGGCTTCACCACCGGTGACACTCGTCGCCTGACAGCTATCCGGGATGCACTGGGCGTTGTGATGGATGGGGAAAGGAGAGTCAGTCAAGAGCGCCTGTTCGATTGGAAGGAATTGGTGTGCAATCCTCGCAACTTACGCCTGGCCGGGGTGCTCCGGGCTGCCGTCCCCGGGGTGGAGCCCTTGTGCTCCTTCGACGCTGAAGAGGCCCACGAGTACTGGGGCGATTATTATGAGCAGAATTTTCGTGTAGACTGTCAGATGTGTCGTAGGCTCGGGCACGATTGTACACCTACCTATACTGAAGCCCCTGGTCGGTTTTGAGCCTTACTCTTCTCTTATCTTCTTTTAACCGTTTGCCTGGCTACTATAATTCGAACTGTGAAATTGATTTGTTTTTTTTTCTTTTTGCAGCTATGTTGTCCCTGAGACAAATTCAAAGGCTGGAAGCCGAGGAGAGCCGGCGGGTGGCCGCCTTGGCGAGCCAACCCCCCCAAGACATCCCCACTGTCCCCTTCACTCCAACGGGTAAGAAGGCCCCCGCGACCAAAAAAGTAGTTGAAGTACTGCGTCCACCACCTCCTCAGGAAGCTGCTAGAGTCCACGATCGGTGGCTGTCGAGCTTATTGCTAAGAGTACCGCTAAGGCGGCGGGTAAAAGAAGAAGGCATCCTTCCTTGGTGATCGATACTCGTCGGCCGATTCTGAAGTTACGGGCTCAGAGCAGGCTGTCCGCGATTCCTCAGGCCACAGGCGCTTCGACTTCGAGATGCCAACAAGCCGTACTTTGCCGGGCGGTTGTTCTTTGGGCTGTCCGGGGCTGATATCGGACCACATCGATTTATGCGCAGGAACATCTGCCGATGTTGAGGGAAAGGTATAGTGAAGCGGCTGCTTCAAGCGAATGTCACCAATGACCGAGAGACGGCCGAACATGTTTTGCTCGGACATATCGGGCTTAACTTGAGCGAGGTATGCCTGTACTTGCTTTGAACTGATTCTTTTTGTTGAATTGTTCTGACTTTGCTCGTGCTTGTTGTTATAGATCGCTTCCTCCTGTACCAACATCTATAATCGATATACAGAGGAGATCGATACCCTTGAAGAAGATCAGTCCGAGAGAGATGGTATTGGGCTAGTGAAGAACGACTCGATAGGCTACACTTGGGCAAGTCATTTGAAAGAGGCGTGGGGCAAGAGGAGGCGATAATAAAGCTTTGGCCGAGGAGAAGACGGCCCTGGTGGCCCAGCAGAAGAGATCCCAGGCTGCTGAAGTGGCCTTGATCGAGCATCGGGATCAGCTGCGAGGCCGAGATGAGGCGTTGAAGGAGCGGCCGAGAGATGGCGTGCCATGCGAGTCTATTCGATCGGTGGCGGCGAACTCGAGCTATGAAGGACTTCGAAGCTTCCCCGATCTACGCTTCCCAAGTGCGCCGAGCCATCTTACCCTACTATGCAGTGGGTACCAACCACATCTTGCGAATGTTAGCGGGCACGGGAACGGTGGATATGAGCACGATGGCTGATTGGGCGCCGCTCGATCCTTACTGCCAGGAGGCCCGGAGGCTGCATCACTTGGTGCCCTATACTCAAGCCGAATTAGATGCCCTGGCCCGGGATGATAATGATGATGGATTGGAACCATGGGACCCCCAGCCCGCTAGGCCGTCGCGTTTGTAGTCTGATTGATGCCCGAAAGGCTGAGAAGGAGGGGCGGATGCGAGGCGGCGGCTCGGCTTCAAGCGAAATTACATGCCCCCACTATCGAGGAAGCAAATGTTGCAGCTCAGCACAACCCCTGATGTAATTTAGATACTCAATACTTTGTTTTGGCTGATGGGCCCTTGTAACAAACTTTGTAAACCTTTTGGAAATGCTTGGCCTCTGTGAACAATTTTCCTGCTATTAACTATTTATTTTGCTCGAAGTATATGCCTGTGTTTTTGTTTTTCTGTCCGATAATTTTTACTTGTGATTTTCCTGCATTAAATTAGTACTGACACAATTGTATGCGGGGTAGTCCCCCAGAAATATATCGGGCAAATAATAATCGTGCAAAGAACATTAACCCAGAAACCATAAAGTGAACAGTGCGAATATCTTGGGTTAATGGCTTACTCATAGGAGATTGGCCTGTTCTCATGGTGTCCGTGCACACAGGTTGCATTCTCGTTTTGAGTGCTTGGCATGAGCCAAGGCTTCTGAGCGGGCAAGGCCCCTATCGCCGGGGGCGAGCTTCAGATGATTGCCTAGCGGGCATGGCCCAGCTCTGCGACTAACAATCGGGCATGGCCATTGTTCGGTGTGGGTTACCCGAATCGGTTGAAGTATATCACCTGGGTGTGAGGATATACGACTAAGCAGTGTTGCTCGGTCACTAGAGGAACCCGAGGTAGCTTAGCCGCTATCCGATGGGCAAGGCCCTACCGGCGTGGCGGGCATCTAAAATGCGTGAGCAGGGCGGGGCGCATCTCACCACGGAGAAATTAAGTTCACTAGTACTTGGGTATTCGAATGTTGGCTGGGCTTGGCCACAGTCGCTTGTAGATAGTAGATGCTAATAAAACCGAGTAAAACATTATAGAAAACTTGCCTTTATTGAATAAATTTGTGACCCTCAGCGAGTGAGGGTCTTGCCCGTCTATGTAAGGAAGATCGACTCTACGGATAGTATTTTTTCAGATGATTAGCATGCCATGGGTGCTTTAGTTCTTTTCCTTCCCGAGTCCGGAGTGTGTAGGTGCCTTCTCTGATAATACCAATGACCTGGAAAGGTCCTTCCCAGTTGGGCGATAGCTTTCCCCATTCTGCTCGCTGTCCGGTCACCTCAATCTTTCTGAGTACCCAGTCACCAACCATGAAGGCTCTGCCTCTGACCTTTTTGTCATGATGGGCTTTTGCCCGCTGTTTGTAGTTGACCATTCTGAGTCGGGCATCCAGTCTTCTTTCTTCTAGGAGGTCAAGGTCTATTGCCCGCGCAAGCTCGTTGTTTTGTTCGCTATAGTGGGAGACCGGTATTGGGCAAAGCCATTTCAAGCTGGAATCATTGCCTCGATCCGAAGTAAGTGAGCGAAGGGGTTTCCTGTTGGACCGCGTACAGTAGTTCTGACTGCCCATAAAGCTGATGGCAGCTCCTCGGCCCATTTCCCTGCTCGCCCTTCCAAATTTCTCTTGAGCGCGTGCAGGAGCTGTTTGTTTCCGGCTTCGGCCTGCCCGTTCCCTTGAGGGTAGGCCACAGAAGATTGCCAATGCTTAACTCCTAAGCGAACGATGCGATAAATCGTCAGAAGCGTGTGCCATGGTCGGATCACGATGCCGCGGGAGGCCAAACCTACACCACACTTGATCGTGGGCCGAACTTGATGACATTTGCTTACGTGATCTTGGCGAGAGGCTTTGCTTATCCATTTCGTGAAGTAATCAATGGTGACAGCTGCATACTTATACTTGCCTTGCGGTGGAAGCAGTCGATCGGTCAATCCCCACATATCGAAGGGCCGGGCGCAACAGCGGGGGTTTGTGTGGTCGATGGAAGTCTCGGTATGTCCGCATATCTTTGGCACTTGTCACATTCTCGAACGTATTTCTATGCGTCCCTTACGAGGGTTATCGGTAGTATCTGGCGTAATACTCTTCGCTGAAGCGCGGGTGCCGGATGGCCCGCATTCTCCCTCATGTACTTCATGGGGACACCTTGATTAGTTACGGGGAGTGCCTTGCGGAGCATTGGTCGACCTTAGATCGCTTGTATAGAATTCCCCCCTACAGAGTATGGCAGGCCGGCTTGGCTTGTGGTGGCCTTGACCTTGTCGGCGGGTAGGATCCCTTGCTCGATGTAGTCTTTGTGTCGTCAATCCAATTCTGGCGGCGGCTCGATGTCCATTACCAGCGGTCTATCGATAGCCAGGTATCTAGGTGCTCGACCATTCTTGAAGGATTCAATAGTGATAAGTTTTCTTGGCGATCTTAGATAGATATGCGCTTTCGCATGTTGTGCGCTTTCGGTCAATTCGATTATTTCCCGAGAACTTGAAATTTTCAAAATTCCTTTGACAAGCTCGCGGTTTGACTAGTGTGGGGTGATGTACCATGTATTCCCCACGGACTTGGTTAAACCGATTGCGAATCCGAAATGCGTGATCGTATCAATTCCCATGTCATTCTGCTAGTTCGAGGCCGGCGATTCTTGCCGTACTCGGCCACATTGTTAGGGCGGGGAACTTGAGATAAATGTATGCGGCTCAGAATTAGTGACACAGTCGGGAGCTATGAGAAGGATGCCGGCTCCGCTCAACCTTGCTTTCATTGCTCCATCAACATATAAATCCCAACGGCGAGTCGGGGTTGTGGCGGGCTCTTGCTCGGGCTCGTTACTCCTTTGGTTTTGAGCTCTTCTTCTTTGAGTGAAGCTTGTTTCGACCAGAGAAAATCGTATGGGCCTTGATTGCTCGCTAGGCGGGTAGTCGATGTGGAATCGGTGAGCTCTATCGCCCGGTTGAGTAATCTGCCCGATGAGTCGGCTTGTGTAGGATCTTGTGCGATGGTGCATCTGTGTATACTATGATTACATGTGCGGAAAAATAAGCCCTTAATTTCCGGTATGACAAGCGAGTAAGCTAATTTTTACGCATTAAAATAACGACCCTCAGCGGGGTGAGGGCTTTGGATACATAGTACACATGTTTTTGAATGTCTAATTCTTCCCCTAACCAAAACGGCGACCTGACTGGTTTGTGGCGCTAAGTATCCTCTGATGGTTCTCGAGGCCGGAGGCTGGCGAGGAGGGTGGTTTGCCCAAGTATTCCACTGAGGCTGTCGAGGGCTGCAGTGCGTCGGCATTCCACTCGAATCCCATTTGCCGCGCAGATTTTGAAGAAGGGAGGCATTTCTCCGGCAGGAGATGAAGCGGCCAAGGGCAATTATTCTGTTCGGTCGTTGTATGTGCTTAATGCGGTAGGGCTGCTCCATGTCGAGCAGGGCGGATCTTCTGCAGGTTTGCTTCTATCAGCGGTTGACCGTAAGCAGAGGAATTGCTTTCGAACCCGGCGCATTTGCGGATTAAGCTTCATGTTATGTTTTTCGTAGATTGGCAAATGTTTACGCCAAGTCGGAGTGTGGTCGCGGCCTTTTGTTTTTGATGACCATGTCATCAATATGCGCTT
Organism: Codonopsis lanceolata; assembly: GCA_013146195.2. Lineage (NCBI taxonomy): Eukaryota > Viridiplantae > Streptophyta > Magnoliopsida > Asterales > Campanulaceae > Codonopsis > Codonopsis lanceolata. The sequence goes on from CM028382.1 coordinate 119,973,925, forward strand.
CCATGTTCCTTCAAGGCTGAGCCGAAGACTTTGTTGACCATCTGATAGGTTGCCCACATTCTTCGGCCGAATGGCATCATTTTAGCGATATAGGCCCATTTGGGAAGGTGTTTTAGCTTTGTCTTGCGTATTCATCGACTTGGTGATACCGAGTATGCATCCGAGGCGAGCATCTCGAAACCGGCAATGGAGTCCACGAGCATGTCTATTCGGGCGGCGGGTAGCGATCTTTCGAGGCGAGCTTTATTGAGGTTTGTGAAATCAACACACATCGCCATTTGTCGTTTGCTTTCGACCATTACCACGTTTGCTAGCAAGTCGGGTGCTTGTATTTCCTCGATGATGTCGCGCTTCATGAGCTTTTCTACTACGCGGGATGGCGGCACTTTTTCAGGGAGTATTGCCTCGGGCCATTCTTTGGGCGGTCGAATGTGGGGTCAACATTCAAGTCATGGCGCTTGGCGTCCTCGGCGATCCACTTGCATGTCTTGCAGGTCGAGGCAAATACATCGGTTTGTTCTTCAGAGGTCAATCGGCCTTTCAGAGCCTCGGGAGGCATGGCCTTCCGATTTTGATTTTACGCTCGGGGTAGGAGGGATTGATGATAATTTCTTCCGGCTTCGCCCTCGGGTTGGATATCGGGTTCATCCGCACTGCGAGGTATCCATCTCGATATCTTGTGTCTTT
>CM028382.1:119974711-120014248 GCA_013146195.2 Codonopsis lanceolata
GTATAACGAAGTTCTTCAAAGGATAAATATTGAAAGCATAACAAGCATTTGTTAGTTTCTAGGTTTTTAAGAACAACAATGGCGGAAACTGTTAGAAACTTCGAAAGTGACCGTTTGAATTCCAAAACAATTTGGTTATGAAATGAAATGCAAAATATTAAGCGATAAGTTTCAAGTAGTAGAGTAGAGAAAGAACATACCATTGATGTTTGATGAGAAGAAGAAACAAGAAGATTTGGGAATGAAGCGATTATAGATGAGAGAGTTTGAATAGAGAGAGGAATATTTTATCAAAGGGGTTCGTAAGTTTTGCAAAAAGCGGTTCAAGGTCTATTTAAAGGCGAGAAAATTTTAGCGCAAAAGCGAACTTAAGATATTTTCTAAGTACCAAATTTTATCCTTGACCCCTTTATTGCTTTAGAAACCTCTTTAATAAAAATAGACTAAGTAAAAAACTAACCTTTAAGTCTTTAAATTTCGAGGAAACTTACATCTTCAGGTCAGTCTAAAACTAAGTCTCTTGGTATGAAAGCATTAACAAAACTTTGAAATTAAGCAGTAGGATCAATCATACCAAGATTTCTCCTTAAATAAGCAAACAGGTGGCATCAGGTGGTTTTGTGAGAATGTCGGCTAATTGATGCTCGGTTGGAATGTATTCGGGCCATGTTACCTTTCTCCACATGATCTTTGAGGAAGTGATAACTAATATCAATGCTTTTGTCTTGGAGTGCATCACTTGGATTTTGGAGACCGAAATTGCCGATGTGTTGTCACAGCCATAATTGGACAATTTGCGCCTTGATGTTGTAGTCCACTTGTTGCTTCATCCATGGAGTTGAGAACAATGCCGCAAAGAATGTATGACTCGCCTTCGTGGTTGAGTTTGCAACCCGATCCTTGTTTCTCGTAAGACCATGAGACAAGTCTATTTCCAAGGAATTGACAAGTTCCATTTGGTGCTTCTTCGCTCACTTTCAGCCGCATAACTGTGATCTCGAGTATCCAACTAGATCGAAATTGTTGTGTTTGGAATACTGTATGCCTAGATTTGTTGTTTTGAAACATATCTTATGATACGCTTTGGCAAGAAGCAAATGTGATTCCTTTGATCTCGCTGAAATCTTGCACAAACACAAACAAAGAAACATTATGTCGCCCATCTTAGCAAAGTGAAGGTAAAGAAGTGAACCTATGATTCCTCTATTGGTTCTCATGCTTTCTCTTGCTTTCCCTTTCATCTTTGTCAAGATGGCGCGGTAGACATTGGGGTCTCGAATCCTTTAGCCGAATCAAGACCAAATTTCTTGATTAGTTCCTTTCAGCATATTTGGTTTGGTATCGATGAAGATTCCGTCCGAAGTCCGTTGAATCAGCCCTAGAAAGTAGGTAAGTTCACCCATCATGCTCATCTCGAACTTGCTTTGCATCAACTTCTCGAATCTTTTACACAAAGCTTTCAAGGTTAGTTGATCCAAAGATGATATCGCCCACATAGATTTGTACTCGTAAGAGAATGGCCTTTGTGCTTGAGGATGAATAGAGTAGTGTCTATCCTTCCTCTCACGAATCCTTGTTCTATTAAGAACTTGGATAGTTTCATACCAAGCTCCGGGAGCTTGCTTCAAAGCCAGAGAGCTTTTTCTTTGAGTCGGTAGACGTGATCCGCTTTTTCTCGAATGACAAATCCTCGAGGTCGTTCAACGTATACCGCTTTCTTGAAGATCACCATTCGTAAAGGCACTCTTTACATCCATCCGATACACTTTGAAGTCCATGAACGAGGCATAGGCTAGAAAGAGTCTGATTGCTTCTAATCTAGCAACAGAACAAATGTTTCATCGAAGTCAATTCCTTCTTCCCCGTTTGCCGGTAGCCTTGAGCAACCGCCTAGCTTTATTTCTCTCGTGACATTTCCATCTTCATCTCTTTTGTTTCGAAACCCATTTGGTGCCGATAACTGGATGATCGGTCGGCTTGAACTAAGCTCCACACCTTGCATCTTTCAAACCTGTTCAGCTCTTCTTGCATAGCTTCAATCCAGCTTATGATCTTGATAGCTTCATCAATCTTCTTTGGCTCGAGTTCGATATCTGAATGCATATGCAAACATAGTCTCTTCTCGAACTTTATTTCTCGCACGAACTCTGTGTTGAGATCACCAATGATTTGAGAAATAGGATGATCTCTTGTTTCAATAATGGTTGGAGGAAGATCACTTCGTGGATTCTTCCCTTAAGAATTCGGAGTAGGTTGAGAAGGAGATTCACCAAAATCGTTCGAAAGAGATATGGATCTTCAAAACCTTCATTTTCACGGTGAACAAGAAGGATGAGTGATCTCGTAAAGGTGCTTGGGGTAGAAGCAGAAGAGATGGGTTAGGGTCAATAGAAGAGTTGGGCACCGGAGTTGAGTCTAGGTGAAGGGTTAGCGATCTTGGAGGGGTCTGCAGTTGCCGCTTTTCGATGAGGAGTGGAAGTAGATGCTTTGTGTTTGTACTGTCTCATCATTATCGAATCATTAGCAACGTTCGAGACCTTTCTAGGCTCTAACAAGTCATATTCATCAAAAGAAACATGTACGTGATTCTAAAATTTTTAAATGAGTTTTCTTGAAAATGCGAAATGCTTTTGAATGTTTGGAATACCCGGAAAAATTCCTTCGTCTCGATTTTGCATCAAATTTTCCTCTATATTCTTTTCCATTATGAAGAATAAAACATTTATAGAAGATTTTAAGAAATCCTATGTTTGGGGCTCTTCCTCTCCATATTTCATATGGAGTTTTGTTATGAAACTTGTTTACCAGGGATCTGTTTTGGGTAAAACATGCGAGTTGACGGCTTCTACCTTAAGTACTTGGAAGTTTAGCTTACGCCGGCATTGTTCTTCTGCTTCAATCGTTGTTTTGTTCTTCCGTTCGGCTACACCATTTTGTTGAGAATGCCGGTGAGAAGTTGTGGCCGATCCGTGGTCATCGCAGATTTTTCTACACCTATTGTTCTTGAATTCGGTGCCATTGTCGATCTTATGTCACTAATGTCTTCAAGCTTTTGAGTTTGAAGTCTTTCTAAAGAGCGGTTGACTAGATCATACGTTTCATCTTTTGATGTCATTGTTTCAATCGGTGAATCTAGAGTAGTCGTCAACTACTACAAGTGTATACTTGTCTCGAAATCTTATTGTAGTGATTGGTCCAAAGAGATCCATATGCAGAAGTTGAAGAGGTCTGTTTGTTGACAAGACAGACTTTCTTTTGAAGGAAGACTTGGAAAGTTTTCCTAGTTGGCAAGCTTTACAACTTCTGTCATGGTCGGCAGACACCGTAGGTAGACCTTTGACAAGCCCATCTTTTGAGAGCTTGGAGAGGTGCTTGAAGTTGAGGTGATTGAGACACTTGTGCCATAGCCAACTATTATCTCGAACGTTGTTAGCTACTAGGCAAAGGCTTGAGAATCTCCTAGAAGATTTAAGTCCACGACATAGACGCTTTCCTTGTCTATTGCCGTCGATATTGTAGAGCGAGATTCACTTGTCTTTGATGAGGCTGGTTGGAGTTGAATTGGCATAGTAATCCTTTGTCGCTTGAGTGGATATGCTTAGAAGATTATGCTTTAAGCCACTCACTAGAGAAACTTTGTTGATGGAGAGACTTCCTCTAGTGATTGAGCCATATCCAATTGTCTTTCCTCTTGCATTGTCTCCGAAAATAACAGTGGGTCCTTTGGCTTGGCTATATACGTAAGAAGACTCTGTTCTGTCATGTGTCTTGGCGACCCGTCGTCGGTACGGATGTCTTTGTTTTTCGATTCTATAGCCATGAAGCAATCACGAAAAAAATTAAAGCAACAAGGTCCCCTTTATTTTCTTTTGGGTCCTAAGGATTAACAACCTTTTGGAACCCATACCTGCCTGACCTTGAGAGAACTAGGTCTCTCAGATCTTGGAGTGAACCTTAGCAGGCATTCTGGGGCCAGATGGCCTAGGCAATTGCAAGAATGACATAAGTGGAAATTCCATATAGATTTGTTAGTGACTTTAACTGAAGAGTGATTATGATCATCCTTTTTCTTGACATCCATTCTTGGTTCAGCTTGCTTGTTGACGGTAGACTTAATTGGTTTCTTTTGAATCTTCCTAGGTAGGTTACCACCAGACTTAGCTTTAGCTTGTCTGTTGATTACCCTTTTAGGAGGATTTGGCAGAATACCTTTAAGTTTACTTTCAACAGGTAAAGGAGCCTTGCCTGTTTCATAGACAAACTTGATAGTTACCGGTAGAGGTTTAGTAGGTCTACCGCCAGCAGACTTTGCCTTAGCAGAGTTGTTGCCGGCAGACTTCACTTTCTCTACCGTTACCTTTTCAGGTTTCTCATATGAATCAGTCATCTTGGCTTTTCCTTTCTGAACTTTTGGGTAAACATAGGGAACACTTGAATAGCCAAGGCCTTGTTTCCCTTTATTTCCGAATGTCTGTTTAGAGAAAGATATATCATTAGCAGTCTCGGAGGATTCACCTTTCTCTATGACTGAAGAGAATGCCATAAGGGGCACATCTGAATATCCTATGCCAGTTTTATCATTACTAGATTTTTGGCTTAAAAGGATTTCTTCAAAAGCATCTTTGGAGCTGTTCCAAGAGTCAATTGTCTTTTGCAAGGCAATTTTCTCTAGGTCAAGTCCTTTGATGTGCTCAGATAGACATTCAATTTTGTCATAAAGGAATTTGTTTTCTTCCTTCAGCTTGATACTTTCTTGTTGACAGCTATTGAGAGTTTGAATCTCAGCTGCCATCATAGATTTCTCAGCAGTAAGTTTCTCACAGTTCTTTGCAAGTTTAACATAGGCTACTCTAAAGGAATTAAATTCTTCAAGCATATCTTGATTATCCTTGAGAAGTTCTTCCTTACTGAAGCTTTTACTGTTGGTTTCACTTTTATCCAAGGGACTAGGTGAAACTTCGACTTCATTTTCAAAGTCATAGGTAGGACCTGAATCATGAGCTATTAAGCATATGTTAGCTTGATCACAATCATCTTCAATTCCTCCTCTTCTGAATCAGTCTCAAACCATGTAGCAATCTGTTTGTCTTCTATATCTTCAGCCAACATACCCTTTTGATTTTGAAATTTTCTATAAGTAGGTTTTCGGTATGCTTCAAATTTTGGCTTTGGACATTTGGAGGCAAAATGACCAGGTTTTCTACAATTGTTACACACAAGCTCTTCCTTAGATGAGCTTTCACCATTCTTCCTAAAAGGTTGTTGGTGTGTGTTCTTCCTTCCATATTTTGCAAACTTTTGAAAACGTTTTACAAACATAGCAAATTGTTCATCTGATAGAAAATCATTTTCACAGGAGGAAGTGGAAGGTTTGTTTTCAACAGTGGTTTCTTCTTGGACCGTGGCTGGCAAGGACACAGTTCTGAACTGTTTGTCTTGCTCTAGAGCTTGATTTACTTCTAGCTCATAAACCTTCAAACTTGCGTAGAGACTACGGAGAGTCATCTCGTTTAAGTTTTTAGATTCTTTCATAGCCGTGGTCTTAACATGCCATAAGCTACCTAGAGAGCCTAGAAACCTCATGTTCATTTCCTTTTTGTCATACGTTTTACCAAGAGAAAAGCAGCTATTTATTACCTCACTGAAGCGATCGTATGCTTGTCTCAAGGTTTCCTTAGGATCCTTTTTGAAGGAATCAAACTGCTGGATGTATGTGTACTTTCTGTTATCCCTTGTGTCTTGGTCTCCTTCCAAGTATTCCACAAGAGCTTCCCACATCTCTTTTGCAGTTGTGCATCAAATCACTTGCTGGTATGTGCTTGTATCTAGAGAGCTGGTGATTATATTAATTGCTTTCTTGTCAAGCTCTACCACTTTACGTAGCCCTCTGTCCATTGATTCTTCTTTGGGAACTTCGCAGGATTCCCGATGGAGGCTAGAAGGTTGGCCTTCATTGGTATATGTTGACTGCAGATTCACGCACTTCCATAACCTGTTGTCAATGGAGTTCATAAATCGCATTACTTTATCCTTCCATACATCAAAATGACCTTCGTCCAATATTGGGACGTGGTTAGCATTAGATGTAGGCAGCATGTAGTATGTTTGTGCCATTTGATCGTATCTCTCAAGAGTTTAATCTCGGAAAAACTTGTTTTCAAAGAGTAGTGCTCTGATACCAATTGTGGGTCCCAACGGGCACAATAATAAGCTAGAAGGGGGGGGGGGTTGAATAGCTTATTGTACACTTAAAAACTTTTTAGTAAGTTCTTTGAAGGGTACTTGCAATCTATTGAAAAGATTGAAGTAGCGGAAGACCTTCAAAGTATCTGTTACAGGTCTGCCGATAAGGACTACCGGTAGACCTTTTACAAGTTACTTAAGTTCTGCTGTAAAATAGATAAAGATAATCAAAGTACTAAACAGTTCAAATAGCAGACAAACAGTAAGGAAATAACACAAGTATTTTGGGATGGTTCACACTATAAAGAGTGCTACGTCCACCACCAAGGCAGTCAACCTTGGATTTAAATAATGCACTATGTTTTCCACTAGATCTATTACAAAGAATATTCCTAATGGATCGTGTACAAAATATTGACTTGTGTTTGGGGTCTAGGGAATTAAATATCTGTAAATACAAGATATTTAATTCGTGCAGAAGTATAGCTAAGGAAAGAATAACAACAAGAAGTAGAGAAATAAATGTTGATGCACGGCTTCTTGTTGTTAACGAGGACTTCTAGATCTGTTGAGGATCTCTTGAATGCACTGAGTTGTAAGACTTGGAGTTATGGAGTTTCAGGGCAATCTTTTAAGTGTTCGATGATCTGTACAGTTGTGTATGTCTCCAGTCTTCAATGGCAGCATTTATAGCAGGTGCATTTTGAAAAGATCCGTTGGAGAAGATGAAGACTGTTACAGCTCTGTTAGGTTGAATGCATTAAATGCATGGGGCTGTCAGTCAGTGATTTCGTCTTCACAGATATCTAGAGCAAGGAATGATTTCTGAGATCTTCTAAAAGTTGTGCAATCTGGTGTCGATTCGAGAGTTGTTACGGAGGAGACAACCGCTTTTCACTTTCACTGTTTAGGGCGAAAAGTCTTCCTGCTTTTCGGAAAGCTGCTTTCGGCGGGCCTGATGTGTCAGGGAATGTCTCAGTTTAAATTCAAACAGAGATGAGATAAACTTAAAATGATCTAATAAATCGTTGAAGGATAGGACACGTCATGATAGACCAGGTGGACACCAGGTCTGCCGTTTGTAAGCTTTGAGCGGGTCTTCCGGTGAAGCTGTGAAGATGTCTTTCGCTGAACCTGTAAAGTCCTAATAAAAACTATACTTGGCAAAGTTCTATACACAGTTGCCACGCTAATCGATACGCAGCCCGATTAGCCACTGAAGTATAAAACTAGGGTAATGAACTGAACAGATATAAATCTAACATAAGAATCAACAATCTCCATGATATAGTTGCACCTGCCAAAGTGAATACAAATCCACTAGTAGACCTTGAGTCTTTAATATCAGAGATCCAATTAGCACCTGTATATCCTTCGATCACTACTGGATCTCTTGTATAGTGCAGTCCATAATCACGAGTATATGTTAAGTACCTAAATACTCTGACTATCGATTTCCAGTGATCAGTCCCAGGATTACTCGTATATCTACTCAGTTTACTCACAACATAAGCAATGTCTGACCTTGTACAAGTCATTAAGTACATCAGACTTTCTATGATTCTCGAGTATTTTACCTGAGAAACAGTCTCACCTCTATTCTTTGATAGATGTAGACTTGTGTCAATAGGAGTTCTAGCTATTGCAATGTCATCCTTGCTAAACTTTTCTATAATTTTATCCATGTAGTGTAACTGACTTAAAGTAAGTCCACTTGAAATTCTAGAAATTTTAACACCAAGGATTATATCAGCTAACCCCATATCTTTCATGTCAAATTTCAAGTTTAACATGTCTTTTGTGGATTTAATCATATGATCATTGCTACCAATGATAAGCATGTCGTCTACGTAAAGACATAAAATGACATAGCCATTTTCAGTGTCCTTTATATATACACATTTATCACATTAATTTATTTTAAATCCACAACCCAACATGGCATTATCAAATTTCTCATGCCATTGTTTTGGTGCTTGTTTTAAGCCATACAAAGACTTAACCAACTTGCACACTTTGTTTTCTTGCCCTGGAGCAGAAAACCCTTCTAGTTGTTCCATGTAAATCTCCTCTTCTAAATCACCATTTAGAAAGACAGTCTTTACATCCATTTGATGTACTTCTAGATTTCGCAATGCGGCAATAGCAAGTACTAATCTAATAGAGGTTATTCTCGTAACTGGAGAATAAGTATCAAAGTAATCAAGGCCTTCACGTTGTCTGAAACCTTTAATTACAAGTCTGGCCTTATACTTATCAATTGTTCCATCTACTTTCATTTTCTTCTTGAAAATCCACTTATACCCTGAGGGAGGTCCACTAGTTCCCAATTGTGATTTTGAAGAATGGAATCAATTTCACTTTTAATGACTTCTTTCCATTGAGGTCCCTCGGAGGAACTCACGGCCTCTTTGTAGCTTTGAGGTTCACTTTCTAGCATGTAGGTAAGAAAATCTGGACCAAAAGATTTTTCTACCCTACTTCTTTTGCTATGTCAAGGTTCCACCTTTTCTTGCTCATTCTATTCTTGTTCTTCTTCTTCCGAAGCATGTGCCCGTTTAGATGAGTTAGACTCATCACTTCTCTTACAAGGAAATACATTTTCGAAGAAAGAAACATTTCGAGATTCCATTATTGTATTCTTGTGTATGTCTTCTATCTTAGATTCGTGCTCAAGAAAACGATAAGCACTGTTGTTTTGTGCATAACCAATGAATATGCAATCAACAATTTTTGGTCCTATTTTCACCTTTTTAGGTAAAGGAACAACAACCTTTGCAAGACACCCCCACACTCGCAAGTATTTGTAGGATGGAACTCTTCCATGCCACATCTCATAAGGGCTTTTATCAAGCTTTTTGCAGGGTACCTTATTTAAAAGGTAATTAGCTGACAACACAGCTTCTCTCCATATGTTCTATGATAATTCAGAACTTAACAACATGACATTCATAATCTCTTTAAGAGTTCGATTTTTGCGTTCTGCAATGCCATTCTGTTGAGGTGCATAAGGTGCAGTGGTTTCGTGAATTATTCCATGCTTAGCGCAAAATTCAGCAAATGGTGATTCATATTCACCTCCATGATCACTTCTTAACATCTTAATCTTCTTGTTAAGTTGATTCTCAACTTCAGTTTTGTAGAGAATAAACTTCTTTATTGCTTCATCTTTACTTTTAAGAAGATACACATAACAAAATCTTGTGCTATCATCAACAAAAGTTATGAAGTACTTGTTCCCACCATGTGATTGTGTTGATTTAAAATCACACATATCAGTGTGAATTAATCCAAGTGGTTTACTATTTCTTTCAATAGAATGGAAGGACGTTCTCGTTAACTTTGCTTCTACACAAGTTTTACACTTGTGATTTTTATCAATTTGGAATTTTGGTATGCAATCCATGTTAATTAGTCTACGTAAAGTACCATAATTAACATGTCCTAGTCTACCATGCCACAAATTGGACGACTCAAGCAAGTAAACAGAAGATTTGTTCTTATTATTATTGCTCTTAGGCTTGACAACCATTACAGATAGCTTAAACAACCCATCATTAACATAGCCTTTGCCTACAAACATTCCACTTTTAGCCAAAGTTACAATGTCAGACTCAAAAACAACACGGAAGCCATGCTTCACAAACAAAGATCCGGACACTAAATTCTTCCGAGTTTCAGGCACATAGAGCACGTTGTTGAGAGTCAATTCCTTCCCAGAAGTCATCTTCAAGACCACTTTCCCTTGACCTTTGATATCAGAGGTGGCAGAATTTTCCATATAGAGCTTTTCCCCATTCTCAGTAGCTTCAAAGGTGCTGAACATCTCCTTGTTGGAGCAGACGTGCCTAGTAGCACCATTGTCAATCCACCACTGATTTGGGTTTGAACCCATCAAATTGACTTCAGAGATCACCGCAGCAAGGTTGATATCCGACACATCTTGAGAGATGCCATCCACAAGATTGGCTTCACGCTCCCTCTTTGGTTTCTTGCAAACCGTGGACTTGTGACCTTTGCCTCCACAGTTGTAGCAGTTTCCAAGAAACTTCTTCTTAGAAACTCCTCCCTTGGGACCTAAGTTTGTCCCTTTTCCAGCTCTAGCAAACTTTCCCTTGCCCTTTGAGTTTTGACCATGCTCCACGACATTGGCTTTGGCAGCCATAAAAGTGACTGTTTTCTTTTCATTGCCTCTGTTGTCCTCTTCTATGCGAAGACGAACAACAAGCTGCTCAACAGTCATCTCCTTTCGTTTATGCTTGAGGTAACTCTTGAAATCCTTCCAAGTTGGAGGCAATTTTTCAATAATTGCAGCCACCTTGAAGGTTTCACTAATTTCCATCCTCTCTATCTTAATTTCAGAGTAAAGCACTTGCAGCTCCTGTACTTAACTGTACACAGATTTAGAATATGTCATTTTGTAGTCCAGGAATCTACCAACTATGAACTTTTGGCCCCAACATTCTCGAAGGTGTACTTGTGGTCAAGAGAGTTCCATAGTTCCTTTGCTGTTTTCTTAAAATGATAAACTTCGTACAATGAGTCTTCCAACCCGTTCAGTACATAGTTCTTGCAAAGGAAATCAGATTGATTCCATGCATCCAAAGCACTAACGGCTTGGAAATCAGCATCTTCACCAACATTTGGAAGATCTTCTTTCAGAAACCTTGCCAAATGAAGCGTGGTCAAGTAAAACAGCATCTTCTACTGCCAACGCTTGAAATTCAGCCCTTTGAATTTCTCCGGTTTCTTACTATGGTTCACCAGCAGATGTGGAACAGTCACCATTTGAGCCATAGCTGCTGTATTGGTCAATAGTAGGATTCGAGTTCGAAGAGTCTCTAGTCACAGTCCTTTCAGTTCCAGTTCCAGTATTAGGAGCTAAGGTATTGTTCTCGTTAGTCATATCGTGAGATACGACAATAATCTGTAAGATTATAATATTATCTATAGAAGAGATTATTGTTATCTAAAATAACAATAATAACCATAAGAAATAATAACGTTTCAAGATTGTTGGGTAATTTCCCTATACAATCTTACATAATATAAAATAAATAAAATAACAAAACAAAACCGTGAGAGTTGCTGGTTGAGGAAGACTTGTAAAGTCTGCTGGTCGCTTTGAACGAAGTCTGCCGGTAACTTGAACCAAGGTCTGCTGGTGACTTGCAACTAAGTCTGCTGGTGACTTGAACGAAGGTCTTCTGGTGGAAATACTGGAAGTCTACTGGTGGAAGGACTGATGTGTGCTGGTGAAAGGAAGTTGTGACCGAGGTCTGTGTAATACACAATTTCCTTGAAACATTATTCGTCCCACTCCCTGTAAGTGCATGGAGTTCTTACTCGGGACGATCGTCTCCCAGGATACAACGGTGGTACCGTATGACTTTGCATTGAAGGTCCGACGAACTAAATAAGTGCCCGTAAACTATCACCAAGCAGGAGGCCAAGAAAAAGATATTCATGGTGTAACGCAATGCAGGTGTATAAGAGGAAGAGGAATTTCGTGTTCTTTGTTAAGTGTGTATTCTATTGTAGAGAATGGTTCCATTATATAGGCCAGAAAATCAACACGTTTTAGTTACTAAAACCTTTTTTATTATGTCAATTAACCACTCAATTAAAGTAGACATTAATGTTGAAGTTATGAAAATTGAATTTAAAATTCAAAAGAAAAATAAGCAAAAGGTGGGTTTGTCTAGGTAGTACAATCTGGTCCGACATTCGTGTCCGCATGTGCGGGCACATGCTCATGTCGATCCAAGCCAAATTGGACCTTGATTTGCACCCCCCCTGCGGGCGCGAGATGAATAGTTCTTTCTATACAAGCTTACCCAAACACAAGGGAACCTTTGTATATAAACCCTTTAAGCTTTTCATATTTTTCCAATGTGGGATAACCCACTTCCAACACTTCTAATGTCATACTTTAAACCTCTATAACTTATTAATCCGATATCCAAATTGGACAAATAAATATAGTATTCTTATGTACTCACGGAGAAGAACATAATTCCACAATTACCATAGTCATTACATAAATGACTCACAAATAAATTAGTGCATCAAATCCCCAATTTATTTCACTTAAAAACACTAGTTTTCCAACAAAACATCATTTTGACAATTACTCAGATTTATGAAAAATAGCGTTTTGAAAATGTATCTCAAACGCGTTTGTAAGAAAAACGTTGCGTTTTCAAAATGTTGTACCAAACAGTCCCGAAGAATCATAAATCGTGTACTTGATGAGCACAATACTGATTAAGCTGACTTTGAACTGCATTGTATTTTTAATTTGTACATTATTTTAACTGTATTAAATGTTAAAGAAAATTGCGCCTAATCCTCTGCCCTTCCTCTTTTGATTGATAGATGAGTATTTCTTTAAATAAAAGTAGATCGGGATTTGGTAGCCGAAGAAAGTGTAAGGGGAATGTTCAAAGGTTGTTGATTTCACTTTCAATAAATTAGGAAGAAAAGAAAAATATAGCTAACATTGTACCGTTTTTACTATTTAGAGTTGATGTGACTTGTTCTTGATGGTAAATTACTTCTCAAAATATTGAAGAAAATACAAATTTTCAAAACTTTTGTACCCATCCAAATCCTCAACATTTTTAATTTTTTCCTCCTACACAATCAAATTTTCAAAAATTTCCTTATGTTCCACAATCTCCTCAAAAATTGCCAAATTTTCAAAATGTCCCCCGAGCTCCATTTTTTCCTTGCCCACCCGAATATTGGTCGGACACAACCAATTTGGGGTGTCAACCTATTTTTATACTAATTCACTAATATTGCTAAACTTTGTCTTCAAACGAGTGAAGGAGAAATAGTATTGATGTCTCTTGCAGCGATAAAGACACGACTTTACTGGTATGTTGGGTAGCCTTGATTGTGTGCAATGTGAATATAAGAATTGTCTGGGGACAACCATGGGGTCCCAACAATTATACTTGAAGCAGTTGCTTCTGGAGACTTGTGGATATGACAAGCCTTTTTTTGGATTCGCGGGATCGTGTAATGATATCAATGTGCTTAATGAATCAAATTTGTTTAACAATGTCTTACGAGGGGACATACCAGAGGTTAATTTTACATTCAATGACATGCATTATACAAAAGGATACTATCAAATAGATGAGATCTATCCAGAATGAACTACTTTCGCCAAGAGATTTCCTTTCCCGCTGGATGCAAAGCACAAGATGTTTAAGGATCAATAGGAGGGTGCGAGAAAGGATGTCGAGCGACCATTTGGGTGTTGCAAACTCGTTGGGCAATAATTAAATGACCAATACGATTTTGGTACAATGAATTGAACAATTGAGGGATATTATGCATACTTGCATAATTTTGCACAATATGATTGTTGAAGATGAGGGCGATGCAGTAGTCGATTGGACCGATGATGAAATAGATAGTTCAACACAAGTATTTCAAGGTTCCATCCAAGAGTTCAAAGAATATCTTTGAAGAAACTCTGAGATACGTTATAACAAATTGCATTATCAACTTCGAGCCGATTTAGTTGAGCATATTTGGGCGCACTACAATCACAATGAGTGAAACATTACTATTTATTAATTACACAGTATTTCACTTTTTTATTTGTAATTTACTGCTTGTTTGTAGTTATTAATTGTTTAATGTTGTGCTCCTTTTTAAATTTATAAAATTTCAATAATATTTTCAAATCGTTATTGTTCAATATATATATATATATATAGAGGGTTTTTTTTGTGGGAGATGATGTGACACGTGTGGAAGTCACAAAAATCTCAAAAATCGTCATCCACAATGGTGGATACTCTAAGTTGAGTAATATGTAGTTTGAACATGCATCTTATATGACTTGGCTGCCCTGCTTCGGTCCATTTTGATGTTACCCACAAGGAGATTGAAGTAAGATCAGTTGGTGCTTGTTTAATGAAGCATTTTGATTAAAACGCTGGTAAATAAGGGCACGAAAAATCAAAAAAAACAAAACAAAACAAAAAACAAATGGAAGAATGGAAGTCAGCATGATGGCCGACTCTCCACCACATTTTTATCTTCTCATTTTAAAACCAAACCATCCCTCATCATCATTGTGTTCCCTCTTCATTGTTGACATAATTTTTCAACCTCTCCCATCGGCCATCACATATCACTCAATCCCCCAAATACTTTTTTTTTTAACCTCCCTCCAATCTTAGAGTATGTAATCAATATCCAATTGGTTTCTAAAAGCATGTATAATGGTTTTCTTAAATCAAATCAAAAATTAAATATAACCCATTAAAAATTAATAAAATAATCAATTAGATACTTATTTGATTTAAAATTAAAAAAATCTTTTCAATGTTAATACAAAATCTAACACATTTACATATTCTACTAATGACTAGAAATTTGAAAAAAATCATAGAAATTTTTTCTGATATCCAAATGAAACAAATCAAGTTTTTAGTTATAGGTAAAAATGTGTACTTTAAATTATTTAAAAAAATAATCCGCTACACACTTGTGGATATTTTATAAAACATCTACTACACACTAGCGGATGCTTTGTCCGAAATCGAAAAAAATACAAATAAATGGTTTTTTGTTCGTAATTGAAAAGAAAAAATAAACCGAATCAAAATCAATTCAATTCACATGCGCTAGCATGCCTTAACAATAGAAACCGAATCAACAATGACACGTAATCAAAATTACGTGAAGGGGGGACTGGGGGAGGGAGGGAGGGAGTAGTATAGTTTAAATGTGGAGAGAAGTAATGAAGTAATTTTATTTTACCCTTTAAAAGGTATTACGTTTAGTGATTTTGATGTTACGCAAAGGTATTATGTTTTTTTTTTTTTGTTAAAATCATTAATGATTTTTTTTAAAATTCTCAATTGGATGGGAATATTTGGGTTAGATTTAAGGAAAAACCCTCATTATACATGCTCTCATGGTCCAATAGAGGATCAAAACTCTTTGGACATCAAAATTAAGTAGTAGTTGAGTATCTAGTTGAAGTACGCAACCATTTCTTAATCAACCGACTCTCTTTCTCTCTAGAACAAGGAAGTGAGTCTGGTTATTTTATTTTTTTTTGGGAAAAATTTTGGCGGATTTTTTTTCTAAGTTTTTAACTATAAAAGTCCATTATTCTTTTTTTTAAAACCATAAACGATCACGTTTCGAAATATTGTTCCAAAAATATCATCGTCTTCTTCAACAACTCCGGCAACACACTTTGAATTTGAAAATTACGATTGTGTGCAACGAAACATGGATCAACCTACCCTAGGTAGTTGGGGTTGAGGGGGTTCGGGGGCAACGCCCCCGAAAAGTAAACAAAATTTTTGATTCATGAAATACGAAAGTAAAATGGATCTGTGTTGGATTGAATGATTTTTCAGTTGGGACGAAGCCATAAAAAGATGAGGAAGAAGAAGGTTTACAACGAAGGAGATTAAAGAAGAACGTGGAGGACGTAAGCTGGTTTTTTACGCTATTGTATCGCGATACAAAAATGAATTAGATAATATTTATGCACTGCGGTTCAAAGTTTAATTTCCTAGCCTATTTTTGCATCGCGGTTCAAAATTTAATTTCTAGGTTTATTTTTGCACCGCGATTCATAAATTTAATTGCATTATTTTTACGCCATAGTTCAAAGTTTAATTTCTCAGTCTATTTTTGGACCACGATTCATAAATTCCATTACATTAATTTTACACCGCGATTCAAAGTTTAATTTACTACCCTATTTTTGCATCACGATTCATAAATTTAATTGTATTATTATTTGCACCGCGGTTCCAAATTTAATTTCCTAATCTATTTTTGAACCGCGATTCATAAATTTCTTTGCATTAATTATTGCACCACGGTTCAATAGTTTAATTGTAAGGTGATGCAAAAATAATGACCTCCGTAGAGCGCATACGATTCATTAAGAGTATCGTAGTCATTTTGCCACTAAAAGTGACTTTTTCCTGTTGAAAAAAAAAGAGGGTACTGTAATGATTAAAAACTTCAAAAAGTGGACCGGCTCGCAAATTTTCCTATTTTTTTTATTTTGGGCCTTTTTGCAATTCAAAATAAAAAAATATTTTTAAAAAGTACATATTTTCATCTATAAATAGAAACTTGGTTCGATCCATTTGAACACCAAACGAACTTTTCTTCAAATTTTGAAGTTATTGGAGATAAAGATGGTAGGGTATGTAAAATTTTGACTTCAATATGAAAAATCCCCTGATGTATCCACCCAATCTCAAAATCCCCCCAACATACGAAGTGTGCCTATGTGGTACCTGATATTACCATTTGTCTCATGATGCCCCCTCCCGTTAGTGACCGTTATGAATGAGGCATTAAGTGGCACGTAAAAGGTCACATGCGGGGCATTTTTGTCATTTCCAACCCTTCTTCAATGAACACAGAGACCACTTACTGTGTATGTACATGTCGGTTGCAAATTGAGCCCACAATGGCAATCCCCATCCTTCCTCTTCCTCTACGTATAAAAGTCAAGGTTGCTTCTTACAAATTAATAGATTGACAAAAATAACCCTTCACCAAATAAACCACCCACCATTTAATTAAGGACAAAACAAGTAAATTTACCATAACAACAAATAATGTTTGGACAAAAATAGCCTCAAATATAATAAATCATCTACCATTAATTAACGTCAAACTAGTAAATTTGTCATAGACTAATTAATTCTATTAATAATCAAATAATAATTTGATCCCTTGACTTGTACATATTTTAAAGTTAGGTCCTACAGTTTTGAATTCTATTTATTTCGTTTTGTATTTTTATTTTCTTATCAGTTTTCCCCTCCTACCATTATCGTTACAAATGTCGTCCAATATTTTTTAAAATAACAAAAATACCCTTACTCAGTCGAGAGACTAAAACTTTATTTGAAACTAAAAAATAATATGGTATTACTTTCTTAAATAATATAATTTTACTCAGTAAAGACATTATATAAGTAAATGAAAAAAAGTTACTATAATAATAGATTTGTTAGTGAGTGTATCAAGATATTAAGCAAAAATATATAGTGTCTTTAGCTATTACCCATGAATAAGCTAAGAGAAGTGAGTTAAGAAAATGTGTCATAGTGTCAATAAGATGAAGAAAAGAAGAACCAATTGATGAATTTGTGCGTTTTGTTACAAAAGAAAGCAAAAATCTACAGTTTACTTCTTTGAATTTTTAGACTACTACAAGCAACTTTAAAAACTATCATACTGGTCCTAACTTATAGATATTACAAACAAACCACTGTTAGTAACCACAAATAACTAGGTTTAAAATATTTTACTCATTCCTATAATTGGGTTCCAAACCTCTAACCTCCTTTTATCTTAACTTGCTTGCTCCTTTTCATAGAACCCGAAGTAGTTACGTGTGAGAATCTCTATATTCCCCTCCCTGGCTATCAACTTTCTTTTCTTCTACCGCAATTCTCCTTTAATTGAAAGAGATTGTCACAAATCAACATCCTTTCAAGTAGTTCCATCCTAAATTAGATTGTTTCATTGCTTAGTAATTTGACACCAAAAGTGGATAGGAAGTAAGAAATGAGACACGTTTGAAGAAAAAAGTCTGACTAATCAGAAGCTAAAGAGATTCTATGTTTCTATTTTAGCAAGACGAGGTGAATGCGTTTCTTGGTGATGATTATGGCGGTGCTGACGACCGCAGGGATAATGGTGTTAAGGGCGGTGGTGACAGTGATTTTAGGGATGACAGTGGTGGATTAGATGAAATCCATCGTTGTGAGATTTCCTAATCATCAAATTTTCAAATATCCATATGGGTTTCAGATTCAATTTGAAATTTTGAAAATTCAAAAAAATTGAATTTGAGTTTGTAAAAAGTGAAATTTAAGGTTGTGGTGGTGGTGTGTCTATCATTGATGGGTTTTTCAAATGAGTTACTTTGAAAAAAATGAGTAAGGAATTAGAAAATGAAATAAAATTAAATAAAAAAAATTAAATTTTGGACTAATGGTGAAATTTGAGGTGGTAGTAGTGATGGTGCTGAGTCTATGAATGATGAGGTTGACGAAAGAAAATGAGGGCTAAAAAATAAATTTTAAATTTCATTTTTTTGGAGTACTGCATTTTTTAACTTTGAATTTAAATATCAGACAAAGAATAACCAATTTTGGATTATTTAAATAATTATTTTTTAATTAAAAAATATTTTAAATATTAAATGGCAAACTAAACGATGAAATTATAACAAATCCCACTTTGTGCCACAAGCGAAATGACCAAAATAATCCTCATGTACATGATTTTCCATCACTATTTTTAATGCCCATCGACGAGAGAGGATAAAGTGGGACAAATCGAAAAAACATGTAGGAAAGTGAGACATCATAAGTTGGGAATGACATCATTAGAGGTATATGACAAATTGTAACTATAATACTTCATTGGTTGGTGAGTATCGAGATATTAAGCAAATCTATAGCGTGCTTAGTAATTGCGTGTGAATAAGCTAAAAGAAACGTGTTAAGAAAAGGTGCTATAATGTCAAGAAGATAAACAAAAATGGAGAACTTAGTTGACAAATCTGTACGTTTTGTTAGAGAAGAAATTAAGTTAGAATCGATAGGAAAGTCGTTTGAAGAAAGTAGTTCCACTTAATGGAAGCTAAAGATATGTTATTTTTCTATTTTAGCAATGCAAGGTGGACATGTTTATTGGTGGTGGTGATAGCTGTGGCGGCATTTGCATGGATGCTGGTGGTGGTTAGGGGTGGTGGTGGAGGCGATTATAAGCATGACAGTGGTGATTTAGGTGGAATACGACATTGAACAAAGGAGTAAGAAATGAAACAAAGAAATAAGATAAAATAAAAAAATTGATTTATAGGCTAATGATGTTATTTGAGGTGGTAGTGGTGGTAATGGTGGTGGGTGTATGAATGATGGGTGTATAAATTAAATAAATTCTAAATTTAATTATGAGACAAATTAAAATAACAACATTGTTAGTCTTACAACTAATTTTATAACTTTCCTTACTACTAAGCCTTCAATGGCAAAAATGTCTTTGTTCAAAACAACTTTCCGTTTCTTCAAAGCATAGTTGTAAGGAAAGTAGTATAATTAGTTTTAAGGATATCATTTTCCTTACAATTTCTCTTCATTCAAGCCCGTCTCTCTTTCCGATGAATTCGTCGATAAGGCTTATGTGTTTTTTGTTAATCGCATGTTTTTACTGGGGTTTTTAGTAAGTATAGTATATACCCTCTGATTTCTACTTTAGGCGCGACTTTTGCATGGAATAGAATGAGGACGATCAGAGATGGAGTTTGGCTAGAATCGAAGGAGGACGACGCCAAAGCTGTGATAGGCGTGACCGAAGTGGGAAGGGTTTGGGCTGGAGATGGCGACTATTATGGTGGAGCGAGAGATTGGAACTTGCACCGGGAGAAGAGGGAAGGAGAGGGTTTGAGATTATAGTATTTTACTTTTAATACATTTACCCCTAAAGCAGATAATAAAAATGTCATTTTTGCCCCGCACGTGGAAGACCATGTACTATTCAACGTGAATATTCTGACGTCCATCACTGATAGGGTGAAAAATGGAAAAAAGAAATGTAACGTCAGATATCATTATGAGACAAACCTTAGGTTGGGGGTGCATTATACGATTAGGTGGATACCTTGGGGGGAAATTGTAATTTGGTCATATAATTATTTTTGAATTATTGAAACAATTATTTATTATTATTTTATTTAAAAACATATTTTAAATACTAAATGGTTAATTATATAATGAAGTTATAACTAAATCTCATTTTCCACCCCAAGAAAAATGACCAAAATAATATTCATGTGACATGCATATACCATTTTCTGTGGGTTACTATTTTTAAAACCTATAGACGGGAGGGAGCAAAGTGGGACAAATAGAAAAATAAGTTATGAACGTGAGACATTTCGTAGGTTGAGGTCAAATGTGAGATTGAGTGTGCAATTTTAGGAGCTAATCATATGTTTACCCCATCAAAATTAGCCCAAAATACACATTATCCCCTAAGGCATCCACCAAATCCACTTTGGTCCTCAACGTAATTTTGTAGCATTTTCATATTTCATATCAATTTTGGTGATTGTGATGTAACGTGTGGTAATCGTAATGATAGAAATGGTAGTGAATAATGTTTAAGATCGAGGATTTGATCCAATCAAACCATAAACCATATTAATGGTGCCAAGGAGAAATTTGTTGGAGTTTAAGCTGGGATGATGAAGACGGATTGAATCATGACGTGCCTCATCATTGTCGTATACATCTGTGATGAGTTCAAATATGAGTTTTTGAAATTCATCGTGTATGCTTATGTATTGTGTTTCTGACTTGGTCTTTTAACATCGGCGGCTCTGACAGCTTTATTTTTTTGTGGGTTCTTATTCATGGCGGCCTTGACACCTGAATGTGATCCTCTAATCTTGTGTTCTATCTTTCTCTGATATGATTCTGCACTATTTTTATTTATTTTTATATATAAAAATTTGAATAAAAGATTTATATACTCTTGAGTTTTATCTCACTTAAAATTTAAATAAGATGTCATTGTTGGAGAAGAAGCAGAGAAAGCGTTGTCGGAGAATAAGAAAAATGAAGTTTCTCTTTGGGTAATAAAAGCAGAGAAAACATTGTTAATGTATCCAAAAATGTTCGGTTACACTGGGCTTTGAATATCTGGATATCTGGCTTTCAATCTATCCTTGTCTTGAGGCCCAAACCGGTCAAAGAGCTTCCAAAACAAACGTAAACTGGGCAGGGGCTTTCCCTGCAAAAGCACTCCGGTATGATAATCAGAAAACCAGCAAGTGCGTATAAATTTTGACAGAGTTTAGCCTTAGTCAGGAATCACGTACCTCCCTCCCTTGATTGGAGGGGTTTTATAGCCTTCATGGGAGACTAAATAACTCCCCATTAATTATCAGCGCGTATGGCGGGCACATTAACTGCCACGTCTAGCACAACGACATCATCATGAATGTGTCCAGGATGACCGTTACTTGCATGACCAAGATTGGTAAGCCTGCTCGTTGAACACTTGCGAGCTGGGCGTTTAGCCCCCAGCTCGTTGCATTTAGCTCCCAGCTCGTTGTACACTTGCCGATTTGGTATTTAGCCCCCAGATTCTGAGAGATGAATGGTAGGCTCTCACACCAAACTGATCTAAATCTGGCCGCTGCCCACTTCATAATTTCGACTTGGACCTTGGGGTGCACGTGTTTCGCTCATGACTAAAGAAAATGTGCTAGGCACGTGACTTATGTCTGGGCCTATTGGGCCAGGCAGTTCAGTAGCCCCCTGTTCCTTGTTTAGCGAGTATCTATGCTCGGAGCGAGGAGAAGTGTCTTAAAGCTTTCCAGATCTGATCGTTTATAAGACTGATTCATTTTGAGGATTCACAAGTGGTTACCCCCTGCCAAGTGTTACAAGTGGGTGCCAACCCTAAGAGGTTTAACCCCAAAGGGACGGGCCGCCATTTAGTCGTCTTTCACTCACGCGTGCGCATGTACTGAGGCATCATTTAATGCAACGCTTCGGTTCCCACGCTATGTTGATGAGACAAGCGGCCTCGATAACCACCCCAAGACAGTTTCCCTACTATAAAAAGAGAGAACCCCCCTGGTTCATACTTTTCCACATTCGAAGAATCCTGGCAACAATCCTCATTCCTCCTTTGCATTTAGCCAAGAAAAAACAACCTACATGCGAAATCGAGACTTCCAAGACCCTCTTCAGTTCAATCTTCCAATCAACAGGTATTTCTTGACTTGCACCCACATTCAAAAATTAATTTGTTTCCCTTCTATTCCTTTATTTTTACTGTCAGAGAGTCCCAATCCCGGGGTTTAATGATGCTGGCTGGGTATATGATGACGGTTCTGTTACGATCTAAAAATCCATCTTTCGTGAACTAGGGCGTCTGATACCCATTTCCTCTCTATTCATCTTGAATCTCCTTCTCTCACCAAATGGCACAAACCTTTAGAACATCACGGGTCTAGGTGTTTCACGAACTTGTCCAGCCTTACAGGGGGGGAATCAAGGAATACCTGACTAGTGCCCCGTTCGCTGGTCTTAGGATGAACCCTTACCATGGGTTTTTGTTTGTTTGCTCTTGCCTGTCTACCCGAGCAGGGTTTAACGTGTATTCCTCGATTCCTGTAGGATGTCTTCTGGCGATGAATCCAACTCTGAGGTCGAAGGGCGCAGCTACGACCATGGAGCCTCGACTGAAAGTGTGGAAAACCTCGAGACTGAATCCTCTAGCTCTGAAGAGACCGAGCTGTAAGAGGCCCCAATAAACCATAAAAAGCCTGAAGTTGGCATGGAAAATATTCCTGGAGCCCCGCATGAACTAGAAAACGAACTGATCTAGCCTGAACAAACCCACTGCGAAGAGGGTAGGCGATCTGGAAATGACCCCCCGAGCACGAGCGATCCACGACCAAAAGAGAAAAGTCTTAACAGTCTCAAAGGCAAACAAGTCACACATAGTGCTCCCACCCAACTTAAATGGGACGACTTAACCTGCGAAGACGATGTGTCCGCCTGGTTCTACTCGCTGGGTATGGACCCCAAAAATTACCGTGTAAAGGCCTTCGACCTAGATATCGAGAAAAACGGGCATAATTTCCAAGGAGAGCGCATGGTCTTCTACTTTGATTTCTTCCTTGTCGGCCTTAGGCTTCCCTTAGATCCCTTTTTCTCTGAATTCCCGATCTTAAATAACGCCCTTCCGTGCGATCTGACCCTTACAACCGTGAGGTTTCTGGTCGCCTACACCATTGCCTGTTGGCTACTCAGGTTTAAACCCAGCATGGCTTTATTCAAAAAATTCTTTTTGTTCTCTTTAGACAAAAAGAGTAGCCGTATTATTGGTCGGTCCAACCCCAATTACTTCAAACTCCTCACCGAAGGCCCCAATAAGGTTGATGCCTGGGATGGAAAGGTATTGCTCATCGAGTCCCGAGTCGGATGGCCTTTTGCCCCATGCGTGGAAGAGTTAGAGATTGCCAAGTATGACAGAAATGCATTTCGAGCAGGAGAACCCCAGATAGCCAAAGCATTTAGGAAACTGTTTGGTGTCAAGGAAGGGAAGAACGGACAAGACTGGGTGTTAGACTGGGTAGCCCTTACATCTGACTCCTCCCTACTTCGCCTGACTGGGATACTGAGTTGGCCTGCTGAAGGGATAGAAGCTAGAGTCATTATAGATGCCAAAGAACCTCACCCATACTGGGGCAGCTGTCATGGAGGAAGATTCCCAAGCGAGTGTCCATACTGCGAGCTAGCTAGGACCAATTGCACCACCCTGTCTTTTCTCTAAATGGTTTGCATACTAGTTTTTCAATCCAGCTCTTCCTTATATTTTATTTCAAACCAAAAGTTTACAAATTCGCCGTATCTTTTCTTGCAGACATGAGGCAACTAGAAGACTCCAACAGATTCCTTCAAGCTATGAAGAGGGGTGCCACAAGGAGAAATACTCAGATGGCCTCCTTAGAGCCTGCTCGTCTCCCTACCATCCCCGTTGCCAGCACAGGTCGTGGGACGAGCCGAGGACGTAACGAGCCAAGCCAAACTGCCACTCCTGCCCGTACGGCTGCTCCTGCTATAACCATCTCTGCTGCTACTAGCCCGACCGTTCCTGCTACCGAAACAGTGCCAACCAAGTGACCTGCCACCGAACTCCCCACTAACAGAAGAACCCAATCGAGGATAGAGAAAAGCGAGCAGGTTGAAACGTCAAGCTCTCAAGCGCCCTCATGGCAAAGAGACAATTTTCAAATGGCAGAAACCCAGGAATTTGCTGCCAAGATAATTACCAAGGTAGCCAATGTACCCGACCTAGCCAATATCAATACAAACAGACGGGGCGGGCATGCTGCCACTATCGGGCTAGGCATAGTGAAGAGGCTCCGCCATACTGGCATTCGGAAGAGGAGTACCAAGCATTCCAGCTCGGTCCTCATTGGCGAAATAGGGATGTGCATGGCCGAGGTAACTAACTCCCTTACTCTGTTCTTGCAAATAGACCCCAGATGTTTTTAATTTTGTCTGATCTTAATTTTAGGTGGCCTCTAAAACTGAGTTGCTATACGACCGGCTCCTTGACAATCTCAAATCCTCCGGCTCGCTGACCGTGGAGAAGAATCATCTTGAAGAACAAGTCAATACCCTCCGAGCTGAGCTTAAAGAAAGCGAAGAAGCCGTGACCACAAAAGTTATCGAGCTTTCTGATCGATGTCTTATTTTAATTATTTTCCTTGCAAGTGGACAAGACTATTGTAGAATAGTTTTGGGATGCAAGGGTCGAACCACAGAGACAAGAAGATCACAGATAGCACGATTATCGGTAGCAAATTATTAAACTAAATGGGGTTTTTATATTGATTTTAATCTAAACTAATTATTATTCTAATGTTTAACTAATTAGCAACAATCACAATTTATGAAGATCTTATGGTGGAGGGAAATCTAGGATTAGGGTTTCACTTGTATCTCCTCTATGGCTTATTTTAATAAAGTATCATTCAATTTCTTGGGTTCGTTCACAAAATATAGATATAGCTTGTGAATTACCATTCAGTCTCCATCTTCAAATAATTCATCAATTCTATATCCTAGGCACAATAACATATGATCTAACTGTCACTTAGGTCATACATGGAACCTGACCCTAACTTATCACTCTCGTGTATCGATAGGTTTAATTTATTGTGATGGTGAGCCAGTGTACGACATATGCACATTGATCATGCAGTTATCCGCACCTCTAAGCCTTTATTATTCACGATTATATTCATTTGTTCAAAGTGAAATAATAGAGGGATTGATAATCACTACAATCAACAAGAATTGAATGAATAAAGATATAATTAAAGCATAGATTCGATACAAGTTACCTCCCAACTCCTAGATTAATGGGTGATTAGTTATCCTTGAAGATGAACAACACATGGAGATGATAGAATACATGGATCGATCTTCAATACTTGTAATTACAACAACTAATTATGTTATACACACTAAAGTCTATTCTAAAGCTATAGAAAATTGCTTTTTGGCTGTCCTAAAGCTTTGGCTACCGGCCTCTATTTATACCATGGAGTTGTAGGGGGATTAGGTCTTCTAGCCTGGCGTGAAAACCCAGAAAATCGCATCCTGACTACCTTGCGGCCGCAAGGTAAGAGGCACCTTGCGTCCGCAAGGTCTTTCATAATACCGGGGCTTGAAGTCTTGTCACACTGCCTACCTTGGGGAGGCAAGGTAGGATACACCTTGCGGCCGCAAGGTGTCCAGCTTTCTCTTGCCGTTTCTTCTTTAATTTACACTTTGACCCCTTCTTGGAATTTTCACCAAAAAGCCTTATAATTTGTATAATATCACCTAAAACCCTGAAACTCATAAAACAACTGAAAAACATACATCAGTAGCAAAAAGCCTCGTGAAATCGCTCAATTTAAGTCATAAAAGTATATGAAATCGACGTATAAAATACATCGATCACTTTCAAGCTGGAGGAGGAGAAGAAGACTTTGGAAGCTCATCTCAGCTTTTCCAAGAAATCTGAGGAGACTACTCTCAACAACATTGGGTAGGTGAGGAAGGAGCTCAAGGAAACACTTAACCAGTTGGAGAAAACCAAGGCGGAAGCCTCTAAGAGAGAAAATCAGCTAAGAGAAGAGCTGTCTCAGCCTGACGAGGAGCAAGAGCAAGCAATCATTGCCAATTACAAGAGCTCCGAGGATTTCCAGGCTTGCGTTGAAGATAAGGCCTACCCTTTCTTCCTTCAAGGGGTGCACCACGTCTTAAGGCAGTTGGCGTGTAGCGGGATGGACATTCAACTAGAAGTACTTGCTGAATGGGGAACTAACACCCCTTTCTGTCCCTCTGCTCGTCCGGGACATGCCTTGGAGCCCTATACTGAGGATGAACTGATTTCTCTGGCCCAATCAAACACACAAAAAGGGCTTGCTTTGCTGGACCCCTCAGAAGGCTAGCGCGTGGTAATGCATCGATGACCCGGATCCGATGGCCAAATCACAAGAGGCTTCAACCTTGGCTACCCACTGTGCCGGTGATGACGAGGATGTGATCGTGATCGAAGAGACTACAACCAAGCAAGTGGTTGACCCTTGCCAAAGCACTCCTCAAATCGTTCCCTCCGACCCTTAAATCTCTTTTCCGGCCTGCGTGCCACAACATTGAACTTTTCATTACATTTCCTGCAAAACAATTTACAGTATCTTTTGGCATGTAATATTGACATTTCTGCACTCTCACTATCAATGCTTGTATTTGTTCAATAATGTTTTAACACTTTATAAAACCCATCTTTTAAATCGAGCAAGCACATTCCGAGCTTGAAGAAAATAAAAAAATACACAACCCTCGAACACCAATCCCTTCAACTGAGCAGAAAAAATCAGTTCGATGAAGAAGCATAATCAAGGAAACGGTCTCACAAACAAGGTATACTATTGCCAATGTAAGAGAATAATCAAGATAACTTTAGACCACACTCGAACACCAACTTTTTAATCAGGCAGGAAAAACCCATGCCCGCCAAAAGCATAATCAAGTTTACACTGAATGCCGCAAGCGGGATACTCGAAAAATGAAGCCCAATGTATGCTCATTCATTTCATCCCAACTTACATCAAAGCAGAAAGAAAAACACAGCTTAGACAATACCAATCAACGGTAATGCTTTTTCTAGTGATCTACATGCCATGGATGTTTCAGCTCGCTGCCTTCATCTGTTCGCAACATATAGGTCCCCTCGACAATTCTGACGACTTGGAAAGGACCCTCCCAGTAAGGAGAAAGTTTCCCCCATTCTACTCGATGGCCTGTTGCCTCAATT
The DNA here is from genome assembly GCA_013146195.2 of Codonopsis lanceolata. Classification (NCBI taxonomy): domain Eukaryota; kingdom Viridiplantae; phylum Streptophyta; class Magnoliopsida; order Asterales; family Campanulaceae; genus Codonopsis; species Codonopsis lanceolata. The sequence continues at coordinate 120,001,817 of CM028382.1, forward strand.
TTTCGGAGAACCCAATCGCCCACAGCAAATGACCGACCACGAACCCTCTTATCGTGGTGGGCCTTTGCTCGTTGTTTATAATTGACCATTCGCATCTTAGATTCCACACGTTTCTCCTCCAACAAATCAAGATCCGCTGCACGAGCTACAGTGTTGTATTCAGTATCATAATGAGACACCCTATGACTTGACAAGTATATTTCCACTGGAACCATGGCCACAGATCCATAAGTAAGAGAAAAAGTCGTTTCACCCGTGGGCCCTTTAACCGATGTTTTGACTGCCCACAGGGCTGATGATAACTCATCCACCCATCTCCCCACTTTATCTTCGAGATTTCTCTTGAGAGCGTGCAAGACTTGCTTATTAGCTGCCTCAGCCTGCCCATTGCCCTGAGGATACGCCACAGAGGATTGCCAATGTTTCACACGCATCTGCTCGCAGGCCTTTGTGAATTTTTCCGAAAACTGAGTCCCATGATCAAAAACTATTGCCCGAGGTACCCCAAAACGACACCAGATATGCTCATGTACAAAATCAATCACATTGACCTCGCTGATGGTTGCTAAGGGTTTGGCTTCTACCCATTTCATGAAATAATCCACTGCGACCACCGTATATTTAAACTTTGAACGAGCCACCGGGAAAGGACCAATCAGGTCTATACCCCACATATCGAACGTCCATGATGCCACCACCGGAGTCTGCTCGGTGGAGGGTGACCGAGGTATATCAACGTAACGTTGACACTTATCACACCGTCAAACATACATCTCTGCATCTCACCTCAGTGTAATCCAATAAAAACCCGCAGCTAAAGCCTTTTCTGCGAATGACCGTTGACCCGGATGCCCTCCACATTTTCCTTCATGAATTTCACCCAGTATGCCCTCGGTTATCTCTGGCCGCACACATCTAAGTAAAGGCCTGGTATATGACCGCCTATAGAGGACTTTGTCCAGGATAACATACCGACATGCTAGTTTTTGAATGGTCTGCGCTTCCGACTTGTCCTAGGGAAACGCTCCTTGCTCGATGTAATATTTTAAGTCATTTATCCAACATTTCGTAGCGGGCTCAATATCCATGATTTCCTATTTCTCTATCGCTGGTACTTCCAAGTACTCAATCATAACCTCGAGATATAAAGATTGAATTTCTTCTTCGGCCATCTTCGAAAGATAATTTGCACGCATGTTATCTTCGGGGCCAATTCTAACCAGCTCCCAATAATCAAAATCCTTCAAAATCTCCTTCACCATGGCACAGTATCGAACCAGAACTGGATGATGGACAGCATAATCACCCTTGACCTGATTTACAACCAGTTGCGAATCACAGTAAATCACGATCTCGCGCACCCCTACGTCCTGTGCGAGCTCAAGCCCTGCAATCAATGTTTCATATTCTGCTTGATTATTTGATGCTGGAAACTTGAAACGCAAAGCCTTCTCAAACTCCACACTTGCTCGGGGGGGGGGGTATAGACACCCCAATTTCGTACCCCTGGTATGTGACTCTGACATGTGATATGAAGAACTGTTCAAACTTAACAAATATAAAGTTGCAGGAGTTAAAAATGCGAAAGGCAAAGCAAGATGCGCAAAACAGTGAATTGCTAGGGGTGAAAGTGTCAAAAATGAAAGAGGAAAAGGAGCTTGGCGCGGCCTAATGGAGGTTCTGGCGCCGCGCCAAGGAGATGATATTGCCGCGCCAAGGGTGCTACTGTAGCCTCTCGACTTAACGTATTGTACAATTTGTAAAGGCCGCGGTACACACCAAAGCAGCCGGCTGAGAAATCAAGAAATTCCCAATGAGTCCTCCATTCCTCCTATAAATTGAGGTGTCGGGTCCCCTTTCAGAACAAGATTTTTGATCGCGAAGAAACTCTGTCTCTCTCTCTCCGCGTTCCGTCGAAGAAATAGATACGAGAGGTGTGAGATAGGTGAGTGAAGCCCACTAAAGTCTCCAAACCCCGTCCAAACTCCGCCAAAATAAATATTCACCGGTTATAAGTGATCCCTAGCCTAGTTGTTAGGTATCCACCTCACTTCCCCGGCCCAAAAATCCCAAAGTGCCGTACTTCCGCCCGAGTAATGAGCTGAAAAACCAAAAACTAAGCCGTTATTCCGCCCAACCAAAAAGGCCAAAACCTACCAAAATAAGCTGTCACTCTGCCCGAGTAGACAAGCCAAAAGTCACCAGAATAAGCAGTTACTCTGCCCAAATCAAAACAACAACCACAAAAAAAAAAAAAAAAAGACTCCCTCTCCCTGAAGGACAGAGTGAGCACACTACCGCTCTAAAAGGTAAAAGCCTTTAAGGGCGTTATTTTATTTATTTGTTTACTTTTCCGTTCATTTATTATTTTAAAGTTGTTATTTAAATCCGGCACAATGTAGTCAATATAAGCCGTTGTGCTGCCTGGATTAGTATAGAAAATATTATGTAAAAGAGCTGTTATAATGGCCAAATATTTTTAAGTACATTGGTAATTATTGTAAGGAAATGGCTGCGAGTCAGTAAATAATGTAGCCTCGGATGTATTCGTTTTAATTTCCTGTCTTTTAATGCTTTATTTATTTGCTAAATAAATATAACAATAAACATACTTCAGTCAAAAACCACTTTTGAGACCGAAAGGGCGAGTTGGGTGCCTAGCACCTTCCCAACTCGTAACTTAGCCTCCGAACCCGTTTTCTTTTCTCTGGTTTATTTTTCTTTCTTTTCTGGTTTTGCTTTATTTTTGCATTAAAATAAAGATGGCGACTCTAAAACTTTCAGATCCAGTGGGGCCTCGCAACACTCCTTCTTTGCACTTTTCCATTCTCCCCTAAAAAAGGAAGAATGAGAATGGAAGGGTGATGTATTCTCATATCCTGGTATCCCTTAAAAAAAGGATAACTTGATATGGGAAACCAAAACACTACTAGAAAACAGATAATTAGCGACGGAATTATTAGCGACGGAAATTTCCGTTTCAAATCAGCGACGTAAACTTTAAATTAGCGACGGAATTCCGTTTCTAAATTATTATTAGCGACGGAATTCCTCCCGTCGCCAAATTCCGTCGCCAAAAAGCATCTTTTAAGAATATTCTACATATCTCCGTCGCCAATTTTTTTTTTGAAATGTGTGCAAACATTAGCGATGGAATTTCCGTCGCTAATATCAATATTTCCGTTTCTGATTGGCTACGGATGACTCCGTCGCTAAATTTAATAAAATAGCGACGGAATTTCCGTCGCTAAATTTAATAAATTAGCTACGGAATTTCCGTCGCTAAATTAGCTATGGAATTTCCGTCGCTAAAGTTAATAAATTATATACGGAATTTCCGTCACTAAATTTCTGTCGCTAAATATAATAAAGCTACGGAATTTCCGTCGTTAACGTACTGAATTTAGTTTAAGTAAAGTCATTTTACATTTGTATGTGGTCACACTGTATTGTCCCTAGTCAATTCCTTAATATATATATATATATATATATATATATATATATATATATATATATATATATATATATATATATATATATATATATATATATATATATATATATATGCATTAATCTATAGAATTTTTTATTTTTACTCAATTTTTTTAAACATAGTGTTTGTCGAATTTTAAAATCGTCTAATGGAATTAATCAATTAAATCAAACAATATTGAAACACAATTAAACTACAAAGCAAAATTTATTTGGATTTGACTGTTGAACATTAATTAGTGGATTTCTATATTTCATTTAACAATATAATATCAATAATTAAATGATTAGCATCAATATAAAAATTAAAATATTCACATTACAACTTAACTTAACTTAACGTAATATAACTTAACTTAGCGTAATGTAACTTAACTTAACGTAATTTAACTTAACGTAACATAACTTAACTTCTTAATGTAACTTAACATAACGTAGCTTAACGTAACGTAACCAACTTAACTTAACTTAACTTAACGTAATGTAACTTAACTTAACGTAATGTAACTTAACTTAACGTAATGTAACTTAACGTAATTTAACGTAACATAACGTAACTTACCTTAACGTAACTTAACGTAACATAATTTAACTTAACTTAACTTAACGTAATGTAACTTAACTTAACTTATCGTAATGTAACTTAACTTAACGTAATGTAACTTAACTTAACACGCTACGTATGCCTATTGGCGAAATGGTATAATGGAGTACGATGGACCATTATAATATGAAAACACGCTACGCCTATTGGCGAAATGTTATAATTGACTACGATGAACCATTATAACATGAAAACACGATACGCATATTGGCGAAATGTTATAATGGAGTACGATGAACCATTATAACATGAAAGCACGCTACGCCTATTGACGAAATTGTATAATGGAGTACGATTGATCGTTATAACATGAAAACACACTACGCCCATTGGCGAAATGGTTTAATGGAGTACAATGGACCATTATAACATGAAAACACGCTACGCCTATTGGCGAAATGTTATAACTTAACGTAACGTAAGTTAACTTAACATAACTTAACATAACATAATTTAACTTGACTTAACGTAACGTAACTTAACTTAACTTAATGTAACTTAACGTAACGTAACGTAACTTAACTTAACTTAACTTAACTTAACTTAACGTAATGTAACTTAACTTAACGTAATGTAACTTAACTTAACGTGTGACAACCCGACCCGGACCCCGAGATGGAATCACAAGTCAAGTCGTCCAAATAGGACAACAATACATGAAAATACTCAATTATAGAAAACGACGTGACGCAACATTTTAGTTGAAGCGCGACTCGGCACCAAAAGGACGGAAATTTTTAAAACTTTTAAACTGATATAACAATTAAAGACAAGTATATCAATTCATCGGCGACTTTACTACCGGAACCCAACACTACGCAGTTCATACAAATATACCTCGACGGCTACAACATGCCGGAGAACAACATAATTAAATAAAAGCTAAAGTAATGCCCAGCGGAAGATTTAAAACAGATGAACCATACTACATCTATACAAGGCTCGGCGTACATGCGCCGGCACTCAAAATAGGATACATGAACTACAAGTATAGACTTAAATCCAAATAGACAAAGTTCCCAAGCGAAGTCTAAATGACTTGCTAAACCCAACGTCCTTACAAAAGAAAACAAAATAAGGACATCTATAAACCACAACCTCGTCGCGTATGATCACGGACAAGCAAGAATCCCGCAACGCCTCAACGAGCAGTACCTGATCGGCTCGGATCTAAAGCAGTAAAAGGGAGGGGGTAAGTCATGAAGACTTTGTGAGTTAACAATTATGCATGTCATGGCATTATGCAACATACATAGCAAGATATCATCTTTAATATCAAGTCACTCAAAGCATTCATTTAATAAACACTTAAATCACATATCCATGGTAGCACGTTGTTTCACATAAGTGCTATAAAGTAAATCACATATAAGGAGGATATGTTATGGAACCGGTGCCGCTACGTAGCTCCTGCAATACACAGCGTTAATATTTCGTGCCAATGATACCCGTGATGAGTGTATCAAAGTACCGAGCTCTCTACTCGGGTACTAAGCTCTCTACTTGGTAATTAGACTTGCCAATGTGCTCTCTTGGTTACAGCAAAGGGGCTACTTCCCCACTGTGGCCAACAGTGGAGGCGTGTGTGAATAAAACCCGGTATAACAACCCATCACTATCACGAGTCCCATAACTCGTGACGGCGATGCATTGTCACACCAACGACTCAATCAAATATGCCAGCTGGACTCATGCAATGCCAAGTAGATGTTTACTCGTCATATAATCTCAAATAAGGAATAAGTTCGACAAGAGCGAACTTATTCAACAAGTAGTTGTTTACTCATTTAAGGAATCACACAAGAATTCGACAAGAGCGAATTCAACATGTCAAATAGATACATTATTCTACAACATGCTCTCAATCATGCATTTACTTCACACGATCACATAAACCGCATAAGAACTCAATCGAGTCTTAAAAGCACACAAACATCAAGGCATAAGCATCAATCCATCTCAAAGTATCGTAAGCTAATTCATTAGTCTAACGAACTACATTCGTCATAGGGATTGATTTTGGAGTCGGTATTGTTCATAACTCCCTAATTTCAACTCCGGTGAGTTTTACTAAAATTCAACCAAGAAGAGTATTGATACTATATGTATCACATTGCCCTTTTCTAAGTTCTCCGTTCATTTAGAACTTGATAACTAAGCCGTTCATGTTCTTAAACTAGCCTTAAACATAATCTCGAGTTTCAAACCCTAGTTTCGGTGATTTTGTTAAACTTTGAATTGAACCGAATTCTTTCACAAGAGTTATTCCCAAGCTCATTATAAACAATATTCATGTTTTACAAAATGTCAAAATCATAACTTCATAGAGATTTCATAAAATCATACTCACATTTTATATGTTGAATTGAAGGTTTTGTCTTCACAAAAGATGTTCACAATCACTAATAGAACAACTATAATGAAGGGGTCATGCTATTTTATTTAACATGGAAATCTCAGGGAATTGTCACTCACCTTAGTCCTATGATTAATGGAGGAAAGGTTGATTAAAGAGAGGATTGTTGTAGAGAAGATCGAGAGCTTCGATTTGGCGGTCTCGGTTCGTCGATCGGACCACCGGATCTCCGGGAAATGGTCCTTCAACCTATGGTTTCTTCCATGGACGAATTTGAGCTTGAGTCTCTGAAGTTCTCTGCTTATGTTGAACACAAATGGCTGGAGAGGCTGAATCTTATGTTTATATACTTCCCAAGAAGTCCCTAATCCAAGTGAAGTGATTAAGAGGCTTTCTATTGGCTAAGGTATGAAGACCATTGATAAGCCATGATCCAAGGGTTCACAAGGGCCTTAGACAAGTCAACAAAGGTGGCTTTGAGTGACCAAGGTCGGCCAAGGGCAAGGGTGCAAGAGTCATTAACCAAAACATTCAAGAAATCTCAAAATTCTGATTTCAGGAGGATGCGGTCGCATCCCTTCTACCCCATGCGACCGCAAGGGGTCATTTACAGCTTCTGCACATTTTGATGTGCTCTCAGCATCTCAACGCGAGCCAAGGCCAAAAATGCAATGCGACCGCGAGGTACTGACCTTAAACTTGTCCTAAACATGTCCTAAATGATCCCAAACTTATTGGCAACAATCCTAAGGTGTAACCCAACTCAAAACAAGTCGGAAACACACCCGAAACACATCCGAATCAAGTTAAAACATGGCTCGAACCACTCGACAATCGGCCAACGAATCAAACACGAATCAATCCCAACTTAATCTAGGATAGAATGAACATGTATTAGGCTTGTTTAATCAAGGTTATGGCTTGTATTCAAGGCCTAGAACTCAACCGAACTTCTCCCGAGACGAAATGAAGGCAATACAAGCAATGATGTAAAACCGCAAAACACAAACGAAGCAACGAAGCTTCTAAACTCCCAACCAAGCATGAAACAACTAAGATGAACATTTTAAATCTTATATGCAAGGTATTAAGACTCTCATGAGACTTATTAAAGTGATAACACAATACGAAGAACACTCGAAACATCAACACAAGGCATGCAACGCATGGAAGACCATTACTCTATTATGATCTCAACCAACTCAATGCCAACAAGATATGAATGAAATGAAGTCTCAAATATGTCAAGACATATAATAAACATGTTGTAATGATGACAAATATGAAATGGGGTTTGGGTTCTCACATCCTCCCCTACTTAAAGGAATTTAGTCCCTAAATTCATACCAGAAATCTCGAACAAGTAAGGGTATTTCTCCCTCATCTCAAGCTCAGTCTCCCATGTGGCTTCCTCAATATCATGATTCTTCCACAAGACCTTCACTAAAGGAATTTGCTTGGTCCTCAAGACTTGCTCCTTAGTATCAAGAATCCTCACCGGTTTCTCAACGTAAGAAAGATCGGGTTCAAAGGTAATCTCCTCATAAGTAAGGACATGTGACTCGTCCTTCAAGTACTTACGAAGCATGGAAACATGAAACACATCATGGACACCCGATATAGACGGTGGTAACACAAGTCTATAAGCCAAAGAACCAATCCGCTTTAAGATCTCGAATGGACAAATAAACCTTGGAGAAAGCTTCCCTTTCTTCCCAAACCGCTTAGTACCGCGCCGGGGCGATACCTTCAAGAACACAAAGTCACCAACCTGAAACTCAAGATCACGTCTCCGGTTGTCTGCGTAGCTTTTGTCTACTACATTTGTAAGCAATGTCTCTAATCGACTTCACACTCTCGGTGTTGTTGCACCATCTCCGAACCCCATAATCTTGCCTCACCAACCTCATCCCAGCAAATCGGTGATCGACACTTACGCCCATACAATGCCTCGTATGGCGCCATCTCAATGCTAGGCCGATGATATTTGTTATTATCTGCGAACTTCGACCAGCGGTAGATGTGAATCCCAACTACCCTTGAAATCCATAGCACACGCCGCGTAACATATCCTCCAAAATTTGTATCAATCGCTCCGTGACCATCGGTGTGGATGAAGCGATCTTGAAATTCAACCGTACCCAAAGCCTCACAAAGAATGCGAGAACCTAGAAGTAAATGGGGTCTACATCGACCTGATGCTACTTAGGTACACCATGTAATCTCACAATCTCTGAATGTACAACGCCTTGCCCCCGACTGTTGTAGGAAATCGCAATAGGGATAAAATGAAGACTTAGTCGGCCTATCAACGATAACCCAAGCTGCATCAAAGCCTCTGAATACGTGGCAACCACGTAACAAAATCCATGGTAATATGCTCCCACTTCCACTCCGGTATCTCAGAGTGGTTGAAGCAAACCGGCGGGTCTCGGTGCTCGGCCTTAACTTTCGGCCTTAACTGGCACGTCAAACATCTCGAAACATACTCGGCTATCTCCCTCTTCGTACCATTCCACCAAAGCGACTCTTCAAGTCACGGTACATCTTAGTACTACCGGGATGTATCGTATACTTGGCCTTGTGAGCCTCATCAAGAACCATACGTTTCACTTCATCGGAAGAAGGAGCATGAACCCTACCAGGAATGTCAAGATCCCATCACTTTGTTTATCGCGAACTTCGGGCGTATTATTCTCACCTAATCCATCGATAATCTTCATCAACTTTGGATCGTGCTTTGAGCTTCCTTGATCAACCCAAACAACTGCTTGGTGTAGCACGGACACTAGCAAAGAGAACACTATGCTCACTCACAGCGGGGACTCCACTCACGGACATCCTCGAGCATCTTTCATTCCCTCACCGTCATCAAACAAGACATGTAGGATCTCTACTCAATGCATCATGACAACATTCGCTTTCCCGGATGGTACAAGATAGTACAATCATGATCCTTAAGCTTCTCCATCCATCGCCTCTGTCTCATATTCAACTCCTTTTGTGAGAAAAGGTATTTGAACTCTTATGATCGTATACACCTCGAAACTTAGCTCCATAGATAGTGTTTCCACTTATGAAGCGCAAAGATAATAGGCGCCAACTCAAGATCATGAGTCGGGTAATTAACTCGCTCATACGGTGACAACTTCCTAGAAGCATAGGCAATAACCTTCTTTCGCATAAGCACACAACCCAAGCCTTCCAAAGAAGCGTCACAATAAACCACGAAGTTCTCATGACCACTAGCGAAAGCTAAAACCTGAGTCGTAGTCAACCTCTCTTGACTCACGAAAGCTAGCCTCGCACTTGTCACTCCAAACAAAAGCGGACTTCTTACGAGGTAAGATTGGTCATAGGAGTGGCAATCTTAGAAAAATCCCTCAATGAATCTACGGTAATAACCCGCCAAGCCCAAGAAACTACTGGACTTGGGTTGCGGTACTAGGAGTCTTCCACTTGGTAACGACCTCGACCTTCGATGGATCCACCGCGATCACTAGACACAACATGCCCAAGAAAAGCAACTTGTTCTAGCCAAGCACACTTGCTAAATTTAGGCAAAAAGTTGTTTCTTACGCAACACTGATAAGAACCTCTCTCAAATGAATGCTCATGCTCCTCTCGTGACTTCGAGTACGAGGATATCATCAATGAACACCACTTCTGAAAGCAATCAAGGTACTCATGAAACACCACTATTCATCAAGTCCATAAAAGCGGCAGGCGCGTTTGTCAAACCAAACGGCATCACCACAAACTCATAATGGCCATAACAGCGTGCGACGAAAGGCGTCTTCGGGACATCCTTGCGAACCCTCATTGGTGGTAACCCTCCTCAAGTCTAACTTGGAATACCACAACAAACCCCGAAGGCGATCAAAGAGATCATCAATGTGAGGTAATGGATACTTATTGTTTATAGTAACTGGTTCAAGCGGCGATAGTCAATGCACGATCGCAAACTACCATCCTTCTTCTTTTCACAAAAACAAAGGGGTGCACCCCGCTTCTGAGGCACTTCGGTTTAATAAACTCTATCGGCAAAGAGGTTCTTGCAGAACTTGCTCCTTCAGCTGACTCTCAACTCACTTTGGAGCCATCCTATAAGGTGCTCTAGAGATAGGTGAAGTACTAGGCAATAACTCAATGCAAAACTCTAACTTTCGGTCGGGAGGTAATGCATAATCGATCGAAAAGACATCAGGAAATTCATTAACTACCGGTACATCTTCTATACTAACGGTATTAGACATGCTAGTATCAAGCACACAAGCAATATACCCAGGTATACCCACGAGATAGCAATTTTCTAGCCCACATAAGCGAAATAACATTTATACCTCTCATAGCATGATCGCCAATAAACACAAACTCGAATTCCTGGGCATGGCAAAAGTAACCCTCTTGTGACGGCAATCTACTAAAGCATGGTAAACACATAGCCAATCCATACCCAATATCACATCAAAATCCGGATGACAATACTACCAAATCCGCATGCAAAACCCTATCACAATAGCTGAAGTACATCCTTGCAACCTTTATAGACCTCGGATACAAGCATACAATCACCCAGCTGTAGACACCTCAAGCACATAAGGCAAGGCGGCCGAGCAATACACATAAATGATCTATGAAATGAGATCACGACATATGAATGAGTAGACCTCGGATCTATAAAACTCGAGCTCTATGTGGCCGAGAGTGTACCTCCAATCAGCAGTAGACTGCGGGCAGCCACGATCAAGCGCAAAATACACGTGCTACTGCGCCTTAGGGCGCCAGTCGCTATCCCTCTTGTTCCCGGCAAAATTACCAAGCCCACGACGAACGGACTTAGGGCAGTCTCTCCTCAAATGACCACGTCTCACCACACCGTGACACGCCGATCTTAGTCAACCTTGCTGTTGCGTGCTTCTTACACCGTCGCGACAATGAGCTACTACGAGAGCTATTCTGTCCCTGCTTGCCCGAGAAGATGGAGCGAGGACTATCTCGACTTTCAGACGGTTGTCATTGTCCCCAGTGGCGTACGCTGGCCCCGATTGCGGCGGTTGCCCCTACGATCGAACTTACTGCGGCCTCGAAATCTTTGCGAGGCCTGCGATGGCCCGATCTTTGGCTGTGAAGGCTGCCGCAGAAGGCTTCGGCTTTGTGCTCCTCTATATCTCTCTCTATCTCGTGAGGCAGACGCTCTACGGCGCCAAATAATCGATCAAGCTGCAATGATAAAGTTGCCTCCCTAAACTCGGTCTTGAGACCCTTCACGAACAGTACCCTGCGGGACTCATCGTTAGATGTGATGTGCATAATAGCGAACCGGTTGAACTTATCGAATCTTGACGCCCTGTTATAGAACCTTGTTCTAGATCTGAAATTCCTTCTCCACCATCACTTACCGCCGTAGGTACATAGGAAGCCTTGAACTCCTCTCGAAATTTGACCAAATCCTTGGAACGATTAAGATTCCGGCTATATCAATACTCTCCACCAATGATTCGCGGCCCTCGCCACGGCTAACACAACTTTCTCCTCCTCGGTGCGGTCGGGCGCAAAATTTTCTCCAAGTCCTCAGCCATAACTGCGCCTTACCCGACATCGACTCTCCCTCGGTGATGGGCTTCATTTTCAAGAACCTCTCCAAAGTAGCATTGTTTACGGCCTAGGTTACGGTGGTACATCATTCTGAGGTGGCGAAACTCACCGCCTCCGGTTACGGTGGTGGTGGGTGAGTACACCTCCCGCTTTGACCTTCTGTGCCAACTCGATCATAACGTCATCATCCTACGGAACAAGCCCGCCATACGAGCATTCTCATCCACTCGATTATGGTTGAGGTATCTCCACCTCTCTGTTCATTCGAACTCTAGCCTCCGGTTCAACGTAAACCCTCCTAGGTCTCTACCTCGGCCACCAGGCACCGCTACTAGCTCCTTGTCTATACCCACCATGATACACCTATAAGAAATCACTCGAT
>CM028382.1:120014348-120173272 GCA_013146195.2 Codonopsis lanceolata
AATAAAGCCGCGAGTGCCGAGGCAAGAAGCGAGTCCAAAGAAGCCAACGTGGTTGATGAAGACATCGCATGATTTGCGTGGTTTCCGAGACAAACTTGGTCGGCACGGTCGTGAATGGTATGTTGACACCGGCGCCACACGTCACATATGCGGCGATGCAAAGATGTTCTCATCTTACTCCAAAGTGACGCCCGGCGAAGCTTTCATGGGCAACTCTTCCACCTCGAGTGGAAGGAAAGGGACAAGTGATACTCAAGATGACCAATGACGGAATTGGTGCTCACCAATGTCCTCCATGTCCCTGGATATTAGGAAAAACTAATCTCCCGGCTCCCTTTTAATAAAGCATGGGTTCAAGTTGGTCTTCGAATCCGATAAGTTTGTACTTACGAAGAGTGGAGTTTTCATGGGCAAGGGTTACCTCAATGAGGGCTTGTTCAAGTGTAATGTACTGGCGGTAACCCCACCCAACAATAGTAGCATTAATAATAAAGCATCTACATCTTTTTCTTACTTGCTTGAGCACTCTAATATTTGGCATCTTAGACTAGGTCATGTTAACCATGATTCTATAAGACGATTAATGCAAATGGAATTAATTCCAAAAGCTCGAATCGACACTAAGGAAAAATGTCAAATATGTGTTGAGGCCAAACAAATAAGAACCTCCTTTCAAACAATACAACGTGACACTCGACCACTAGAGCTAGTTCATAGCCATCTATGTGATTTTAAATCAATAGAGTCATGTGGCGGGAAAAACTATTTCATCACCTTTATTGATGATAACACACGTTATTGTCATCTTTACTTGTTAAATAGTAAAGATGCTGCGTTCGAGGCATTTAAAATGTACAAGAACGAAGTAGAAAATCAACTTGAGAAAAGATAAAAACTCTCAAATCGATGAGGAAGTGAGTACGCATCCTTTTAAGGATTTTTGTGCAGCACATGGAATAATTCATCAAGTGACTCATCCTTATACTCCACAATCCAATGGGATTGCGGAAAGGAAAAATCGCACACTCAAAGAAATGATGAATTCATTACTGATTCAATCAGACCTACCCGACGAAATGTGGGGGGAGGCCGTGCTCACAGCAAATTACTTGCTCAACAAGTTACCACACAAGAAATTGGAGCAAACTCCGTATGAATTATGGACTGGTCGAAAACCTTCCTATAAATTCATCAAAGTGTGGGGGTGCTTGGCTAAGGTGGCAGTACCATTACCTAAAAAGATGAAAATCGGTCCAAAAACCGTAGATTGTATCTTCATAGGATATGCAGCTCGGAGTAGTGCCTATAGGTTCTTAGTGCACAAGTCCGACAATCCAAATATTGAAGTAAATACAATACTCGAATCAAGAAATGTCACATTTTTTGAAAACATATTTCCATTAAAAAATAACCAAAATACTAATGGAAAACGCTCATTTCCTTGGAACACAAGCGAATACGAGAACGAGGTCCCCACGGACAGTGGTCCCATGGACATAGTCCAAGAAGACCATACAGCTGCACCGGATGATGAACCAAGACGGAGCAAACGGGCAAAAATATCTAAAACCTTCGGACCCGACTTTGTGACCACATTTATAGTGGATAATGAACCTCGCACGTTCAAAGAAGCAATGTCTACTCTCGAAGCTCCTCAATGGAAAGAAGTCATTAATGGCGAAATATCTTCCATTATGCAAAACCACACTTGGGAATTAGTTGATCTTCCCAAGGGGTGTAAAGCATTGGGCTGTAAATGGATTTTCAAAAGAAAATTAAAACCCGATGGTTCCATTGATAAGTATAAAGCACGATTAGTCGCAAAAGGGTTTAATCAAAAGGAAGGTGTTGATTATTTTGACACTTATGCCCCAGTAACCCGAATTACGTCAATTCGACTACTAATTGCTTTTGCAGCTCTGCACGGTCTTAGCATACATCAAATGGATGTTAAGACTGCCTTCCTAAATGGGGAACTCGAAGAAGAAATCTATATGAATCAACCCGAAGGATTCATAGCTCCGGGCAACGAAACGAAAGTATGCCGATTGGTCAAATCGTTGTACGGATTAAAGCAAGCACCAAAACAATGGCATAAACGTTTTGATGATGTAGTACTTGCTAATGGGTTCAAGATCAACGAATGTGACAAATGTGTGTACCCCAAAAATACACAACATGGTTACGTCCTTATCTGCCTCTACGTAGATGACATGCTCATCATCGGCAATAACGACAACATGATCAAGGACACCAAGAAAATGTTGGCCAATAGGTTCGACATGAAAGACCTTGGGATAGCTGATGTCATCTTAGGTATTAAAATATCTAGAACATCCGAGGAGATCATATTATCACAATCTCATTACATCGAGAAATTACTGGAGAAATTCAGCAATGGTGATAATAGTATTGCAAAAACTCCAATAGACCCAAACTTTCATCTCAAAAAGAACCTACACGAAAGTGTATCTCAAATTGAATACTCTCGTGTAATTGGAAGTCTAATGTATCTCACGAATTGCACGCGACCAGATATTGCTCAAACAAATAATCGTTTAAGGCATTTAATAGCAATCTCGACATGATCAATCGGAAGGTTATTGTAAGAGTCCTTAGGTATCTTCGATACACTAAAGACTATGGGTTGCACTATTCTAAGTATCCAGCAGTAGTAGAAGGATATAGTGACGCCAACTAGATATTTGATACTAACGACTCGAAGTCCACAAGTGGATTTGTATTTACACTTGGGGGTGGTGCTATTGCATGGAAATCTTCCAAACAGACTTGCATCGCAAGATCTACAATGGAATCAGAATTTATCGCTTTAGATAAAACAACGGAAGAAGTGGAATGGCTACGGAACTTCCTAGAAAATCTTCCAAAGATGGCCACAACTGCCCTATATGCATCCATTGCAACAGCCAAGCCGCAATTGGAAGGGCACAAAATAATATGTATAACGGTAAATCGCGACACATACGAAGGCGTCACAATACCGTTAGGCAACTGCTCTCAAATGGAGTAATCACCAACGATTACATTCGATCGAAAGACAACCTTGCGGATCCACTAACTAAAGCTCTGTCTAGAGAGCAAGTATGCAACTCATCGAGGGGAATGGGCCTAAAGCCTATGAAACAAAGAATAATTTAGCGGCAAACCCCACTTAGCTGATTGGAGATCCCATGGTCTAGGTTCAAAGGGACAACCCAACTAAATTAATCTCCACGAAAACATTAAGGGACTTAAGTCCTACCCATTCCTATGGTGAAACACACTAGTGTTATCTGTCACGGTATAGGATAAGTTTTGCTTTTAATGGTTCCTATGACTTGAATCGTCAAGCGTAGTTCTGACAGAACAACTCTTTATAGGCAATCACCTATGTGAATGTAAGACTGGCCAATCTTATGAGAATTACGAGGCTAAAATTCTCTAAAAACATTCACAGAACCAGGTATCGTTCAGGGCCAAAATGAACACAAACGCATAATCACACCCTGTTTGAGGTTAGCTGTGTGATTGCTATTGTCTTGGTTGACTTCACACACTAATCAGTTCAAGACACTCAAGTCACTAATTAGTAAGTCATCCCGATAGTATATCATAAGGAAAGGTTCAAAGCCAAAAGCCACCTATTCCCGCATGCTTATTCTCGCTTGTATCTCTCAGAAATATCAATATGTCATCAACTTACATGATATCTTATTCAATGTGGGGGATTGTTGGAAACTTGGTTTCCAATAAACTTAAATAAGGCTAAGTCATGTAAAATGAAGTGTGGGAATCCCACATTGGGAACAAAATGAAACAAGCTCTACCTTATAAGGTAGAGCTTTGAGGCTTTACTTTCGTGCCCTTGGGCCACTACACTTTTTGTAGGAGGAAGACCTACCTAGGTGTAGGTCCAAACACTGCGCTCGCCGCCACCGCCCGCCCGGCCTGTTGGGTTGGTCGGCCGTCGGCCGGCTCGAACCTATCTTTTGCTCTTGGTTCATTTGGCGTGTGACCTTTCGGCGTGAACCTTTTGCACAAGTTCGAAGTTCAGCCGCCGTAAAAGCGCTTAAACGCATGCTTATGGTTTGAAAGGTTGTGTCTCTTTCAGACAACCGTAACTGTCTACGGTTGTGTCTGTTTCAGACACTCAACTGCTCCAACCGCTCCCAACTTCCATCCCTAAATTGCCACTTATATATTCCTTCAAACCCAGTTTTTCGTAATCGAAAATTCTCCTGAAATACAGGAGCGTGTTAGATTCGCCGGTGACTGAAGATCGGAAGACTGCCCTCTTCAATCACGTAAGTATCCTGAAACTTGGGACACACACTGACATACCCCGTCCAGTCTGTATACGGGTCAGATTTTGTCTTAAGGAAAGAGCTTAATTGCTCGAGGATATTTGCCATTCTTTTGTGCACACACACACACATCACTGGAAACATAAATCAGCCATACCCCCTCCTACAACCTAAAGTTAACATTCATAAAATTAACATTTCTGCAACTTGATATTCTAATATTCGCGTCAACCCTATCAAAATGATGAGGGCCATATATTATTTAAAACAGCTACCTAAAGGTAACCACTTTTTGCTTGCACATGTTTACTCTTTGTAAATGCTACATGAACAGAAACTGTGGTTGGAAAACCTTTAAGAATATTGAAATATTTGTCTTCAGATTAATTAGGGTAGCAGATAATTATTATCCATCTTCACCAACAACTTCATGGTTTGAAATTCATGTATCCAAAAATGGTACACTAGAGTTGTTGGACTTAGAATGCTAAAGGATATCTGGGCTTTTAGTAATCTTGACCTTAAACCTGTCAAAACAACCCGAAACACTAAGGATTACGACAAGGGTTTTCTCTACAAAGGAACTCCGATGCGATAATAAGTACAACCAACTATTGAATAAGCAATTTGACAAAGTTTAGGCCAAGTATTTTAGAATGTAACTTGATAGCATGTTTGAGAGAGGTTTATATTCCTCATGGCTCTGAGTGCCAAGTAAAGTGCATTAACTGCCCAGCCAAAACTCCTGAGCATTAACTAGCCCACGCCAAGAATGTGGTGGAGGTTTTCACACCACTGACCCCCCCCCCCCACGTCCAGACAAATGTTACAACTACAAGGAGAATCAGAGAGCTCGCTAAGCAGATGCATCCTATTCATTATGTATTTTGCCCATAGCAATTAGAGGGGCGGCTCACGCTCGAGGCACGTGACAGCTACTTGGACTATTTGGACCAGGAAGCATATAAAGAAAAGGGATAAAATTGGTGGACTTTTGAAAAGATATTAATTATATAATAAAATGTTCTTTCTCTCCTAGTTTTTCTTTATACTATGCTAAACTCAATGTTTCTTAATTCCTTTTGAGTCTATCGCTTTTATACCCTAATAAGTTCTAGAAATGTACAACTAGTGGTATAAGTGGTTGGGTTTAGTTTATTCCAAAACCACAAATCGAATCGCTTCTTATTGGTTATAAAAATTTTAAACCGAATCGAACCATTCGGTTTGATTTGGTTTGGTTTGGTTTTGTGGTTTATATAAGTTATTTTTAATCAAATTAACTAATATTAAAAATAACAATAAAAATAAAATTTTAATTTGGACTTAACATCAAAATTAGGAAATAACCTATTAACAACAAATTATCATAAAGAAAGCAATACAAATTCCAAAATAATCACAAACAATTGAAGAAATAATAGTCTCCAAGAATAAAGATTTTGTTTGGTTTAGCATGTATATATATATATATATATATAAATCAAATGCCTAGATAGATTTTTCATATAAGATGATGAAGATGTTCAAAATAGTTAACAAAAATATAATATAATTTTATAATAAATAAATAAAATTATATAGATTGGTTTGGTTTGATTCGATACAAAAAAGCGCGAATCAAACCGGGTGGTTTTCCAATTTTTGAAAACGAAATCGAACCGTACTCAACCAAAACCGGACCAAACCGATTAATTTGGTTTGGTTCGATTCGGTTCTGTGGTTCGGTGATTCAGATTTACACCCCTATTGAATCTTACATAATTCCCTACTTAATGGCTAGTTTATAACAACATTTTTTAATTTAATTTTGGAAATCCTTAAAAAACTAGTTTTAATGATTTCATTATTTGGGACCTTTTTACAACATGTTTATAATGAATAGTTTTCAATTTTTTTGGATGCAACTACTAGTTTATAATGACTTGGTGTATTGTTTGGCCCTTATTGCAACATGATTAAACTAGTTTCACAAAATCTTGACAAAATCTAGTTTATAATGACTTTTATCTATTAGGACCTTAGATTAATTAAGTTTTAATGTTGCAAATTAGCAAAGCAAGTTGGGGTAGTATAATTTCCCATTAAATACTCTTAATTGACTTAAATTGTACAAGAGTTGTCAAGAAGAAACAGTTTGAAGATCTGAAGAAGGTAACACGAAGAAACCAAAACAGCTAAGACTAAAGATCAATGTACTTTGATTGTAACATCTTTGAGTATTCTCGTTTTAGTTTATGTAAGGTAAACCTAGAGTCTTTTGTTGCCATTACTATCCATAACCATATTCTCCGGTAAATTTCAAACTTGATTTTCTGTACCACGCCACTTCTACAAATCCGTGTTGCTAAAGCTCAAAGTGACATCAACATGAACTCGTTGTAAAAAAACAAATCTATTTTGTTTTGTTTTTGGAAGGATTTAAATTAGACACATTAATGCACCTATTGTTGTTAGCTAGATTAGCATGAGTATAATGCTACATATATATGGAATTTATAAACAAAATGTATTTATATTACACATTAAGCTAGAGTTTTGGATACTTAATTCGTGATGTAAATGAATTATCTTTATACATTTTCGATAAGTATTATATTCCATTAAAGATAGTTGTTCACCTACTACTTAACAACTATAACAATAATGGGTATCTAATCATCAATCCCTTTGTAACGCTCAAATCCAAAAGTCCGGCTCGTTATACGTGTAGCCCACAAAAGTCCGGCTCGTTACGTGTAGTCCACACACTGATCCACTGAACATACAATACCTTGGGTTATCATGCCGAACACAAGCCGACCCAAAAGTTCATGAATGGTGTTGATGCGCAGAGGTAGTGTGTGCATGACCACCTTATAAATTGAACACAATTCTCACACCTACCCAATATGAGATGAGGTATTACACCCTTTGTCTAAAAAATAAAACTTCAATTTTCAACTTTGCACATAGATTAAAAAAGATTATTAATACTATGATTCAATATATCCTGAATATTTTTTTCTTGACTCGCCCTTAATTATACCTTACTCTTGTTGTTACTTTCGAGTGGGGTAAACGAGAGAATTAGAGTAGTAAGTACAATTAACCACTCTAACAATTCACGCTTAGGTTAGATTTTTTTAATAGAAAATGATTTTTGAAAAATATTTTCCTTATTTTTCAATGTTTGGTAACCATTGAAAAACATGATAGACTATAGATCTAACTAAACATGCTAGAACCATGATTTCCAAATTTATGATGTATCTAAAAATATGAATATTTGCATTCAAAATCATTACCGTTGCATTGGTACCGTTGATTCTCAATACCATAAATGGAAAAGGTGGAGTGTTTATGAGGTTGGCACCTAACTATTCAATATTCCTAGAAAATGACACTTCATCAGGCTATATATACAACTTCTTGGAACCTAAATGCATACACTAAATAAGCATTCAACAAATGCGCCTTAGGCAGCAAAGATGGTCATTGAAGAAGAAGAAGAAGATGAACAACCCAACAGATTTAAGGTAAATAAGCTTTTCCATAGAGATTTAAGGTTTTTTTTTAATATTCTATTTATTGATATTTAATCTTTCTTAAATCATTTACATTACGATTTTCTTGAAATATTTCATCAGGATCTAATTAAGATGTCTTTAATCACTTCCTTTAATTTTGTGCTTCTCTTTTAATAACCTATCATGAAATAAGTTATTTTTTCGTTTAATTAAAATAATTCATCTAGAAAATTTATTTATATCAAGCATCAATGTGTTGTACATTAATTGAATGTAAACTTATTATTATGATTTGAATGATATCTCTATATGCGGCTCATTGGGAATTATATATCTTCCAAGACAGAATTGGTGAATTCACTCACTAGCAATGTATTTTATTTGATACCATGGGATACGGTGTATTAGTGTTCGCCAAAAAAACATATTACTATTATCCATTAGTCATATAAAAGGATGGTAGAAATGAAATAGTTGTTGCTTTCTTGTAGTGATTACAAATGATCGATGAACAGAGACTCTCGAGATGAAGAGTCACTTCACCCCCAAGAAGGGAGCAGATTCACTGGTTCAAAGAAGGATGAGGACTTCAAGAGAGACACTACAAAAAAACAGGGCAACTGAAACAGATTTTTCGGTTGCAATTCAGGAAAATCGGTTTCAAATTGATGTTTGCAACGGAAAATGTCCGTAACAAAGTCCATAGCAATAAGCCTCGTCCCAAAATTGTGCAACCACTTTCTTCGGTTGCAAAAACCTTGCAACGGAAAAAAGTAGTTGTAGTTTCCGTTGCGATGTGTTTCCTAGGACATTTTTTTATATCCGTTGCAAACAACAACTGATTTATTTCTGTTTCTAATTTGCAACTGGTTTTTTCTGTTTCAAATTTGTTACACATATAACTAAACTAGCAACTGAATTTTTCAGTTTTTATTAGGCAACCTAATTTGCAACTGGTTTTTCTGTTTCAAATTTGTTACACATAGAACTGAACTAGCAACTGAATTTTTCAGTTTCAAGTAGGCAACCTAATTTGCAACAGGTTTTTCTGTTTCAAATTTGTTACACATAGAACTAAAGTAGTAACTGAATTTTTCAGTTTCAAGTATGCAACCTAATTTGCAACTGGTTTTTCTGTTTCAAATTTGTTACACATGGAACTAAACTAGCAACTGAATTTTTCAGTTTCAAGTATGCAACCTAATGTTTCGGTTGCAAAAGTCCGTTGTTGGTTTGTAACTAAATTTTTTTAAAAAAGAAAAAACTTGCAACGAAAAATTCTGTTGCAGAAGATTATTTTCTGAAAACAAAATATTACTAATATTATATATATAAATATTTATCAATTGTACCTGATTGGACATTTCATTTAAAATATCTTAAATCAAACAATTAAAGTCAACAAAGCTTCAAACATTACGTTCAAAATGAATTGGCAAACTGTCATACTAAACTGTCGCACTGTTAAACTACATAGAATTGTCAAGTTGTCATACTTTAAACTAAATAGGAGCTCGTGGACGATGCTCGGAGCCTCTTAAGTCCTCGAATTGCGCATCTCTTGGAATTGCAACTGGAAATCATTTTTCATTTGTTCAAATTTAGCCTCATATGTGGAATGCATTTGTGCCGTGACTTCATCCCTCATTTTTTCAACTCTTTCGGTCAACTTATCTTCAAACTCTTGGGTCTGTGTGAAATCTCCATTTGAACGTGTACATGAGGAAATCATACTGCTACTCAAGATCTCCGATGAAGGAACCGATGAACCAAAGCCGTACAAACGATTCTTTACAACACCACCTGATACATCCACCTAAGCTGTGGAATCAAAACCATCACCTTTCTTTCTAGCAATATAATCCTCCTAAAATGTAAAAAAAATGAATATTACAAGTAACTTTTCTATTTGCATTTTAAAAATAATAAAAAGAGCATTGAGATCAAAGATACATCTTTCAATAGCGATCGAATATAATTAAATGTTTAGAATGAACTAATAAACGTAATAAAAACATTTAGATTAAACTCACAAAGATTTTTTTAGACTTCGCATCCACAAACTCACCACTACGCGTGAAGTGTTGTCGTCCCCTATGATACATCCGTTTGTACTGTTCATAAGCCATCGTATTCCAAATTTTTCGAACTTGTCTTTCTGGATAAGTTTCAACGCACTTGTAATGTCTCTGCAATTAGGAAGTTAAAAAATATGTTATAGTAAGCATATATAAATTAACTAATTAATTGGATTGAATATGGAGATATTACATAGTAATCTCTCATTCCCTTGGGTACTTTCTTCCATGTGGGACCATCCTCACCGACAACAAATTTTCCTTGAATTGCATGTGTAATACACAAGGAAACTTGATACCATCGTCCTGCTCTAGAACTGCCAAGTTGAAAGAAAATTAGATCAACTCAGACATCTAAAAGAAAAACATATTTCTAATTAATGAGAGTTTTTCTTTGAGAATCACCCAAAAGAAAAAAAATTCGCAACGACCCAACTTAGATGTTCCGACTTTTTTGTTCCTTTTTTCCAGACTAACTTAAGCTATAAGTGGAAATGAGATTTTGGTCCCTGGGAGGGGATTAGTCTCAATAGTTGTCAACCTTTGCCTTTGATTTGATTGTTGTTTTTCGAGTGACTGGTGAAATCTTGAAAGAAAAATTTCACATTAACGGAATAATTTTATTTCTCCCAGACATGTGTGTCAATTCTTCAAACATTAATTTCCGATATGCATGCATGTCAATCTGTTTTGTTGTGTTTCATTTTCCCTTGGCATAAGTCATGAAGTGTGATTGATGTTGAACATAGAAAGTACGATCTCTATTAAATGAGATCTTCTCCCCCCACTCCTTTTTATCGGGAAAATTGAATTATGATATTCAAGTGTATGGTGATAGGAGATGTCGATAATTGATATTTTTGATACATCCTAAGTTTTGGTACATGTATTCCTATGGATTGGCGGTGACTCCTTGGGAACTTGAAAACTAGGTGATCATGTTTGTAAATGTAATTCTCCTCTATTTCTATTTTGTTTTTTCTCTCTGACCTCTTAACAACCAAGGTCATACTTTGGGTTTGGATCTGGTGCAAGCTCGATAATAGAAGTTATTCGGTGGCCAATGATAGCATTCCTTCCATGGATAGTAGCAAAAACAACTTATGCACTATGAAGACCCCGATGAGTCTTACAACCACCCAGATTTTGTCACGAGTACGTTGATGTTAAGTTTTTCATCATTAATGCATCATCACAGGCACAACAAAGAACTCACCGAACTATTCTATTAAACAAAAAACTAGAAATCAAAAATAAAAAATGGAGTAAAACAAATGAAACACATCTCAAACTAAACTTCATTCGATTCAGTCCAATGCAAGTTATAAATTGAAAGGTAAATAAGAAAGCAAATTAAAAAACAAATTCATAAATCATAATTCGTGGCAGCCTGTTCTCTTTCGAAGGCGGGGCAGTTTTGGGCAGTTTAAACCTCAAACAAACGTGGGCTGCTTTGGGACAGCATAGTTCCAAAACGTGGGTTGTCTTAGGGGCAGGTTAGACGTGAGTTTGGTAGGCATTTTGGGCAGGTTGTGTGTGTGGGAGTTGCTGGAATCGGGAGGCAGTTTGGGCAGTCCTAAGCTTCATCAAAAACATGGCTGTAGCTTGGTTCCTTGGAGTCTTCGGCCAAGGGAGATTGGAGCAGATTGGGGAATCTTAGGCAGGTTGTTTCTCTTCAAGGGAGACCATTTTTGGGCAGTCCATACACACTTAATTCAGCGTGGGTTAACGTTGTTAGGTGAAAGTTTATTTGTTAGTTGTGGGTTATAATTGTAAGGGAGAAATTCTTTAAAAACAAACTATTTTTGGGGCTGTTTTGGGAGCAGGTTTCATCCAAGAAACTGAATACAAAGGCTGGAACAGTTTTGCTACTTCAAGCCTTCCGCATAAGCATCAATACACCAAGACTTGATATCTTAGAGACAACTCAAGCTACCCTTCCGGCCATAATGTAACTCCTTAATGTATTAATGGTTGTATCGATCAATCGATCTTAGTAAGCGTCCATATGGTTTACTAACACCATGTATCTGATATAGGTAGCACAATAGTTAGCAGCCTATCGCTTATGTATTTGCTTCGTGGTTCTTTTGTTGCTAGAGCAGCCTATCTGCTTATGTATTTGCTTATGTGGTTCTTTTGTTGCTAGAGCAGTTACTTCAAATTGTGGTTCAACTATTTATCTTTCTTAAATTTTACCTTTGGTATGGAATTCAATTCACCGAATCGAGACATTCAGAATTCAATAATCCCCATACCAAGGGGCCTCACTTGCCTATTAAAAAATCCACTTTTGATCTTCAAAAGCTACACCATTAGGGTTCTTACAAAAGTAAATAATAAGTGAAAAGCCATTTTCTACTCAAGACATGGATAATAAATCTTAAAGGCGATAAAACATATTTTCATAAAAGTGTCAACAGGACCCTTCCTGTGTCTCATTGCAAAGGCACCTACTACACCGATTTTCTTTTTAAAGCGTATTTAGACATCAATTAAGATAAATAACTAGAAACTGTAATTGAAATGAAAAGATGCAAGACACTAACAAAAAAAAAGGGGAAATTAACAAATATCTTAATACTAATGATCGAGTTAACATTTCTCTTTTTTACACAAGAAAAGGGTTCAAAATTAAGAAAAATAGAGTGGGAAGATGTACTACAGTACTAGTAAGGTCCAACCAAAAAGGGAACATGAGGAGGGAGGAACATGACTGTCACTAAAAAGAAAAGCTGGAATAGCACAATGCAGAGTTCACGAAAGTTGAGAATAATAAAGTACAATCGGTATTGATATGTGGTTAAAAGTAGACCCAATTAAAGTATTGTAATTCTATTTACACCAAAAAACAATTACCACTACATCAAGAAATCAAATCCCCTTCGACAAGCGCAACACCGCCAACACATTAAAGAACAATTTAAAGGAAAACTGAATACTTAAAAATTTTGGATGATGTGGTGAAAGAACTTACAGGAAAAATCGCCAAATGAGTAGGCCAAGTAGACAATTTCCTCTTCCCAGGCCTTACAATTTTCACCACACGATCACAAACAAACTAAAAGAGTCTCCTGTAAAACAGCCCACCTTGACACCAAATCTTTATGGTCTCTCACTTTTTCGAATAATTGGAACACATCCTTCTTGTTAGCTTGTTTCGAAATTAAGAAAGAAACATTAAACATAAAATAGCAAAAGAATATAAAGATAGTAGAATAGATACCAATGAGCGTCAAAAGATATGAGAGTAACAGAGATAGCTTCTTTTCTTTTATTTTTTTTGACAGGTGAAGAGCATATTATGAACAAAATGTCAAATACTTAAATTAGGTGATGAGTTATGTGTACCCAAGAAGTAAACCCGGGCAAAAAGGAAAACCCATTCAAACCAAAGATGTCCAAAGACTCCAAAAACGATTCATCTTATTTGGCATCAATCATCATCCCCCATATTCCAATAAAGCAATGGATTAAGAAAATGATGCTTTCAATCTACTTGAGGACATTTCATTCTCAAGGGCACATCCATTGGACTCCCTCCAAATGGTCCAAAATAGACAAAGGGTAACTGCACTCCACGTGTTTTCTCCTCTTAAATTTGTAAGAGGAACACTCGGCAGCCCTTCAACTACCTTGGAATGATCCATGTAATTTGCAAAAAAGCAAACAAAACGCCACACAACTGCTGACTACCCGTTTATGTAAAATCAGGTCGTCTTACAAAAAACACTCCGTCACAAAGTCTCCTATTTAAAAGT
Source organism: Codonopsis lanceolata (assembly GCA_013146195.2). Classification (NCBI taxonomy): domain Eukaryota; kingdom Viridiplantae; phylum Streptophyta; class Magnoliopsida; order Asterales; family Campanulaceae; genus Codonopsis; species Codonopsis lanceolata. The sequence goes on from CM028382.1 coordinate 120,028,001, forward strand.
CAAACTTCTTTATGACACTAATATTACATCCTTTTCGTATAACACGTAACAGCAAAATCAAGTTTCCGAAACGAAAGAAAAAAATTGGATAAAGAATGAAAATTTATAGCATATACTTCTTACTTACCAATGAAACTCTTTTTGGCAAAGCGAAAAGGGAACTAGGACTCTTTTTATAAGATGGGGATCAAATAGATTATAAAACATGAAGAATAGATCAAACCAATAGCAACACATACAAACACCGATATACACAGTCCTACATTTCCATATAAATGCATTTCTTCTTACATACGCACGGGATGGAGAAAATTCGTACTTCTTCTTACCGCGTGAAGAGTTCGTATATAACAAGGTAAGCACGTTAGACTTTAGTATATAACAGATTTTCATGTTTATATAACTCCAATTATATAGACTCAAAAAAATCCCCCCAACCAAAGCCCATAAATCTTTCTTTCCAATTCAATAATCAATACCAATACCAATACCCACTCAATCCAAAATTCAACAACCCAACTCCACAGTCATTAAAATTATAAAATTCAATTCAGGGTATAGTAAATAAAGCATTTAGTACAAACTAATAAAATACCTAGTTTAATGCTATGTGAATTGATCTATCTATCTATCTTTTTTTTTTAACCAACAAATAATATCATGATCATTAAGGTCTTTTGTGTGTTGAGACTTGAGTCTATAAACTTGACATGAGAAATTAATTAATTCCCTTATATAAAAGAAAGCAAAACAATAATAAAACAAGTGATCAAAATCTACAATCCTTTAATTTTGAACATTTAAATTGGCATTCCATTTCAAACTTAAACGGACCCCTTCATCAACAAGTATGGATGTAACTAGTAAAGTCTCCCACCGAAGAGGCCGCCATGCATCTTCGACTTTTGTAGACCTCAACTTTGAAGTCCTCTAAATAATGTCGCCAACACTTGGTCTCTTGATCGAACTGCAACAATCTGAATTTCTAGACGCCATTATTAGCTCATTGCCAAGGAACTTTATGAAGTCAACATAGCTTGGAGTAAGCCATCTGTAGAGATGGCGGTGGGGACGAGAACCGAAAACATTGTTTCAACAATGGCGGTAAATAGAGAATATGACTCATTTATCTCGGCATAAAATTCTCCAAAGGAAGGGGATTTACCCCGAGTCCGGATGAGCATTAAATTGGACACCTTTTCTCCATAGGAACAAGGAAACAAAAGCTTGGCTAACGCTTTTGAGCAGTTCCCTTAACCGATGGAACCATGTATTGTTAGGCCGAGCAAAGCCATGAGTCATGTCTATATATGTCATTAAGTCCTCGGAGTGTTGTGAAGAGATAGAGACAACGCGGTTTTACCATGGTACCAAAGTGTAAGCAAACTCGAGCATCAATTTTGGCTTCCACTAGCTTCTTGCAGTCATCTAAGTGCAAGTACTTAAGTGAGCGACTTGAAATGTTAACCCTTTCCAACTCCCGCAAGTGGAAATTGTCGATATTTCGAAGGGGAAAATTTCTATCAATTTCCGTGAGAAAATCATGGGTGATGAACACCGATTCCAACTGTAGACGTTCGAGATTTCTAGCACGCCCACTTTTAATAAACACGGCTTTTCTCGAACAACCCCAATACCGATCACACGTAAACTTGGCACGGCTTGAATGTCAACCTCAATCCCTTCGCTTTTTAGTAAATCTTTAGTTTTTTAGTTCACCGAGATAACTTACCACAAATTTCTTGAACCCTTGAACTCGAAAGAAGAAAACTTTCGCAATCAAAGGGCAGCTCGAGAATAGTTTCTCAAGCATCCGATCATTGATATAGGCATACAAAAGCTCTAGTGTCTTTAGAAACGGGAATTTCATTCTGTTACTAATGCTAGCAAAGTTTCTAGGAAACTTGCAATTGTAAACCCTTAAATTAGTCAAAGTATTGGCGTAGTAAAGAATGTTGGAGGTAAAGTGTAGGATGGAACATTAGCTATGTATGAAACGGAGATATTGAGGTCTATGACCCCGTGATCTAGTGCGCTTTTATCGATTGATAAAGAAGACGGTAAACGTTTGCTTGATCGACAAAGATTACTGAAATTTCAAATTTGTCTATGCGTAAATTCGACTACGATACCTTCATAAAGTGTTGTCGATTTAAATTGAAAAATATACACCTATTATCTTTGATATCTCGGAAACCGACAAGCAATATTCCTCCTTGAGAATAAGATAAGAGGAGGTAGACCAAGCTTGTAGCCATGTCTTTGATAATCAATCTCCCATTAACGATAAATTCAATTCAGGGTACAGTAAACTTCTTGTATGAATTCTCGTAATTCAATCACCCATTAACGAAAAATGAATATCATTGTAAGTTGTAACGAATCGGTGTTGTAACGAATCGGTGTAGTCCACAAATATTACAGAACACATAAGAAACAATGCAATCTAGTTTTCATAAAATAAAATAAAATTTAAAAACAAGGCTCAAAACAATTATTTACCGATGAGGACAAATAATCACAAAACCAACAATTGCAGCCCTAAGAGAGTTTCATTCATGATGGGAGAGTTTATATTCAGGCATATAAGCATATAAATTAAGGTTATCAATGAAAGTATCTGGTTCAATTCGGCGGAGAGGGAAGATGTATTTGGGTGTCGGAGGAGAAGCCGGCACCAAGAATTTCACCTGAAGCAGACGCAGAGAACAGACGCAATGGAGGGAGAGGGAGAGAGAGAGAGAGAGGGCGAGGGCGAGGGCGACGACGAGAAGAGAAGAGAAGGGGCAAAACGCTCCTTGCTTTGAATAGGTTAGGTTGACTAAGAGTAAAACATAAGCTGTTGGTTTAATTAGACTTATTTTTACAATTTAATAAAATAAAAATTATTTAGGATTAATTGCAACTGAAATTAAATGGAGAATTTGAAACAAAAATTTATCTGTTTCAAAATCCCTCGCAAAATTAGGCGGGTTTCTTCCCTCCAAACTTTTTGCCCAAAACAAAACCCCAATTTTTTTAAGTTCTAAATATAAAAATCCGATATTAATAAATGCAACTAAAATTGAAATAGAAAATTGAAACAGAAGTTCATCTGTTTCAAAAACCATTGCAAAATTAGGTGGCATTCTTCCCTCCAACTTTTCCCCCGAAACATGATGCAACAAAATAGTTTTCCATTGCAATATGAGTTGCAAAATTAATTGTGCGCGTCAATTTCCCTTGAGCACTTTTTACATTGAAACTGATTTTAATTCGGTTGCAAAATTCCGTTTCAATTGCCCTGTTTTCTTGTAGTGAGAATGACTTATGTATATAGTATATGTATACGTATAACTTTGGTAAATATGTATTCAGTTGGCTTGATTCATTGTCAACATTGGTTTTTTTTCTTTTCTATAATCAGATCATTCTCCACTTGTGATGACAAACACCCTCTATCATATTTCTTATTCAATTAAATCTTAGACCTACACGTTTCCTTATAAAAGAAGACCTACTAAAATAACAAAGAAGGTGAATTGCTAGGATTTAATGGGACAGAGGATGTGACATAGAGCGGGATAGACGATTTGAAGCCCTATGACCGCTCCATCTGACTACTCAAACAAAAAATTAAGTTTTATCAAATGGCATCATTGGTGTTACTTATGTAAAAGTTCAAACTTGCATGTTGAATCTTATAGTAATCTAGTACATATGTCCCATCATTAATGAACTTTTACAACATTAATTATCAATACATTTTTACTTTTAATATTAAATAACTATATATTAATCAGTATTAATCCACATTGAATTGTTCTGCATATTTATTATTTAGAGCCAAAATAATTTTAACAAGGGATGTTAACTTTAATTATTATTATTATCTTTTTGAATTCGGCATGTGTACAGGGAAGGTAATTCGGCAGCAGTTTTTTTACTCGAATGGGAAGCAATGGCAAAGAGTCTATGAACACTAATAAAGGTTACCATGAGGCATGACACGGCCCCACACATGTATTCAAGTGATATTTAATTATTTATATTAATAAAGGTTAACCAAACCCCCCAGCCAAAATGGTTGTGAAAAAAACCATCAATTATTAGTGATAAAAGTGTTTTCTTAAAAGGAAATGTTTTGAAAGAAGACAATTAGTTAAGAACAGACGAAAAAGAAAAAGAGGACAATAATTTGAAAACAGAGAGTAATATGTAAACATGGTCATGTAAGTCTTACATAGGAAAATTTTGTTAAGTCAAACGGCAGTTTCTAAACAAAAGATGCATTTAAGAATCTGTTATGAGCGGGGTACATTGGTTTAATTGATGATTGAGGGGTAATTTAAACTTGATGCATAGTTGAGAAGGATTATTTGTGATTTATGTAAAAAAAATGCCCAAAAAAACGTGTTCTTGACCCATGTGACCCATGGTGTGGTGCTCCTCTAGTATTTTCAAATGTAGGCTTTAATCAGGGATATATATATATATATATATATATATATATATATATATGTACACAAAGTTAGTAGCCACGAAACAGAAATCCATTCTCCAAGACAAAGTCGAAGTCAAACGTGCTCTTGTCCCAACTTTAGTCTAGTTGCAAGTGACCCCATTTTTTGGATGGACGTTAGATTTAGCCGTTAAGTCATGTCAAATATTTATTTAAAAACGTATATTTTTGTTGAGTTCATTCTCTTGTCGATTCCAAAATTGGAGAATATTTTTTCCCTTTGTTTGGCGAAGGCTTTTACAGTATAGCGAGAAAGATCTAGATGAGGTTGAGTGCTTACATTTTTTTCAAAGTTGGTAATCGTGCTTGAATAATGGTACCGAAGCATAAATAGGGTGGGGTTAATTGCTATGGAAATTGCAATCTGCCCGGGTTTGAAGATGAACCCAGATCTGTACCCCCCCCCCAAATTTCTATTAATTTTTTTGGATCTTGATTTGTAAATCATGATTTTGATAGTGATTGATTTTTGTTAGTTATTTTCTTCTCTTATGAATGGGTGCAACTGGATTCAACTGGATTCTGTATTGTTCATGCTTGCAACATGTTTAGATGTTGAAGATGAAGATGGAGTATATGTACATTTTGACCCCTGCTTTTTATACGAAGGACATATGCAACTTCTTTTATCTATTGGACCCCTTTGGGTTTCTAAAATCACACAAATTAATTATTTACAGGGGCAAAAAAGGGATTTCACTTAAATTAAACGTCATGAGCTAACGCCATCCAAAAAGTTGGCTTGTTTGCAACTAGACTAAAGTTGGGTGACCAAAATAAATATTTCAAACTTTCGGTGGCCGAATTGTAAAAAGTGGGAAAGTTGGGTGGCCTATTTGCGTGTTTTGCCATATATGTAAACACGCATTTTGGCTTTCCAACCCGAATACTTTGAACCATCAAGAGTTGTGATTTGATTGAACCCATAGTTTTGATTATCCATCATGGCTCCAAAGACACATGATATACACTTAATGTCGTCAAGTGATGGCTCTGATATCAATTGAGAGATTTGCAGCTAAGGTAGATCAAAAGTCAAAGACAGATTATTTGTAAACCTTTCTTGTAACAATACATTGAAATAAACCTAACAAATAATGAAAATCATATGAAATTCTCTGTGAAGTAAATGTATAATACTCATCCCACTCTCTACCAACAATGTATGAGTTGTATCTAATGTAGGATGAAATGGTGGGTTCACTAATAGCAAACCATGGTGGGGCAGATTCATGGAATCAAGCTTCTTGCATGAAATCTCCAGGATTGGGAGATTGGTCCAAATGATGGCTATGCTTCATGGAATGAAGAGGCAAGATTCTGGCGAAGATATAATTTCTTGGGAGGGGGATACAGATAAGAAATTTTCAACAAGTCCTCCAATTCCAAGTTGAATGTCAGTGGCATAATCTCGTTCCCTTGAAAAGATATTTGTAGAGCTAAGGTGCCTAGTAGGGTGAGTTTTTTTGTGTGGAAGGCAACTAGGGAAGCTATTTTACCGGTGAGAACTTGAGAGCTCGTGGTAAGATTTACCGTAATTGGTGCTTTTTGTGTAAAATGCAGGAGGAAACTGTGAATCATCTGCTTTTGCATTGCAACAACGCACAAGAATTGTGGGATTTGTTCTTCAATTTGGTTGGGGTTTCTTGGGTCATGCCTAGTTATGTTATTGAGCCTTTTCATGGTGTTATACATAAGAAGAAAAAATGATACTTTCTTAAATTCTACTCCTCTGGCGATTTATTGGACCATTTGGAAAGAATGGAACCGAAAGATCATTGAAAACATTAAGGCTAATATAGGAGAAATCAAGAAAAGTCGAACAGGCACAGCCCATAAATTAGTGTTTCGAGTGAATTCATAAATTATAGGCGTGATATTTGGCTCGACGCGTAAAAGTCAGAGCATATAAGGAAAGAACTCCTTTTGTAAATGGAAACCTTTGATTGTCGTAGGAGACAAGTCTCTATTGGCCGTGGTTGGCCACTTGCCCGGCTTAACGATATGTATCTAAGATAACAAGTATAATACCTAGGCATTGCCCCTTGGTCGAATAGGCACAGCCCGTGTTCGCCCAATTAAGTTTGAATGGCATCAATTGAGGATTCTTGCTCGAACATTCAGCTAGCTCTTTCTGTTATGCACGTGGAACGCATGTTAACAAGTTCGTGATTGGCACGTGATGCTCGCATGTGCCTTGCTCGTGATCAGCTTTGGGTCGAGCACATCAGTGGCCCCTTGCTCCTTGTCTGGCGAGTATTTATGCTCGGAGCGAGGAGTGTTTGATGTCCTGGTTGATAGCGTTTGTGGCCGCATCGAGCTTCATCACTTGTGTTAATATTTAGTTAGTTGTAGATGGGTTAGAAGGCAAAAGGGTGGAAGGTTCTGGAACATTGGAGAGCAAACATCTGTCTTGGAAAAGTACTAGGGCGAGTAGGCAAGTAGAGGCACGTGATCCATCGCTTGCCAAAGTGACTTAATGTGGCATAGTTTCGAGGTGTCGCATCAAATACTGGCGTGCTAGCATGACGTCAACCTCCCAAAAGATCCGTTTGTCGCTCATTTTTTGTGGATTTGGGCCGAGCCCTTATCTATAAAAGGCGAGGTTTTCTCTCAATTTTCTCTCTTACTATTTCAGAAGATTCTAGAGAGTGCTTCCAAGTTTTCCCCAACAGCTCCAGACTCGGCGACCTGTGCTTCTAGATTCCGGCGATTGCTACTCAAGGTTCTATTCTTCTTTAGCTTCTAGTCACAGAGTCCTATTATGTTTCTGCATCATGCATATATGCTCATAAAGAAGCCCAAACAACTATTTGACAATAAGCTTCTTGAACCGATGATTTCTTACTTTTTCTAATAGTTTATGTATTTCTCTCCTTTCTTCCTTTGCACTTCTGGGTGAGTTCATAGGCTAGATCTAGTCTTCTGGGTGAGTTCCTTAGCACTATTACTTAAATCAGTTAAGTGTCGCTAGTGTAGATCAAAACATATAGACAAATTATGGATGCGATCAATGATGTTATTGTATCCGTGGATGTATTGGTAAAACGCAACAGAATAAATAAATAACACATAATATAAATCTTTTATCGACAAGTAAAATACTTGTTATTTTGCTAATATGACTACATACGGCACAATATCCGGTACATCCAAGAATTTACAGTGCTTCGGACTTCTAAAATGGTGTCTCTCCTAAACTCTGTGAGATAGTGTGTCTGAACTCTAGAATCCGTTACTTTCTTTGTCAGAGTCCTCCTTTTATAGCCTTCAAAGAATTATACTTCATTCGTTCCGAGCAAATAGTTCCCGTTTGAAAATCAATTTTTTTAAAAAAAGTTGACACCTTTAATAGTCTATTAGTAATAAAATAACATTTTTATTCCTTAATTTTTGAAAGTAGACTCTTTAAATAAAATATCTCAAAATGGAATAGTGGACTCTTTACACAAAACGGAGGAAATATAAATATTGGCAACCAAGAGAAATAATCTTCCATAATTCTTTTCAATCCAGATCCTACAAGTTATTGGTCAACAAATTAATTTAAATAAGGAAATACAATTTACCAAAAATACCAAAATTGAAATATTGGATTTTTCAAATCCAACAAAACCCAAAGACCACCTTAAAAGGACTGAAGTAAACACAACCTACGACAACTACGACGAAAGTAACTCAGAAAACCGTTTACGAACATTGATTTATGCTTAATGACAAAAGAAATTTGCTCAAAAAATGTAATGGGGAGGTTAAATTATGAATTGAAATTACTTAAAAGAAGAAGCTATTTCCACTACGGTTTTTGCTTATCCATTACATTTAGTGTAAATAGACAAATTTATCATTTGACATTTTAAGGATTCTCTAACACACATTTATTGTTCCAAAATTACCCTTTAGTTGGCGCCAATTATCAATGATAATTAAATACAATAAAAATCTAATTACATACATGTGAAGAAATTAAATTATGATTTAACATTCTACTGCCTCTTTCCATCATCTCCTTCTACAAACTACCATTAACATCAATTCCCACAATTCGTGAAAAATTATTGATGCGTTCATTCGATAGCTCAATCACTAACTTACTACGTAGCTAATTCAATAAGTTTTCTTTATTTAGATCATTAATTTTTTTTAAATGTCGTATTTTTTCCCTTTTCATTGTTATAACAAGGTAAATCAAGAATGTTGCATATAATACATTTTTCATAAAATTACATATTAGCTTCTTTTTGTTCATTTTTTTGTTAGAATTTATATTTTTAGGTTGTTATTAATTTTTTTATTCATTTTTTAGTTAATAGCTAGAGATGATTAAAAATCATGTACGAGAGCTTCTGGTTGTATTTGGTCTTGGGATTCGCCATGTTGCAAGACCATTCCTTTTACGGATTTTTTTCTTTCATGTTTGACCTTGTTCTTTGAAGTTTTTATGATGTTAAAATCAGGACTTGTTATAAGATTATTTCCAGCTTTTATTGTTACCGATAAAATGTCATCATTGACTATATTTCCTTACGTTTGAAGGAAAATAATAACGTAAAGGTTGATCGAGGTAATATTTTTTATGACGAGATATGTGTAATTTATATTACTTTATTTATATCAGTTCACTATATTTTGAGGTTTTAATAACATGCATTGTTTTAATAGATAAGTTGCATAGTCATAGCTTATTGGGATGTTTATGTAGTCTTGTTGGTTAGTATAAATTAAAAAAACAAGCTTAAAAGATAATTTGGGTCATCTCTTTTGTTATTATAACTGGTATGTAATTTTAGTGCAATTTTGTTCAAACAGAGAGTTAATAAAAAATAAGCACCCATAAAAAGAAAAAATAAACTTGAAGGGTAATTTGGGTAATTTATTATGTTATTATAATTGGTAGGTAATCTTAGGGTAATTTCATCCAACAACAAGTTAATTTAATGTTATTATTTATGATGTAGTGGATAAGAAAAAACCGTAGTAGAAATAGTCTTTCCATTACTTAAATTGCTTTCCTATTATTAATTAGTTTTTTAAAATTTGTGTACCAAATCAAACATGACAATTATTTACGAATAAATGTAAACTTTAATAAAAAACAATTTTTTTAAGCTCGTTTTATTTTTAAATCTCTATGTTTTAATTATAAGTTTAATTTTCACATACATTGCATGCACTAAAAAATATTTTTTTTGGAGTTCTTAATTCTTGCATGCATCCACGGGTAAATTACTAGTATTTCATATTTAGGCCTCGTTTGGTGCATCATTTTCAAAACGCGATTTTTTTTTATTGTAAACACGTTTGTAAAATTATTTTAAAACATTATTTTCATAAATAGAGTAGTTCTAAACGCTACATATTTTTAAAACGTTCCAAATTGAAGAGTTTTAAAATGCTGCACATTAAAACGCTTATAAAGAGAAAACACTGCATATTTTGTCAACGTTTTGGTCAAATGCTCCATCAAACAAGTACTTAAAAGAACAATTTACTGAAATGAATCAACGAATGATTAAACTTCAAAATGATAACAAAGACATAAGAGAAAAGATGGAAAAGTGTTATACCTAAATGTGTAAAAAATAGTGAACATAAAGGATTAGAAATTCTAATAAAAGATGAAAAAGTGTTATACCCAAATGTGTAATAAAAGTGTTATACTCATTGTGAATTCAAATAGTCAACCACAAGATTAGCTTTAAGGTCAAATACAAAGTAGCCAAGTCCTTTTCTCAAATCAAGGTACAACACATTTACGAGTAATGTAAACAAATTGTCTTCCATTGCTACATTCGTCCAAAAATAAATGATATTTTAATAATTTGTAGTATCATTTTTCTCTTTCCACTCAATAACTATTTTATAACATCATTTGGGCTTTGTTTATTTCACAAAAAATAATTTCGAAAAACATTTTCCTCATTTTTCAGTGTTTAGTAACGTTGGAACATATAGTCAACGTAAAAAAAAATCCAAGTCAACAAAAAATAAAATTTTCTTTCTTCAGGAAAATGGCTTGTAGATTCATGTTTTATAAGTCATTTTCCAAATGTTCGAGCACACTTACAGAGTTTTACATACTAATTACACATATTTACATACACACAATATTACACTCAACAAATAATTTTAAAAAATATAAATTGAGTTTTTAGTTTATTTATGAACACTAATTATAAATTATGATTTTAATAAATACTCACTACATCCTAATTTTTTGTCCACTATACTCCCTCAGTTTTCAAAATATTGTCTACTTTGACACAGCACATTGCTTAAAAAAAATAATTGAGTGCATTACAAATATTAGTGAAATGTGTGATTTCTCATTATGCCCTTGAGTATGTGATCATAATTTTAAAAAGTAGAAAAAATAAGGGTAAAATAGTAAAAGTGTTCTCATAAAAGGGAAAGTTTTGAAAGAAGACAATTACTTTAGAACAAACGAAAAAAAAAAGGAGGACCATAATTTGAAAACGCAAACATTATCTATTTTCTTTTTAAAAGCATATTTTCATATCAATTATCCATTTAGTTGTTTATATTAGTGAGATTGAAAAAAGATGAACATTATTTATTTGTCATCACAAACGATAAATTATAGGGTTATTAAAAGGTATTTATTTAAATTTTAACATTATTTGAAAAATAGGGCATTGATATTAGAATATATTTTTTGTATGTTTTCTGTTATGTTTTTTGTATGTTTACCAAACACTCAAAAATGTTTTTCATTTTACATAAGTTATACTACAAATTATTTTCGGTTAAAGTAACGGAGTCTTAAAATTATTTTCGGATAAACATACATGGCATTACTCTAATACTCCCTGCCTAAAGTCAACACCTCAAAATGTGTGTAATCTGCAAAAATGTCAGTAATCCTCGAGTATATCACCCCGCTGCACTATATAAACCCTTCTATCTCCACAAACCCTAAAACACCAAATCCTAAGTCCCTCATAGCATTACTCCGTCCACCGCGGCTCTGCCTCCGGCAAACATGTATGATGATGATGCTGCAGAAGAGGAAGATCCTGATGTAAATGTCTACCTTTGTTTTGTTTTGTTCATTTATTTAATTGCGAAGAGGAAATTTATTAATTTACATTACGATATTAGTCAATTCTCAATTCTTTTAGATCTATTATATTTTGGTTATTTTAATAAAAAAAATTGAAGGGTCTGCCCCGGTTTCATAAAAAAAATTGGATCCAGTTTAGATTTGATTTGAAAATGTATGGTTCAGATATTAATTTGTAATTTGCTTTCTTTTAATTTTGTTTATTTTTCTTTTCTGCATATTATATTTTTTAACAATTTGTTGTTAATGCGTAGTGGAACGCTGCATGTGGAGAAATATGGTCGTTATTCATGGCATTTCGGTCTAATGGTTAGTCTTTAACTTGCCAATTCTATCCTTTTGCTCGCACACGCACACATGAACTTGCTTACCGATACAAAAGTTGCATAGGAAATATTAACATGAATATGTGAAATCAGAATTGCAATTCACATGAACAGAAGTGCGCATATATAGGTCCTTGAAGGCTATATTTTTTAACCCTTCTGTACATATGTTTCTTTCTCTTCATCTTATTATATGGGTGCATTCCTAGAAGTAATTTTCAAGTAATGATACACATTTGTGGCTGATATTCTTTACGATGAAGCTATATATCTCCAACATCCTATGTTCGGTTTCATTAATTGACAAACCAAGCCAATTGAATCCTATATTTGCCAAGTTAGATTTTGCTCACACACGCGAACATAGTAGGAAGCTCATCTATTTCCATATTCTATTTTCCGTTTTTATCCTATGTTTGCCGAGTTCAAATATATCTTTCCATTTTCTCTTTTCTTTTGCATTTTATGACTGGCTTATAGATTTTCTAATATGACAATTCTACTATATTGCCTACATTTATTTAGGGCTATCTGCGGATTACAATGAAGATGTTGTGGCAGATCGTCTTTTGATAAAGATAAATTGATAGAATCAAAAAGTTTTGGCTGATTTATGGAAGCCATATCCTCCTTAAATGTAAGAGCTCCCTTGCTCACATCCACTTAATCTCTAATTCTTGTTTCTTTCTTTAGAATTTCTTTAATCACCTCTACCTCTTTCCAATTCAGATTCGAATGGAAAAAATGTACTCAAGTTTATGAACATCACAGGACTTACAAAAAAGATGTCTCGGCCATTTTGGGCCCGTTCTCTTTCGTATCATTAAAATACTGAAGTTATGATATATTAGATAGGCAAGTCTATGAATATTGTTCATTTTTGTAAGTAATTTCCAAGAAAAAAATTGAAAAGTTGATAATTTTTTTCATATGGCCTAAAAAGGAAACACATATTTTGTTTTTAGAAACAGGGTCGTAGTGTATTCTTTTCCTTTTTCTTTTTCCGTTTCTTATCATCTAAACAAAAATTTGTCAGGACATATTCATGAACGTATTTGGGAAGTTTTATAGATTAATTTATGTTGGTAATAATTATTAATTGCATTTATGATTGCAACTTCAATTCCCAAATGGTTCCAAATGCCAATCACTATATTTATATACTTGGGCACCTTAGTTGAAGCAATCTTGGATGTTTCAGTTTAGAGCAGCTCCAAGCTAACTGATGGGATTGAATCTCGTGAAAGGGAACGTAAGGGATCGCTGAGGCCAAGTGGTGGGAAACACCTTGAGCATATCCAACATTTGTGCCCTCCCTCCATCGATGATCCCGATGTGAAATTTTTCTCAAGTTTCTGTTTATGAACTAGAGATATTTAAAGACAACTGTAATTTCCACTATTGCGTAATCACAAAATATATGTATAGGAAATCATAGGTGCCTTTGCAATAAATATTATGAGCTAAGAGTTGTTTGTTTCAGAAGCTGACATTTTCAGATTCTACATTGTGTAAACATGTTCTTTGTATACATTAATCAAAATTGATTAACTTTTTTCATGTATCATTGTCTCGTGTGAGTTACAACAATTCATTATGTTTTGTTATGATAGTCATCGTTTCTTTGCTTGTGCAAAGACAACACATAAAAGAAGCACAAAATAGCATATTCAGCAATACAAAGTACAATCGCATATTCCTTTCCGCAATATAAAAAAAGCACAAAATAGTATTACATACAACTAGAGCACAAAATAGCATTATTCAGGCAATTCAAAGTACAATCACATATGCCTTTCTGCAATATAGACATCACAAAATAGCATTACATACAACTAGAGCACAAAATAGCATTATTCCCCCTATGGTTTTTGTGTCTTCTTTAATTAATAAATCAATTGTTTTTGGTAATTCAAAGAATTTTTTTTAACCTCGAGTATGTTACAATGACCCATGAAGTTCAAGCCACTGTTGGTACTCAGAATTCATCTTTATTAATACGAGCCACTTCAATGTTACATCATAAACTATTAACATGTTTATAAGAACTATTCCCACTATGGTTTTTGCCGGAACTTTTGTTCCGCTCAAATCCGTACCTTTTAAGTACGCACAACAACGAAAGTTGTGATCCTCAATCCAGATTGTGAGGTCGCCCAGTTAACTTACAAATTAGAACAGATAATGTATAAGGGATAGTATGGTTACATCCAATAATACTTTAAGGATACATAATACTCCTTCCGTTTTCAAATTATCGTTCTCTTTTCATTTTTCATCCGTTCTAAAATGATTATCCTCTTTCAAAACTTTCTCTTTTAGAAAAATAATTTTACCACTTTAATCGTACTTTTTCTACATACTTTAATTATGATCACATATTGAAGGGCATTACAAAAAATCGCACATTTCACTAATATTTATAATACAATCAATTATTTTTTCTTAAACGGTATGCCAGATCAAAGAATTTAAAAATGGAGGGAGTATTAGATTATGACGTCTTTTTACCTGTATCAGTATGAGACAGGATGTAGAGTACACTTGATGTGGGCTGGTACCCTAGTCAGAATTTTGTAAAAAGTAAAATAAAATTATACGTTAAACGTCATTATTAATTTTTAACTGTTTTATGTATGTAATGTGTAAGACTTATTAAGTCCAACTATATATAACATCTTTAATCGATTAATGAAGTTATTTTAAACGATCAGTACTGTTTACAATTTATTTTAGAATATCGAGCTCACGTGGTACCAAAATCCTAGATCGCCCTTGGTATGAGACCAGATTAATGTATGCTCAAGATAAGAGTATTTTAGTTAGGAATTGAGTTAATATTCTAGTAATATAATTTGTGTGATGGAGAGAGAAAAAGGGATAACCACTTTCATGAATGTGGATGTGAGCGTTAATCCTAACGGTTAAAGCTTAAATAATAATTAAATTGGAGCCACTAGTTATTCAGTTACACACACACACACATATATAGCAAGTGTCAAATGGGCAGATGCACACGGCTCTCAATTTTAGAGGGACCGATTTCTATTTTCAGCAGAATCTTTGAATAGGATCTTCTTCACTCATTTTGATTCATTAATTTTCCTTTCAATTTTTGAGTCAAACTTAATTACTCGAAACTCAATAATTAGAAATAGGTTCTTCTCTCACGTTCAGCATTTAGGTTTCACTTTCCAATAATATTTCCAACTAGGAGCTAGTGATGACTAGGGCTAGACTATTGTATCTGCAGAAAAGGAGATTTTTAGTTGAAGTTTTTGAAATACTATTTGTGTTCTACAATGACACAAGAAAGACTAAATGGATTAGTTTTGGCAGTAACTAACAATGATTCTTTGGAGAGTCTTAATTATTATGAAGACTAGATCATATCGAAAAAAAAAAAATTCAAACTTTTTTAGAAAGATGACACTTTTCATGTGAAGATTAGACATTAGTTTGGAGTTCTAGTCAATTACATGTTAGAACATATATTTTTTAGATGAAAGTATGCAAAATTATATATTTACATTGTATGTTTATAATATGCATAATTACTTTATTTACATTTTATCTATTATTTACATTACATTATCTAATTATAATATTATTTACATTGCATGCATAATAATGATATTTTACATTATTTATATTAACGGGAAAAAGCAATAAATTGGTACTTACCTCTTGAAACGTGAATGTCTAACCCGGTATTTACGCCTGAGTTTTAGCCCACTAGGCGCTCGAAAACTTTAAGTGTGCTTCTCATGTCCTTCCGAGAAAGGAAGTCTTTTTTTTTTTTTAATGTATGAATATGAGTATATGTGTATGAGTATCAGTATGAATATGAGTATGAGTATGAGTATGTGATCGACATGCCGGGGGCAAAGACTGGATCATCAGATGGCTCGTTGTGGGGTGCAGCGCGAGGAGGCTTTCTTCATCTTCTTCGGCTTCTTCGGTAGAGGAGGCTTCGAGAAGGTAATATATGTATTGATCGTATGTATTGTCTCTCTGATCATCTTTTTTTTTTTTTGATGTGTTGAGAATGAGAGCTCGAACCTCTATTTATAGGAGAAGAATGGTCTATTAAACTACGACGTTCTCTCAATTAAGTGCAAGGCGTGCCAAGTGGAGGCCTGGAAACCAAACAACACATGAAAGCATGAGGCGGCTGAGGAAACCATAACGTTTTAACATGCCTCGAAGAGAGGAAGGGATGGAACGGCTCCCATGCATGGGGAGCGGCTCCATCTTGGGTTTTAACGGCCAAATGTCAACTTTCATTAAGACCCTTATATGTTTCATATGTATCATTTACCTCCTGTTAAGTCCAGTTAACTGAAACACTAACGAAAAACAACATTTGTAAGTCCAATAAATTTATAAAATATATTTTATCATTATTATAGGACATTATATCGTAGGGGTACTAAATTTGGGTGTCTACATAGCCCCTCAACCACGGAGTTTGCAAGTGAACGCAAATTCACATGCAGACGAACGTCGTTGATAATATATAGACTCCCGATTTCGGGATATGCATTACAAGATAGATATTGTTTTTATGTATGATATGAGTTTTAAAACATGTGCAAGTCAAGTCGGAGCGTTATGGAATTTCTCCTCCTCTCTTCCTCCTCATCTTTTTTTTCTTTTTTTTAAGAATTGAAATGCCTATATTGAAAGACATTATCAACTGAAAATTAAATGTGGAAAATAAAGACATTATTGACAGGAATTAAAAATGTGGAAATGAAAAGAGCTTATCGACTGGAATTTTAAAGTGTGGAAATTTAAAGACTTTATCGACGGAAATTTAAATGTGGAATTTAAAGACATCATCGACTGAAATTTAAATGCGGAAATTAAAGACATTATGGACTGAAATTTAAAATATGGAATTTGTTGAGTGATTTTCAATTGATCACTAAATCCTACCGTAAGCGCATGACTATTCGTGTAGTATTTAGGATGTCGATCCCATAGAGACTTTGAATCAAGTACCGAAGAACTCACAATTAAAATAATCTAGATGGAATGATTTCAAGATTTTTGTTGTGATAAGTAAATTGAACTAAGAAGACTAAATTAACTAAATTAAACACAAAATTGGATTTTCGATTAAAAACAATAATTAAAAAGCTTCTAGGATTTTGGTTCACCACAACAATGAATTTATAAGTTCCGTAACAATCTTTTCGTTCACAATGAATGTCATGTTTTGAAGGCGAATTGCATAAAAATAACTAATTGTATTTTTTCGAACTACTCTCAACCTTGTCTAAATTAATTTAAATCTGATATCTCTCTCAATGAATTAAACTAAACTCATTATATTCTACAATTCATTTTAGCCTCTAGAAATTTAATCATCTGTTGTTCTTATGAATTTCTAGTTCGATTTTAGGGTTCCGTTCCCTATGCTTCTCTGGTCCTTTTCAATACTTCACTTTAGTAACTAAGATTATTGCATAAACGTAGTAGTTTCACCTTTCGGTCCCTCGCTAGCACAATACTATACAATTATTAACAAAGTTAAAATAGAATCAAAGCGGGTGACATTCAAACAAACGGAAAGATTAACTATTTGAGAGGAAAAATGGAAGTAAACTTCTATATCCCAAGGAGGGGAAGAACATATATATATATATATATATATATATATATATATATATATATATATATATATATATAACTAAGTCTTTTCTTTCCCCTTGTCTCACCAAGAGACATCCAAAATAAATGAGAGTAAATGAAAAATAAATGAGAGATAAATGAGAGACTAAAAGCTCTCCAATCCCCTTTAGATGTCATTTAGTCAAGATGTATAAAAAGGTTCAAACTGAAAAAAGCTGGAAGTGACTCTTGAACTACTCCGCTTGAAGTTGTGAAATATTTCGCACCTAGGGTGCGATTGTTGCTAGAAATCCTTAATTTTAACACTTGACAACAACTTTCCACCCACGAAAATAACCACAGTCTGCCCATGAAAAATGCTGGAAACTCAACTCATCTTTTTGCCTTTCATTCACCATTAAAGTTTGTCTTTAATTCACCAATAAAGCTTGGTTTTAATTCCAATTGTTGCAAAACTGCATAATTAAGACAAATAAAGGTAAGGGAGCCAAAACAATCAAATTTGCCGTGATAAATGCAATACTGACTAAAAAAATAAGCCCAAAGTATCCAAAAATATAGACAATATGCACATTTATCAGAATTTAAAGACATTATCGACAGGAATTTGAACACTGATTTGAAGATTTTATCGAGTAAATAGAAATGTGGAAATTAAAAGACATTATCGACGAAAATTTAAAATATGAAAATTAAAGACACTATCGACATAAATTAAAATGTGGAAATTGAAGACTTTATCGACACGAATTTTAAAATCTGGAATTTTTTTTTCCAAAAAAATGCTTGATCAACAGGATTGGGGATGTGGAAATGAAAGACATTATCAATTGAAATTTAAATGCAAAATTTTTACAAAACATTATTGACGAGAATTTAAATGTGGAATTTAAAAGACATCATCAACGGAGAATTTTAAACATGGATTTTAAAGATTTTATCGACTGAAATGAAATGTGGAAATTTTTAGAAAAACATTATCAGCTAAAATTGAAATGTGAAATTTAAAGAGACATTATCAACTGGGATTTAAAAAATGTGAAATTGAAAAGACATGCATGTATTGGAAGACATATGAAATTGAAAAACATATGAATTGAAAAGTATGGTGTGTATTGAAATACATATGTGTTGAAAAGCATGTGTATTTAAAATAGCATATTTATAGAAAAAACACATGTATTGAAAAGCATGTATATTTAAAAGAGCATATGTATGGAAAAAAACACATGTATTGAAAGGCATGTTGCATGTATATGGAAAGATATGCATAGACAAGCATGTATATGACGATAAGCATGTATGGATAAACATGTTGAAAAACATGTATGACAAAGCATGTGTATGGAGAAGCATGTAAATAAAAGCATGTATATAAAACATGTATGGAGAAGCATGTGCATTGGAAGTATATAAACATTTGTTATCAAAAACATGTAACCATATTGTAATGCAAATAATTGTGTTATGATATGATCTTGCCTACCGTAATAGGCTGCTTACGTATCCTTTTCAGGAATTAGACCAAACGTAGTTCGGATGGCGATCTATATTCCTAGGGGTGGGCCTAGTATACATGATGCTGGAATGTCTATATTCCTAGGAGTGGACCTAGTACACACGATGCTGGAAACATTTATGTGATGGTCAGACTTTCCAATCGAGGAAGCTTTGTAAGATGAAATGATTCTTGCGCCATATCGCTCCAAGGGGCTGTGCACTCGGTAAAAACTATGCTTTCTATCTTGTTTCTATTTTTATGTTTGTTTTTATATTTTATTTGCATTTGAAATGTACTTTGTTTTACGTGTTTCCAAGTGAACACGCAGTCATATCTTAAGTTGCTGAAGAGTTTCTTTAATGTATCTCGACGGTACCGCAAAGCAAAGGTGGCACTCTCGTATCGGGGCAATGATGTAGTTGGCAATGCACGCCGCACAGGGACGATGATGATTCAACTAGTAATCTGGGCCGGAAAGGCCCTCGGGTTATGGGTGATGGGACCAGCAATCCTGATCCGCGAGCTGCGGGAGTGCAGCGGAGCGTGTCGACACGCGCACACTTATGTATCTTATGTATTAAATTGTATCAACCTATTATATGTAATTAGCAATGCATAATTATCTGTGATGCACTATTATTTGACAGGGCTAAATGTTTTGCGATGCACAATTAATTTGGAAGAATTAAACATATGCGATGCATGATTATCTCAAAAAAAATCAACATGTGTGAGTGATGCATAATAAATTTAAAAGAATCAAATATTAGCGATACATGATCAATTCAAAAGAATCAAAATGTTAGTGATGCATAACCAATTCAAAAGAATCAAACGTTAGCGATGCATGATCATGTTTAATAGAAATAAATATCAAAGATGCATTATTTAATGCAAAAGAATTGAATTTTGCAGATGCATAAATTCTGTTAAGAGAAAATAAACATTCATAATTTAACTCAAAAAAATTAAATGCCTGCAAGAAATTATGTTAAGAGCAAATATATATCAAAGATGTATGATTTAATTCAAAAGAATTAAATGTTTGCAATAAATCATGTCAGAAGAATTTAACTATCAGATATGCATAATTGAACTAAAAAAGAATTAAATATCTACAATAGACCATGTCACAAGGGATCCATAATTTAACTCAAAAGAATTAAATGTTTGCAAGAAATCATGTGAAAAGAATCTAACTATCAGTGATGCATAATTTAACTCAAAGGAATTAAATGTCTGCAAGATATCGTGTTAAGAGCAAATAAATATCAAAGATGCATAATTTAACTGAAAAGAATTAAATATTTACAAGAAATCATTTTAATAGCAAAAAGTATCAAAAATGCATAATTTTAACTCAAAAAAATTAAATGTTGTAGATGATCATGTCAAAAGAATTTAAATATCAAAGATGCATGATTTGTTACATCATGTCAGGAGCAAAAGGTATCATAAATGCATAATTTAACTCAAAAGAATGTTGCATATGATCATGTCAAAAGAATTTAAAACAACCCTTTGAACGGAGCTCCGCCATGGCTGAGTCAGTGGGTAGAGGGGAACAAGATGAAGATCCCCGACAACGAAACCAAACTAATGTGGCAAAAATTTAATCATATCGGGGGTGCCGAAAGTCGTTGTATGCGAATCTTCCGTTTATCGGATCAGTGGTAGAATCGTCGTCTGAGTCGGATATCTGTCTATGTGTAGGTCTCCAAAATGAATTCATCATGAGTTCTCCGGTGTGTTTATTAGTCCAGTGTATAAAACAGGAGGGTACAGTAACTCCCATGTGTGGAGTGAAAAATAGTAGGAGACAGCCCCCTACTACGAGCTAGTAAGATTTATTTATACCTGAGGGATTAGGGTTGGCTTGTCAAACATTATTAGCTAGGCCCGTAGCGTTCAGTAGTCAGTTGTAGTAAAGAACCTCCTTCCCTAAGCGAGGCTCAAATGTCATTTGAGGTAGATTAAATATAGAACAAATTATAAGCTGGTACATCTTTTAAAACATGTTTCCAAATAAATCAAGCTATTTTTTGAACATATCTTTTAGGTACAATTTTGGGGGGAAAGTACGTCACTACCCTTAATAAAGAAAAATTTCTCCTTCGTCACTTCTATGAGTTCTCGAGTCAATCACAAAGGAACCCTCTGTAATCGAAGAAAGTCCCTACGTCTTTTTTCAGGAGATTCTTCCCAGTCTTTCTATTATGTGCGAAGGAATCAAAGATGGAGATGCCATGTTTTTGTGCTTAAAAGTGTAGTTCGAGGTGATAGCCACTTTGTTAAACGAAGAATTATCCAAAGACCAGTAAATAGCAGATGAGTTGAAAACCATATCATACAATTATTTCCTCCTCCTCTACCCAAACTTGATGGAGGATGAAGATCCCATACCCATATATGCCCAAAAACTTCATCAGATGCTTGTTGAGTACAATATTATACAACAATAATGATTTTTTAGAATTACTGTCTAGAAACTACCACCTCTTATGTATTGTAATCCATTGAATTACTACAAAAAATTTTGTGCAATTATTGTTTCCTCAATGGAAGAATCTAGTTCTAATACCTGACATTGACATCAACATTATTGGATTTTTTTTGTCTTGAAAAATTGTGTTAACTGATGCCTAGCATTGGTATTAACATTATCTGATTTTTTTGGTCTTCATTAATGGCATTTTTGTCATTTGACAACCAATTTGTAGTTATATGAAATATCTAAAAAATTGATAAACATAAATAAAAACATATTTATAAAATTATACTCATTTGAAAATTTTCCTTAAATATATGCAATTGCAATCCTTTTTTTCAATGATTGTATCGCCTGGTTAAAAGTTAGGGTAGCAACTTGACATGTTCATGTAGATTTTAGTGAGAGATAAAAAGTTAGGACATTTTTCATATATTTTGGAACATTTAGGTACAATTGTCGATGTGAAAAGGATAAAACCTTTTATGTAGATAAGTTTTGTCGTGCACTTCAATATTCCTCGTGTGGTTTGTTTTTGTAAGTAGGGCTGGCAAAAAGTCTCGTTTTCCGTTCCTATCCGACACCCGTCCCGATCCTTACTCGACATAATCTCGATTCCGACTTTATCGAGATTTTTCCCGTCCCAACTTATTTCGGGACGGGATACGGGAAATATATCAATCCCGTCGGGATTCCCGACCCTTCCCAACTAAATTTTTTAAAAAATTTAAATTTTTTAAAATATTTCGAGTGTGTACTGTTGTCAAGCCAAAACACTATCTTTCAAACAATGTATATTGTGTGCTTGCTAAAATTACTTAATGGTATTTGTTAAATTTATTTTCACAATGTTGTGGTTTTTTTTTTTGTCTATCAAATTTCTACACTTAGTGCAACTCTTTTCCTACGAGTGAGGGGTGCATTTTGTTAATAATGACAAATTCATCAATACTCACCATTAATTAAATATTCAAGTATACTTATAAATATACAGTCTAAAATCTTAATCATGATGTAGACATTTTAAAAATATTTTAGTGTCAGAGATATTGTTCATAAATATTATTATCGGGATTACGGGATTTTTATCTCCCGAACTGTCGGGATCCCGACACTTATCGGAAATGGGATCGAGAAGGAAATTGAAATCTCAAATTCTATCGGGACGAGATCGGGATAAGGTTAATCGGGACGGGTCCCGTCCCGATTCCACCCCTAAATGTAAGCCTCGAAAGTCATTTGTAATTCTTTTTATCTTAATAATTAAAAAGAGTTAACTTGATTGAATTAAAAATAATAAGGTCTTTTTCTGTTTAGTCGGTGAAATATTATACTCCCTCCGACCCTAAATTATCGTTTTTGTGGACTTGACATACGGTTTAAGAAAATACATTTGACTAGATTATTAATATGAGTTTAATGTGTAGTTTATTTTAAAGTTCATGTTTACAACGACCAATAATTAAAGTAAAATGAAAAAGTAAGGATAAAGTGATAAAAATATTGTCATAAAAAAGAAAGTTTCAAACAAGACAATTATTTTAAGACTGACGAAAAAGGAAAATATGACAATAATTCGGGGACGGAGGGAGTATAGTTTATTATAGAAACAACAACCTTTACCTAAAGTTAACATTCATAAAATTAACATTTCTTCACCTTGATATTCTAATATTTGCATCAACCTTATCAAAATGATGAGGGCCATATATTATTTAAAACAGCTACCGAAAGGTAACAACTTTTTGTTTGCACATGTTTACTCTTTGTAAATGCTATATGAACAGCAACTGTAGTTGGAGAACATTTAAGAATATTGAAATATTTGTATTCAGATTATTTAGGGTAGCAGATAATTATTATCCATCTTCAACAACAACTTCATGGTTTGAAATTCTTGTATCCAAAAATGGTACACTAGAGTTGTTGGGCTTACAATGTTAAAGGATATCTGGGCTTTTAGTAATCTTGACCTTAAACATGTCAAAACAATCCGAAACACTAAGGATTAAGGCAGGGGTTTTCTCTATAAAGGCACTCTGATGCAATAATAAGTACAATCGACTATCGAGTAAACAATTTGACAAAGTTTAGGCTAAGTATTTTAGAATGTAACTTGATAGCATGTTTGAGAGGGGTTAAAGATTACACATGTTAAAAAAAACCCTAAACACCTAGTTTTTCACACACTCAAGGTGCGATTTTCTTCGCAGCCGTTTTTCTGCCTTTGAACCGATGGAGGCTGTGCCTCCAACGCCACCAGATCCTCCTCCTATCAAGCCATCTGCTCCTTCCTTTGTTGTTGTTCTCATCTTTTGTCATCCCTCCGTCTTCATACAAGGGTGAACCAGCTTTAAAGCTCTCTCCAGCTATCATTAAATCCCTTGCAAAACCTTTTAGCCATGCCTTGATAGGGAAGTTCTCCCATGGTCGCCCTTCCATGGAAGCAACATGTAAGTATTTTCATACTATAGGCCTAAAAGCAGCCTTCACAATCGGCCATCTTGATGCCAAACATGTCTTGATCCAAGTTAATCATGACGAAGACTATCAACGTCTATGGATCAAGGATCAGTGGTACTTGGGAAAATATCCGATGCGAGTTTTTAAATGGTCTCCGAATTTCTGGCCTGATGTTGAAAGTTCGATTGTCCCGGTCTGGTTCTCTCTACCGGGTCTCCCGATTCATCTCTTTGCTAAACTTGCTCTTTTTTCGTTGGCTTCATTGTTTGGTAGGCCATTAATGTTAGATCAACCTACTCTCAATCTCACCCGCCCTAGTGTTGCTAGGATCTGTGTCGAAATTGACCTTCTTAAGTCGTGCCCTTCTAGGATTTGGGATAGACTGTGGAGAAGTTTATCCAAGTTTCTAGCAGCCTTTAGAGGCTGAGAACATGCCTCTCTATTGTCAACATTGTCTTCGACAGGGTCATCAAGAACTCACTTGCAAGGCGAAGATTCCAGTATCTAAACCTGAGAATATTCCCAAGCTCGCTCCTCCTCCAAATCGCCAAAGATGGACTCCAAAAAAAGACTTACCTGTTTCGGAAAAGGATAATCTCCCTAATCGATTTGACCCTATTGATACTCCATCTGCTTCTCTTGATAAAGGTATTGACCCTATTAATGTCGATCTTAACAATATTGATTCTGAAGGTATCTCCCCGCGCGCATCCCAACAAGATCCTCTTAATTCCACGTCAACTCAACATGAGAAAATAGATGACTTTTCTCCTATTAATGTTGATCCCAATCCCGAATAATCAAGCGAAAAAGAATCTTCTTCTGCTCTCCATAATTCCTCCAGTAGGAAAACATTTGATGAGAATGTTAGTCACGTTCCTGCCACGGACAACCTCACCAAGGACTTACCCATTTCCCCTAATAGATTTGCCATCCTTAATACAATTGATCCTGAAGGTGAAGAGGAAAATCTGAATTTGCA
This sequence comes from Codonopsis lanceolata, assembly GCA_013146195.2. Lineage (NCBI taxonomy): Eukaryota > Viridiplantae > Streptophyta > Magnoliopsida > Asterales > Campanulaceae > Codonopsis > Codonopsis lanceolata. The sequence goes on from CM028382.1 coordinate 120,052,986, forward strand.
AGGCATTAACTTAGATGTCCGTCTTCCTATTCATAAGCTAAAACCTGTCTGTTCCTCCTACTGCTCGTCAGACTCATTCTCAGGCCTCGAAGCCTCATTCCACTGACACTCGCTCGAATTGTTAATGGATAGTAAAGCTCTTTTTGGAATGTTCGGGGAATCGGTAATGACCCGACTGTAAGCCGCTTGAAACAATTAGTCCGTCTTCATAATATTTCTATTGTTGCGATATTTGAGCCCATGCTTGATATTAGTAAAGTAAAATTGATTTCTCGTCGCCTTCGATTTAGGTTTTCTTTTTCTAATTCTTCCATCTCTATATGGGTATTTGTTAAAGCTTGCTACAATTGTTCTTTTCTTTCAGAATCTGATCAGTTTGTTTCTCTTAAGATTCAGCATTACACTTGGCCATTTCATGCTTTATTCACTTGTGTTTATGCAAGGTGTGATTCTCGCGATCGTCAAGACCTTTGGGATGCTCTTATATTTTCTAGTTCCAACTTTTCTACAATGCCTTGGCTGCTTGAGGCGATTTTAACATAATTCTGGATCCTAGTGAAAAATCCGGTGGAGTGGGTTGGGATAGGAATGGAGCTATGGATTTTCATGCTTGCTTATCTGCTGCAGGCCTAACGGATTTGGGTTATTCAGGGAGCCCATTTACTTGGTGGAATAAGCGGGTTGGTTCTTTAACAATTCATGAACGTATTGACCGTGTTATCTATAACTCATATTGGTTAGATCACTTTCCTTCTTCTTCGGTTCAGCACCTTAATAGAACTTGCTCGGACCATTCTCCTCTTCTTACTACATTCACTCGGCAAGTTACTCAACATCCAATGGCTTTTAAATTTATGAATGTTTGGATTAGTCATAATTCCTTCTCGGATACGGTCAAAGAAGCCTGGTCAAAGGCCGAGATCGGGCGTCCCATGGTCTGTTTTTCCAGAAAACTCAGAAACGTCAAAACAACTTTAAAAGATTGGAACAAGTCGGTTTTTGGCAATATTTTTAAAAATATTAAGGCGGCTGAAGATGACGTGCAGGAGACGGAACTTTTATTTGAGCTAAATAATTCTCCATCAAATCATGCAAATTTAATGGCTGCTCAGGCAAACCTTCGTAAATATCTTGTCAGAGAGGAGATGTTTTGGCGCCAAAAAGCCAAAGTGAAATGGCTTAAAGAGGGCCAAGGAAACACCAAGCTTTTTCATGCTTCTGTCAAGTAAACTCAGCGCCGTTTTTATCTTCATTCCATTTCTTATGAGAATGGAACTGTGTTAAATTCTGAGGCTAATATCAAGAATGCGGCAATTCGTTTCTTCCAATCTGAACTTCAAGCTGAGGCTATTGACACTCCAGATCTTGATATGATCCCTTCCTTAATTATAGATGCCTGAAATGATTCTCTTATAGCTCCTCCCTCTTCTATGGAAATTAAAAGGCTATTCAGAGTCTTAATGGTGACAGTGCGGCAAGTCCAGATGGTTTTACTGGTGCTTTCTATGTGGCTTGCTGGGATATTATAGGAGAACATTTCTGTAAGGCTATTTAGGAATTTTTCTCTGGATTTTCTTTGCCTAGAGCTTGGTCTAGTACTCTCATTGCTACGATCCCCAAAGTTGACAGGCCTTCTTCTTTTAAGGATCTTCGACCAATAAGCTTATGTAATTTTTTTCTCTAAGGTCATCTTCAAAATTCTTTCTTCCCGGCTTGCTCCTATTCTACCGCATATTATATCTGATAATCAAAGCGCCTTCACTAAAGGTCGCTCCATCCATGATAATACTCTTCTTGCCCAAGAAATGATGAGTTTTCTTGGTAAAAAGGTGTTGGGCTCTAACGTTATTATTAAGCTTGATATGGCTAAGGCGTTTGACAGAGTTTCATGGATCTTCCTTATCAAGGTTCTAAGAAAATTTGGATTTCATGAAGTTTTCATTGATCTGGTTTGGCGGCTTATTTCTAATAACTGGTTCTCTGTTTTGATAAATGGTGATTATGTGGGATTCTTCTCCTCTTCTCGAGGCCTTCGTCAGGGTGAACCTCTATCTCCTAGTCTCTTCATATTGCAGCTGAGGTTCTTAGCAGAAGTCTTAATTGCCTTCATCATCAGTTTCCTTTGGCGGTTTTTTCTTCTTCTAGTGGGTGTCTTGTGGTTTCTCATCTGGCTTTTGCAGATGACATCATTATCTTTTGTAATGGAAGCAAAAATTCCATCACTCTTCATAAGGATGTAATTCGTCGCTATGAAGCTGTCTCGGTCAACTCATCAATAACTCAAAAAGTTCTTTCTATCTTAGTCCATCCACAGATGACAATCGAGCTTTAATTATCAAAGAAGTTTTGGGTTATAATAAGGGTTCTCTCCCTATCACTTATCTTGGATGCCCCATTTATTTTGGGCGTAAGAAAAGGTCTTATTTTGACCCCTTGGTGATTAAAATTCAAAATCGTATCCATTCCTAGATGGGTTCTTTTCTGGATGCCGCGGGCCGTCTCACTCTCATTAAGTATGTGCTCTCCTCAATTTCTAGCTACCTCCTTGCTGCAATTGATCCTCCTATCTATGTTTCTTCCTTGATTGATCGCCTGTTCTCCAATTTTTTCTGGGGCCAAATTGATGGTAAAAAAAATTTATTGGATCTCTTGGAGTACTTGTTGTAATCCAATTAATGAAGGAGGTCTAGGAGTTCATTTGATGGCTGACCTTGTTCGGGCATTCTGTCTTAATTTGTGGTGGAGATTTCGAACTGTCACTAATATCTGGACTCGCTTTCTTCGTGCGCGCTACTGTTTCCGTAAACATCCTTGTTGTGTCTCTTCGAAGGGCTCTCATATTTGGAAGAGAATGTTAAAAGCAAGGGAGATGGCTGAACCCCAAATTTTCTGGATTATCGGCAGAGGAGATTGCTACCTATGGTATGACAATTGAGTTCCTCACTATTCTGTTTCTATGCCACCTGGATGCAATGTAAGTTCAGTCCGTGAGATTATGTCTGCTATATCCCTTCATGGTGATTCTTCTGCTTCAGTCTTCCATCCTCCTTGGTCTCTAAAATAAAGGAGATTTTTATCTCTCTTTGTGACACTCCTGACAGCACTATCTGGGCAGCAACCACGCAAGGGCAATTTTCTCTTTCTTCGGCTGTAACTTTAGTTCAGAATTCTCGGCCTTTGCTGTTCTCCTCTAAATATGTCTGGCACAAACATCTTCCAAAGAAAATAAGTATTTTTCTTTGGAGGCTATTCTTGCGAAAGCTTCCTCTTGATGAAGGACTTTGGTGTAAAGGTTTTTCTCTAGCCTCAAAATGTCAATGCTGTGAGGATGGCTTTATGGAGACCTTTTCCCATGTTTTTATTTCCATCCAGTCTGCTTTTCAGGTTTGGAAATATTATCATGATAAGTTTGATATTCCATTCCAGCCATGTTCTATTCAGCAGAGATGTTTCTCTTGGTGGTTGCATTGTAGCTCGATGGTCCACTCTTTGCTTCCTTCATTTATTTTGTGGCACATCTGGAGAGCTCGAAATCGGGCTGTTTTTGAAGGCCTTCGTACTCCTGCTCATGTCATTATTTATAATATTAATTCTGATCTTCAAGATACCTTTAATTCTGCCAATTACTTTCTTTCTGATCTGTGTGGTCAGCTAGAATATCTTTTGGGCATCGGAAGACAGTTACAGTTAAGTCTGTTAAGTGGTCTAAGCCTCCTAGTGGTAGATTAAAGTTGAATACTGATGGAGCTAGCAGGGGTAATCCAGGATGCAGTGGAGGGGGAGGCATTATCCGTGACTCTATGGGTAGATTTATTTACGCATTCTCCTCTTATTATGGTGAGTGTTCTAATATGGTTGCAGAGATTCGAGCTCTTCATTTTGGCCTTCAGTGGCTTCAGGATCATAATCTCGGCGAAGTAACAATTGAAATGGACTCTAAAGTTATTTTTGAGTGCATCACTAAGGGTCACAGATTCCCTTGGATTCACTCTTATATTTTTCGTGACATTCTTCGTCTCCAGACAACGGGAAATTTTAATTTTTGTCACTGTTTCCGAGAAGCTAATTCTGTGGCTGATAGCCTTGCGAACTTAGCTTGTGACTCTCTCTCTCTCTCTCTCTCTCTCAGGCGGCCGGAGTTCCTCCATTCTTCTGCTCTTCCTAGTCATATTCGTGGTCTTCTTAGTCTGGATGCTAGAGGCACGTCGTATGTTCGTATTACTTAATTTCCTTTTGCCCTGTACTCTTTTTTTCGAGGTAAGGCTCCTCTGTCCTCCCGTTTATAAGGGCAAGGCTGGTTGTCCCCCTCAAGTTTGTATTTTTCTCTTTTAATCAATAAAATCCTGCAGGGTGCCGTCCCTGTTTCCTAAAAATAAATAAATAAATAAATAAATAAAACAAAATAAAATGTTTGAGAGGGGTTTATATTCCTCATGGTTTGGAACTGAACCAAATCATTCGGTTTGATTCGGTTGTGTGGTTTATATATATATATATGTATATATGACTAAATCAAATGCCTAGATAGATTATGCATATAAGATGATCAAAAGGTTCAAAATAGTTAACAAATAAAATATTATATTATAATAAATAAATAAAAATATATAGGTTGGTTTGGTTTGATTCGATACCAAAAACCGCGAATCGAACCGAGTGGTTTTCTAATTTTTGAAATCGAAACCGAACCGTCTTCAACCAAACCGACTGGTTTGGTTCGGTTCGGTTCCGTGCTTTGGTCATTTCGATTTACACTCCTATAGTCCTATCGAATCTTATAGAATTCCCTACTTAATGGCTAGTTTATAACAACATTTTTTAATTTAATTTTGGAAATCCTTAAACAACTGGTTTTATTAATTTCATTATATGGGACCTTTTTACAGCATGTTTATAATGAATAGTTTTCGATTTTTTTTGGATGCAACTACTAGTTTATAATGACTTGGTGTATTGTTTGGCCCTTATTGCAACATGCTTAAACTATAGTGTCACAAAATCTTGACAAAATCTAGTTTATAATGACTTTTATCTATTAGGACCTTAGATTAATTAAGTTTTAATGTTGCAAAACAGCAAAGCAAGTTGGTGTAGCATAATTTCCTATTAAAGAAGTTGGTTCAAGAAGAAACAGTTTGAAGATCTGAAGAAGGTAACACGAAGAAACCAAAACTGCTAAGACTAAAGATGAATGTACTTTGATTGTAACATCTTCGAGTATTCTCGTTTTAGTTTATTTAATAATTTCCTATTAAATACTCTTAATTCACGCTTAGGTTATATTTTTTTAACAGAAAATGATTTTCGGAAAATATTTTTCTTATTTTTCAATGTTTGGTAACCATTGAAAAACATGATGGACTATAGATCTAACTAAACATGCTAGAACCATGATTTCCAAATTTATGATGTATCTAAAAATATGAATATTTGCATTCAAAATCATTACCGTTGCATTGGTACCGTTGATTCTCAATACCATAAATGGAAAAGGTGGAGTGTTTATGAGGTTGGCACCTAACTATTCAATATTCCTAGAAAATGACACTCCATTAGGCTATATATACAACTTCTTGGAACCTAAGTGCATACACTAAATAAGCATTCAACAAATGCGCCTTAGGCAGCAAAGATGGTCCTTGAAGAAGAAGAAGAAGAAGATGGTGGGCAGTTTAAAGTAAATATTTGTTTAATTTCTAGTTGAATTTTTTCAGTCATTGAACATAAATCAGCTTTTCCATAGAGATTTAAAGTTTTTTTTAATATTCTATTTATTGATATTTAATCTTTCTTAAATCATTTAAATTACGATTTTCTTGAAATATTTCATCAGGATCTAATTAAGATGTCTTTAATCACTTCCTTTAATTTTGAGCTCTCACGGATGTTTTCCTTTTTGATTCAAGTTCATTTTAGAAATGTTTTAATTTTGTAAATATTCTTATTGGCAAAAAATATCTCATTAATTATTGAAGAAAAAACCATTATTTAGAAATCAATAGAGGAGATATATATATAAAATCATTTTTGACAAATATTTTAAAATTTTATTTTTCTATTATATACATGTCTATATATATTAAATATCTTTATTTTTGGCACATGTTGACAATTGAGCTTTTTATGAACAGTGGAAATTAACATTTAGCAAACTGCACGATCGTTGTTCATGACATTTTAAATTACAAGTAATTAATTACTTTTTTAGCTTATTTTGTGGCATTAACTATCAGAATCCAGTTGTAGCTTCTCTTTTAATAACCTATCATGAAATAAGTTATTTTTTCGTTTAATTAAAATAATTCATCTAGAAAATTTATTTATATCAAGCATCAATGTGTTGTACATTAATTGAATGTACAACTTATTATTATGATTTGAATGAATTCTCTATATGCAGCTCATTGGGAACTATATATCCTCTTTGATATGATGGGATCTGGCAATTAGTCAAACATTGTGAATAGGACAATCTATGATCAATGCCATAAAAAAGGATGGTAGTAATGAAATAGTTGTTGCTTTCTTGTAGTGATTACAAATGATCGATGAACAGAGACTCTCGAGATGAAGTAAGACATAAACATAGTAACCCACTGCATGCATGAGCCAACATGAGTCACATAAGCCCCACGAAGGGAGCAGATTCGCTGGTTCAAAGAAGGATGATGTCTTCAAGAGAGAATGACTTAGGTATATAGTATATGTATACGTAGCTCCGATAAATATGTATTCAGTTGACTTGATTCATTGTCAACATTGGTTTTTTTTTTCTTTCTATAATCGGATCATTCTCCACTTGTGATGAGAAACACCCTCTATCATATTTCTTATTACATTAAATCTCAGACCTACACGTTTTCTTATAAAAGAAGGCCGACTAAACTAACAAAGAAGGTGAATTGCTGGGATTTAATTAATGGGGTAGAGGATGTGATATAGAGCGGGATAGACGATTTGAAACCCTATGACTGTTCCATCTGACTACTCAAACAAAAAATCAAGTTTTATCAAATGGCATCATTGGTGTTACAAATTCAGAAACTCGTCTTAATACATGAGTCTAGAAAGTATAAAGCAATAGAGATGCGTCTTAATACATATGTCCCATCATTAATGAACTTTTACAGCATTAATAATCAGTACATTTTTACTTTTAATATCAAATAACTATATATTAATCAGTATTAATCCACATTGAATTGTTCTAAACGTGTTTTTGACCCATGTGATCCATGTTTCTAAATGTTTGTCAATTCAAACGGCAGTTTCTAAACAAAAGATGCATTTAAGAATCTGTTATGAGCGGGGTACATTGGTTTAATTGATGGTTGAGGGGTAATTTAAACTTGATGCGTAGTTGAGAAGGGTTATTTGTGATTTACGTAAAAAAAATAAGCCAAAAATACGTGTTCTTGACCCATGTGACCCATTGTGTGGTGCTCTTCTAGTATTTTCAAATGTAGGCTTTAATCAGGGATATATATATACACACAACTAGTAGCCATGAAACAGAAATTCATTCTCCAAGAGAAAGTCGAAAAAAACACGAGACTGCAATTTAAATTATAAGCTAAAGAATAAGAGTTTTAAGCATAATTAGTAGTAATCAACTTTTCACTAGACCAATCAATTTCGGCTTTAGGTAAACTGACACCATCACCATTCTTCTTTAGACGAGGTGTTCAACCAGTGAGAATAGCACGCCAAGTATGTTCGCATTGATTTGATATATGTAGGCAAAGCACACAAATTAATGGACCACCCAACTTTCCGACTGTTTGCAATTCGGCCACCGAAAATTTGAAATATCTATTTTAGCCATCCAACTTTCGTCTAGTTGCAAGTGAGCCCATTTTTTCGATAAACGTTAGATTGAGCCGTTAAGTCCTATCAAATATCTATTTAAAAAAGTACATTTTTGTTGAGTTCATTCTCTTGTCGATTCCGAAACTGGAGAATATTTTTTCCTTTTGTTGGGCGAAGGCTTTTACAGTATAGCGAGAAAGATCTAGATGAGGTTGAGTGCTTACATTTTATTCAAAGTTGGTAATCGTGCTTGAATAATGGTACCAAAGCGTAAATAGGGTGGGGTTAATTGCTATTGAAATTGCAGTCTGGCTGGGTTTGAAGATGAACCCAGATCTGTACCCCCCAAATTTCTATTAATTTTTTTGGATCTTGATTTCTAAATCATGATTTTGATAGTGATTGATTTTTGTTAGTTATTTTCTTCTCTTATGAATGGGTGCAACTGGATTCTGTATTGTTCATGCTTGCAACATGTTTAGATGTTGAAGATGAAGATGGAGTATATGTACATTTTGACCCCTGCTCTTTATACCAAGGACATATACAACTTCGTTTATCTATTGGACCCCTTTGGGTTTCTAAAATCATACATATTGAGTATTTACAGGGGCAAAAAAGGGATTTCACTTAAATTTAACGTCATGGGCTAACGTCATCCAAAAAATGGGCTCGCTTGCAACTAGACTAAAGTTGGGTGACAAAAATAGATATTTCAAACTTTCGGTGGCCGAATTGCAAAAAATTAAAAAGTTGCGTGGCCCATTAATGTGTTTTGCCATATATGTAAACACGCATTTTGGCTTTCCAACCCGAATACTTCAAACCATCAAGAATTGTGATTTTATTGAACCCATAGTTTTGATTATCCATCATGGCTCCAAAGACACAGGATAAACACTTAATTTTGTCAAGTGATGGCTCTGATATCAATTGAGAGATTTGCAGCTAGGGTAGATCAAAAGTCAAAGACATATTATTTGTAAACCTTTCTTGCAACAATACATTGAAATAAACCTAACAAATAATGAAAATCATATGAAACTTTCAGTGAAGTAAATGTATAATACTCATCACATTCTCTACCAACAATGTTTGAGTTGTATCTAATATAGGATGAAATGGTGGGTTCCCTACTAGCAAACCATGGTGGGGCAGATTCATGGAATCAAGCTTCTTGCATGAAATCTCCAGGATTGGGAGATTGGTCCAAATGATGGCTATGCTTCATGGAATGAAGAAGCAAGATTCTGACGAAGATAAAATTTCTTGGGAGGGGGATACAGATAGGAAATTTTCAACAAGTCCTCCAATTCCAAGTTGAATTACAGTGGAATAATCTTGTTCCCTTGAAAAGATATTTGTAGAGCTAAGGTGCCTAGTAGGGTGAGTTTTTTTCGTGTGGAAGGCAACTAGGGAAGCTATTTTGCCGGCAAGAACTTGAGAGCTCGTGGTAAGATTTCCCGTAATTGGTTCTTCTTGTGTAAAATGAAGGAGGAAACTATGAATCATCTGTTCTTGCATTGCAACAACGCGCAAGAATTGTGGGGTTTGCTCTTCAATTTGGTTGGGGTTTCTTGGGTCATGCCTAGTTATATTCTTGAGCTTTTTCATGGTGTTATACATAAGAAGAAAAAGGAACACTTTCTTAAATTCTACTCCTCTGGCGATTTATTGGACCATTTGGAAAGAATGGAATCGAAAGATCATTGAGAACATTAAGGCTAATATAGGAGCAATCAAGAAAAGTCGAACAGGCACATCCCACAAATTAGGGTTTTGAGTGAATTCATAATTATAAGCGTGATATGCGGCTTGACGGGCAAAAGTTGGAGCATATAAGGAAAGAACTCCTTTTGTATATGGAAACCTTTGATTGCCGTAGGAGGCAAGTCTCTATTGGCCGTGGTCGGTCACTTGTCTGGCTTAACAATCTGTATCTGAGATAACAAGTATAACACCTGGGAATGGCCCCTTAGTCGAACATGCACAGCCCGTGTTCGGCCAATTAAGTTTGAATGGCATCTATTGAGGGTTCTTGCTCGGACATTCAGCTAGCTCTTTCTGGTATGCACGTGGAATGCATGTTAATAAGTTCGTGACTGGCACGTGATGCTCGCATGTGTCTTGCTCGTGACCAGCTTTGGGGCGAGCACATCAGTGGCCCCTTGCTCCTTGCCTTATTAGTATTTATGCTCGGAGCGAGGAATGTTTGATGTCATTGTTGATAGCGTTTGTGGCCGCATCAAGCTTCAACACTTTTGTTAATATATAGTTAGTTGTAGATGGGCTAAAAGGCAGAAGGGTGGAAGGTTCTGGACCATTGGAGAGCCTAATATCTGTCTTGGAAAGGTACTAGGGCAAGTAGTCAAGTAGAGGCATGTGATGATCCATTGCTTGCCGAAGTGACTTAATGTTGCATGGTTTTCGAGGTGTCACATTAAATATTGGCGTGCTAGCATGACGTCAACCTGCCGAAAGATCCGTTTGTCGCTCATTATTTGTGGATTTGGGCTGAGCCCTTGTCTATAAAAGGCAAGGTTCTCTCTCATTTTCTCTCATACTATTTCAGAAGATTCTAGAGAGTGCTTCCATGTTTTCCCCAACAGCTCCAGACTCCGGCGATCTGTGCTTCTAGATTCCGGCGACTGCTACTCCAGGTTCTATTCTTCTTTCGCTTCCAGTCACGGAGTCGTATTATGTTTCTGCATCATGCATGCTCATAAAGAAGCCCAAACAACTATTTGACAATAAGCTTCTTGAACAGATGATTTCTTACTTTTTCTAATAGTTCATATATTTCTCTCCTTTCTTCCTTTGCACTTCTGGGTGAGTTCATAGGCTAGATCTAGTCTTCTGGGTGAGTTCCTTAACACTATTACTTAAATCAGTTAAGTGTCGCTAGTGTAGATCAAAACATATAGACAAATTATGGATGCGATCAATGATGTTATCGTATCCGTGGCTGTATTGGTAAAACGCAGCAGAATAAATAAATAACACATAATATAAATCTTTTATCGACAAGTAAAATACTTGTTTTTTTTTTGCTAATATGACTACATACGGCACACCATCCGGTACATCCAAGAATTCACAGTGCTTCGGACTTCTAAAATGTTGTCTCTCCTAAACTTTGTGAGACAGTGTGTCTGAACTCCTTTTCAGTGTTTAGTAACGTAGGAACATGTAGTCAACGAAATTTTTTTTTCCAAGTCAACGAAAAATAAAATTTTCTTTCTTCAGGAAAATGGCTTGTAGATTCATGTTTCATAAGTCATTTTCCAAATATTCGAGCACACATATTGAGTTTTACATACTAATTACACATATTTACATACACACAATATTACACTCAACAAATAATTTAAAAATATATAAATTGAGTTTTTATTGTATTTATGAACACTAATTATAAATTACAATTTTAATAAATACTCACTACATCCTAATTTTTTGTCCACTATACTCACTCATTTTTTAAAATATTGTCTACTTTGACACGACACACTGTTTAAAAATTAATAATTGACTGCGTTACAAATATTAGTGAAATGTGTGGTTTCCCATAATGCCCTTGACTATGTGACCATAATTTAAAAATGTATAAAAAATAAGGGTAAAATAGTAATAGTGTTTTCATAAAAATGAATGTTTTAAAATAAGACAATTATTTTAGAACAGGCGAAAAAAGAAAGGGGACCATAATTTGAAAACGCAAACATTATCTATTTTCTTTTTAAAAACATTTTTTCATATCAATTATCAATTTTATTGTTCATATTAGTGATTGAAAAAATATGAACATTATTGATTTGACATCACAAATGATAAATTGCAGGGTTACTAAAAGGTATTTATTTAAATTTTAATATTAGAATATTTTTTTTATATGTATGTATAAATTGTTTTATGTGTGTTTACCAAACACTCAAAAAAGTTTTCCAACGTATAATTGAAAAAATTTATCAAATACTTGAAAATAAATTCATTTTACATAAGTTATACTACCAAAATAATTGTCCGTAAAATAATTTTCTGTTAAAAAAACGAAGACTTAAAATTATTTTCCGTTAAACATACATAGCATTACTCCAATACTACCTACCTAAAAGTCAACACCTCAAAATGTGTGTAATCTGCAAAAATATCACCCCACTGCACTATATAAACCCTAAAACACCAAATCCTAATCCCCTCATAGCATTACTCCGTCCACCGCGGCTCTGCCTCCGGCAAACATGTATGATGATGATGCTGCAGAAGAGGAAGATCCTGATGTAAATGTCTACCTTTGTTTTGTTTAGTTCATTTATTTAATTGCGAAGAGGAAATTTATTAATTTACATTACGATATTAGTCAATTCTCAATTCTTTTAGATCTGTTATATTTTGGTTATTTTAATAAATATTTGTTAAGGGTCTCCCCCGGTTTCATTAAAAAAATTGGATCTAGTTTAGATTTAATTTGAAAATGTATGGTTCAGATATTAATTTGTAATTTGCTTTCTTTTAATTTGTTTATTTTTCTTTACTGCAAATTATATTTTTTAACAATTTGTTGTTAATGCGTAGTGGAACGCTGCCTGTGCGGAAATATGGTCGTTATTCATGGCATTTCGGTCTAATGGTTAATCTATACCTTGCCAATTCTATCCTTTTGCTCGCACATGCACACATGAACTTGCTTACCGATACAAATGTTGCATAGGAAATATTAACATGAATATGTGAAATCAGAATTGCAATTCACATGAACAGAAGTGCGCATATATAGGTCCTTGAAGGCTATATTTTTTTAACCCTTCTATAAATATGTTTCTTTCTCTTCATCTTATTATATGGGTGCATTCCTAGAAGTAATTTTCAAGTAATGATACACATTTGTGGCTGATATTCTTTACCATGAAGCTATATATCTCCAACATCCTATGCTCGGTTTCATTAATTGACAAACCAAACCAATTGAATCCTATATTTGCCAAGTTCGATTTTGCTCACACACGCGAACATAAATTGTTTCCTGATACAGAAGTTGCATAGTAGGAAGCTCATCTATTTCCATATTCTATTTTCCGTTTTTATCCTACGTTTGCCGAGTTCAATTTTGCTAAGACATGCTTGAAATTGCTTCCTCATACAAAAGGTTGCATTGTTGGAAGCTCATACAAAATATTTCTTTCCATTTGATCTTTTCTTTTGCATTTTATGACTGGCTTATAGATTTTCTAATATAACAATTCTACTATATCGCCTACATTTATTTAGGGCTATCTACGGATTACAATGAAGATGTTGTGGCAGATCGTCTTTTCATAAAGATAAACTGATAGAATCAAAAAGTTTTGGCTGATTTATGGAAACCATATCCTCTTTAAATGTAAGAGCTCCCTTCCTCACATCCACTTAATCTCTAATTCTTGTTTCTTTCTTTAGAATTTCTTTAATCACCTCCACCTCTTTCCAATTCAGATTCGAATGGAAAAAAATGTACTCAAGTTTATGAACATCACGGGACTTACAAAAAAGATGTCTCGGCCATTTTGGGCCCGTTCCCTTTCGTATCATTAAAATACTGAAGTTATGATATATTAGATAGGCAAGTCGGAGAATACTGTTGATTTTTGTAAGTAATGCTATTGGGATATACAAACAAAGGTGTTTTTGTATCAATAACAAAAATTCTCTTACTTTGCAGGAGCTAGTAAATCGTGGTGAAGAAATGCTTCCAAGCTCTTTGTTTGAGGCTAGCTGGAGAAAAAAACTATAGAAGGTGCATAGTGCCGATCTTGAAATAAAAAGGAGGCTTCAGTGCATTAAAATAGTGTTCAGAGAATGTACGCTTGCCAGGTCCGACAATATATGATGTGAGTAATAGACTTTGGCCAAAAAATAAGATTAACTTATTCAAAATTGTATAAGATCCAATTAAATTATCTTTCTATATTTGTAGTCTTTAAACTCGCTAGTATGTTGCCACATCACTCTATCCTCGGTATTAATTTTATTTTGACATGTCTTGACTCACACATGGAGTATAGTGGAATGGAGGAACTCGTATACAATTACATGCGTGTCATTGAATCAGCATTGTCCGAGAGATGTGTTGCTGCAGGTTAATTTGCATTTCATCTATTCATATCCACTCACATCTAACCTTTGGTTTAACGTACGCTATAACCTCTTGGCATCCTTTCAATTGTTCCAACATAACTACTTGATGATGCTTTGGCTCCTTGCTGTATATAATTCTAAAATAGTTCGACTATTTTCGAGTAGTGTTATGTTATGATACTAAGGTGGGATGGAATCAAGAATCAATCAAAATTAGCATGATATTCTGCATTATTAATCAACAATCTTCTTCTCTTATCCTCGTCATAATCCAAGTCTTTGTAATTGTTCACTCGAAGCTCACCCTTTGTGCATTTTGTTCCTAAAGAGTCACTGATTTCTTATGAGGAGTTTCTTTCTTCACAAATGGATTTTTATAAGAATTTAAAATGTGTATATTGGGTGGCCACAGTTGCATTGAATATTCAAATCAAGTTATTGTTGGTCGTAAAATATTAATACAAGAGTTTTCCTACGAATTTCAACGTAAACTCTTGATTTTGTGATTGTTAGGGAAAAAATACCGTGAAGATCGTGATTTCGTAATAGAAGGGAAAGAGCACAGAAAGCAGTCGTGTTTGAAGCATGGCCCTTGTCTTGATAATGGAACTTTCTACATGAAATCTCAGAGTCATGGATGCACAAAATCAAGCTCAAGCTCAAACAAATTGATGGAATTTTCGTCTCCTCACCAACTTCATTCAGCTGGCCCTTCTATGCCTTGCCCAAACACTGTTGCCTTGTAAATATTTTGAGGGTAGAACTCCACAAGCTGGCTAAACTCTTTGAATATGTGAGTTAAGTACCATCCTGAAACCAAAAATGTACACTATTTTGAAAGTACATAATTTACAACATATGAAAGTGCAAAATTTTCTACAAAAAAGTGCAAAATTTGTTTTAAAGAACTCTCAAACACCACAGACTAGCTCGGTCCCTCATCCGGAAACCAGAAAGGAATGTGAAGGACGATAAGTCGCCACAAACCGCATCAAGTTCATGTTGTGAAACCCATTATATACCCATATCAAGCTTTTAGATAGGTTGGTTAACTACTTTGTGATCACCATTGTATGTTTTAGCGATGATCACTAACCAATGCTGACAATGATGGGTTTTAAATTTCTATGTTTCCAACTATTACAAGGGAAACAATTTGTAAAAAATGAATTCATGCAAAACTGTTTATGAGAAATGAAATCTTTTACTTTCAAGTGTTTGGTTAAACTAAAATTCAAAATGAGTCTGAAAATATTTTTACTGAACACATTGAATGTGTGACGGAAAACAATCATAAATTTGTATGATTACTATAATTGTATAATTAGATAATATTATATATAGAAGCTTTTAAAAAAATACACTCCAATATATTGGGAAAAAAGTAAAAATGTAGTAGGTGTGTTGGTAAGGGAGTAAAGGGAAAAGGTGGTGGTTTGACAAGTATGTTGGCTTGTCCTGTGGGGTGGGGGGCGCTCGCAGGCAAAAGGATGCCAACAATTGAGTAGAAGTAATGCCCTTTCAAATATTTTCGATAGTTAGGAAATTTTTGAGGCGTCATTTTGGAAAAGGGTTAATCGCACTACAGGTCCCTTGACTTTGTGTCATTCATCATTAGTCCTTTAAGAAATTTTCATAACTTTTTGGTGCTAAAAATTTCAAATTTTCATTATCATGATCCTTTTGTTGAATGTCGTTAAGTGCCCCATGTGTTGCTATCATGCATTCGGTAAGGGATAAAATGGAATTTTCATCATCCTTCAATCATATCGTCGTGTCTCTAATCGCTCTCCTCTTTTCTCATCCCTATCCTAAAATAGAATTTCCTATTCTTTGTGACGGTAGTGGTACTGGAGGTGGAATGAAAGTTGAAGCAGGGTGGATCAAGGGGGACAGGTCGGTGGTGGTAGTAGTGGGGAAAAAGTCGAAGCAGTGGCTGGTGGAGGACTCTAGTGTTGGAGATAGATAGAAAAGAGCGAGTGGGAGAAAGAGAATGGAATAGGACAGGGAAGACAAAGGAAAATGAGAGCGATTAGAGAGACAGAGAGTTTTATCAAGAGGCAAGAGAAATTACATTTTCGCTCAAACCCAAACTCACATGGTGGGACATGGGTACTTAATAGAATTTTTCTAATGGCATCCATCAAAAGGACCAAGGTTGTGAAAATTAGAAACTTTTAGGAACCAAAAGTTACGAAAATTTCTCAAGGGACTAACGGTGATAATGGACCAAAGTCAAGGGACTAGTGATACGATTAACCCTATTGGAAAATGACTTTTAAAAGGAAACTCTACAGATCAATTTATTTAGCATATGGTTCAATGTCCCCTATAAACTTTTGAGCTGACTCTCATACTCACAATTGAAAAAAGCTATTGAGCGAGTGAGATTAAATTATTTTAAATCTTTTAGCGGTTGTGATTCACCTCATGTGTGCAGGTAGTTATCCTTTTCTAATCCTTTTTTTCTCTCCACATTAGAAATTCACCCTCTAAAACTAATATTTTGTACAATCAAACCCACTTTCTTCTCTTCTCATGAAAAAGTTACCCCCTGCAATTAATATTCTTACCAGTCACTCACTACAAAACATCAAACATACATTAATTCGGTCTCAAACTAAGATCATGTCATAAACACTGGTACAAAAACATCACTTCTCACACGTTCTTTTGACAAAAGTTAACTACTGGCTTAGATTTAATCATCTTTTAAACTTTTAAAACATTAAATGATTATATACAATTTTCACATCCACATGTGTGAAGATAATAATCAATTTTTTTTTTCTGACCCCATTACAAAAACTATATAATATAAATTCGTTAAATTCTTAATTAGTCTATACTACAATACAACTCGTTTGACACATGTGCAAATGACAAAAACTAAAAGATTTAATCACGTTCATAACTTTTTGAACTTTTAACAATTATGATTAAATGTAGTTATCCTTGTTTTTTTTATCTCCATTACAACACTCATATCTCGAGCATACATTGAATATGTATCATATTGGAATGTGTCTTAGCACAGGCAGAAAGACCTCATGTGGTGAATGTTAAAACACATTAGAAAGATGACTTGGTGATTTGGAATATAATTATTATCATATGAATTACTCCTCCAGTTCCACCCAAAGAGTCCATATTTAAAAATTATAATGATTAAGGGAAATATAAATAGTATTAATTTTTTTCAAAATTACAAAAATCTTGAGCATAATCAATATGTTTGTATAAAATATGGAAGGTAAAATTGAAATGTTATAGAGATAGTAAACATAATTTTTTGAAGGTGAACTATTAAAAAAACCACAAAAATAAAACAGTATATACTGGAATATTTACTCGGAATAAACTGAGTAAATGATTTGGTATATATTTTTAAGTACGTGAATTAAATGATTTGGGATATATATTCTACCAGCTGAATTAAATGTATTAAACACATTTAATCTAGTCCATAAATCAAACCATAAACATTTCATTCTTCTTGAACACTAAATGCGTGTGGCTGAGTAAGTTCTTACCTATTCAGTTTAATCTCTTGTAGAACTTTCTGAAAAACCGAAAGTTACGCCCAATTGAAGTCATGGTCGAATTTCTTGACAAAACTCAGCGTCTACCATTCTGCATTACAAGTTTTTTTTATAAAAAAAATAACTTACTATATAGTAAATATTGGTATAATATGTAACGTATTTTAAAGCACACGCTCATATGGGACCATCATTGAAGTTGAATGAAGAAAATGTTAAAGTTAAATGGAAAAAGTGTTTATTTAAACAGAAAATTTTAAAAAGAAAACAATTTTTTGAAAGAAACGAAAATGGAAAGCAAGAGAATTGTTTCTAATATTTATAGTAGCATAATTATTTTATTTTATGCCGTATCAAATAGGATACTCATTTGGGAGTATAAATGATATTAAAAATCCAAAAATCTCACAAATTCAAATCCTTAAATAGTATCTATAATACAATATAGCTCATAGTCACAAATGTGCAATTGACTAAACCTATTTAGGGGCTGAAATTGATTCCTTTACTGAGATCCTACGGTCATTATCACTCCCCGAGTTCACATGTGTGAACGGCGGTTGAACAACTACCCCCTCTTTCTCTCCAACTCTCCCCACTATTCACGGTTGGTGGGCGCTAATCATTCCTCCACCAAACCCGCATCCCTTTTCTTTTCGATATTTTAATTAATTAATCAATTTTATGCAAAAAAATTCGTAAGTTGAAATATTTGTTTTTTTTTCTTTTTAACTGGTATCATAATTAACTTAGACAAATTATAAATAAATATTAATTCATTTCCACATCATATGCTTCATTTATTGATAAATTCACAAACTGGCGCTGTGCCATCGGCATGGACAAAAGTACTAGTTCTATTTAATTCTATTCGTATGGTTAGTTTTGAATTAGAACAATAGCTAATGTACACACACAACATATATCCCAAATTGCATACATAATAATTGTTTGGAAAACTTATTAATTACTCCCTCCATTCCACCTAAAAATTCCCCATTTGAAAACATTAATTATTAATAGGATATATTAATGTCATTGGAGTTAGTCATAATTACAAAAATACTTCAGAACAAAAAATGTACTTACAACAAGTGGAGAGCAATTAAAGATGAATTTTTACAAAAATTGTAAGCATATTTTTTGAAAGGGGACTCTTTAAATGAAAAAAATTCAAATAGTGGACTGTTTATATTGTCTGGAAGGTGGGAGAGTAATTACTTGGACCAAAATATAATTAAAGATGTTTTCAAAATGATTCTCTAATAAGCCTTTATATAGGCATGTTTGTATGTTCTCTCTTGCTCAAACCTTCTTCTCCTTTGGCCTCTGATCCTGCACCAGCCCACCCCACCCCTCTCCCCCACCACAGACATCCAGAAATGATGTGTGATACAGACGATGGAGATGATGAGTGTAGGTACTTCCATTTCAGTTTTAGCTTCCGGGATTTGCTGTCTATTTTAGTTTCTCGAATAACTTAATTGAAGAGTAATGTTGTTTTGAATGAATACCTTAGGTGAATCATATATGACAATGTTACAGTTTTCTCGTCCTATCAAATATTGTCGTAGTTTTCTTTCAATCATACTGATTTTTTTTTGTTCTCGGATAAAGCAACTGACCTTGAACTATATGATTTTTCTTTTTATTTCCCTTTCCATGAAGTTTGGTATTAATTTGCTTGGGCGCGATGGAAGTAACATGGTCGTTATTCATTGCATTTAAGCCAAAGCGGTAAGATAATTTTGCATAACAGAAAAAATGAATATCTATTTTTTATTATCGTATTCTCATGTTTTTCTGTATAATAAAAAAAATCCAATGTGATAATGTTAGACCCGACGGGGTCTAGCCCATATTTTGTGACCTACGGGTTTAACTTAGAATAAATTAATTATTGGTTATGAACCTTAATTAATTATATAAGCAAATAACATTATGAGCTTATATAATTTAGTTATCTAATATAATTAAAGTATATTAAATCTTAATAGGCCCAATAAATCTCTACACCTTGATGGACGGTGGGAGATTGATTACACTTTAGGGTTAGGTTTCACCTTCTATCTATTTAAAGTCTTTTGAGGATTAGGGTTTCTTACGTTCTTTTACCCTAACAGTTGTCTCCACAAAATACATATGTTTCATTGCATGTGAAATAAATAAGGGGGTGAAAACCAAAACCCACTTGAATTGAAGACTCTCGTTCCGCATTACAGTCAATCAGATTCAATTTCTTCGTACTAATGGCGTCAATTGGTTCCGGTATGTCTTCAATTTACGTTCATTATGCTTATGTGAAAAACATGATCATATTCTTGATTATGTGTACAAGTCTTATGTAAATTAATGTTCTAACATTGTGGTATCAGAGCCTTGTTCTTTTTTTACATAATCATAATGCAAATATAGTTACTCTAAACTGTATCAGAAAAGTAAACAAAAAAATTGATGCCGAATTCTAGTTGACTGCTTCATCAATTGCCTAAACTGATTAGTTTTATTATTTGATGGAAGCGGTGGATATATATATATAATGGGTTTCATGATTCATTATTGATTGTTTGAACATTAATTGTTTCAACTCATAATCTCATGTTTCCTGTCCAATGCTTCATCAGAACGTGCATACTACATACAGTTTATTCATGATTTTAATTGCGTCAATTATGTCTTACTCCTGTTCGATGGTTCTGATTCTTTTGAATATGGATATGCTAATTTTTGCAATGTATAAATACTAGTTTAATTTTACGAGCATATAAAATATCTCGATTTTTTGCGTGTGTGCTTTAACTGGTAGTTGTGATTCTTGTTTGTTTGAAAATTGGACAGCCCCACGGAAGTTCATTTTTGGACAAATTAAGCTAACACTAAAATCACCTCTTGAGATATTCATTAATTTAAAATATAAATCGGCCCAACGGAAGATTCATATTTTTGGTTATTGAATAGAATGAAAAGAAAATACAAAGTTGCATGACTTGAATTATTTCTGCGCAACGATGATGTAATTTTTAAGTGGCTTCAACTTTTCATGATTTTCCTAATGATTTAATGAGAGATCACTTTTATGTTGATAGTCGGCCCAACGGAAGGCTATTAATGATGCCTTAGATTTCTGAATAAAAATGTTTTTGTCTATTTTACCTTTTTATAGATAAACTGCATATTTTCAGTTTATTTAAACATTAATGATTTGTTATTGTTTTTTGTGGATTTTTCTTAAGGTCGTAATTTGGATGATTGATTTTGTTTTCCTTTAGCATTTAATCCTGCAGATACTATTACGAGTTGTCTTTCCTCTATTGAATCCCTGAGTGGTACGAACTTTGCCTCATGGAAAGAGCAGATTGGCATTATTCTTGGAGTTTCTGATTTGGATTATGCCTTACGTGTGAATGCTCCTCCACCAATTACGGCTGAAAGCAGTGCTGAGGCTAAAGCTGCTTCAGAGGCGTGGGAGCGTTCTAATCACATATCCCTTTTGATTATGAAAGGTTCCATTAGCACCGCTATTCGCGGAACAATTCCTGATTCTAATAATGCTAAGGAGTATCTTGCTCATATCGAAGAACAATTTATGGGTTCTTCAAAGGCACTGGCTACAACTATTATCACAAAGATGGTCACACTTAAGTATGATGGTGTGAGTGGTGTACGTGAGCACATTATGAAGATGAGTGACATGGCTGCTCAACTTAAAGCAATGGACATTGAAATCTCTGAAAGTTTTCTCACTCACTTCATTATGACTTCTCTTCCGGCGCAGTTTGGCCAATTTAAGGTCAACTATAATTCACTGAAAGTGAAATGGAAGATGAGTGAGCTAATGAGCATGTGTGCTCAAGAAGAAGAAAGACTTAAATCCGAGAGGATTGAAAGTGCCCATATCATCACATCTGGACCATCTAAGGGTAAAGGAAAGACTTATGCCAAAAGTAACAAGAAATGGGACAAGAGTATTTATACCACTAAAGCAGACAAGGCAAACTCTTCTACTGCAAAAGGCCTTGGCAACATCAAGTGTCGCTTTTGTAGAGAGAAAGGGCATATGATGAGGGATTGCCCTAAGTTTCATGAGTGGCTCGTGAAGAAAGGTAGTTCACCAATTAATGTTTGTTATTAATCCTTTACGATTAATGTTCCTTTAAACATATTGTGGATTGATACTGGTACAACTGTGCATGTTTCTAATTCATTACAGGGATTCCTTTCCGTGAAGATACTAAATAAAGGAGATCGACACGTAATAGTAGGAAATGGAGAGAAAGCTCAAGTTGAAGCTGTTGGAACTCTCTGTTTAGTCTTGGAGAGTGGTTTCAATTTGGATTTAGTTGATATTGTTTATGTTCCCAGTATGACTAGAAACCTTCTTTCTGTTTCTAAACTTGACGCTTATGGTTTTTCGTTTAAGTTTGAGAATAAAGGCTTCTCTCTTTCTTTTTACTCTGAAGTTGTCGGTTCTGGTTTGTTAGAGGGAAACCTCTACAAATTATGTTTAGATCCTTCGTTTTCTGAATCATTAGAATCGATGAATGTGTGTGATATAGTTGATCCAACTGGTATTAAGAGAAAACTAAAGGAAGACAATTCCTCTAGATTATGTCATGAACGTTTAGGCCACATATCTAGGACAAGAATGGAGCGACTCATAAAGGAAGGAGTTCTTCATCCTTTAGATTTATCAGATTTTGGCACATGTGTTGAATGCATTAAAGGAAAATTTGTAAAACGGTATTAAACGTGAAGCTACCCGGAGTACTGGACTTTTAAAAATTATTCACACAAATATTTGTGGACCTTTTACTACTCCGGGTATTGGTGGACATAAGTACTTCATTACCATTATTGACGACTTTTCACGATATGGTTATGTCTACCTTATTCATGATAAATCTGAGGCCCTAGATGTATTTAAGGTCTACAAAGCTAAGGTTGAAAATCAACTTGACCTTAAATTTAAAATTGTAAGATCCGATAGAGGAGGAGAATATTATGGAAAATTCTTTGATTTGGGTAAACACCCTGAACCTTTTGCCTTGTTTTTGAAAGAAAATGGTATCGTTGGTAAATATGCAATGCCGGGTACACCCCAGGAAAATGGCGTTGCAAAAAGACGTAATCGTACCCTCATGGACATGGTACAAAGTATGATATGTCGTTCTACTCTACCTGAGTCTCTATGTGTTGAGGCTCTCAAAACAGCTGTGCATGTACTCAATAGAGTTCCTAGTAAGTCCATGCCTAAAACGCCTTACGAATTATGGATACAAAGGAAACCTAGTTTGGGTTATTTTCATGTATGGGGCTGTCATGTAGAGGCTAAAATTTGCAACCCACATATTAAGAAACTCAATCCTAAAACCATAAGTTGTTATTTTATAGGCTACCCTGAACGATCAAAGGGTTTTCGTTTATACTGTCCATCTCATACCACTAGAATTGTTGAAACAAGGTATGCAGAATTTTTAGAAACTGCTGGTTATAGTGGGAGTACACCAAGAAAAATATATATAGAGGAAATTCAAGAACATGTTTCTATTCCCGTTCCTCAAAATGTTGTAGCACCAGTACCTTCTGATGAGGATCAAATCTTAGATCCTATTGAGAATGTTGATGCACCTGAGATTGTTCCTAATGTTGAACCCCACATTAATGAGCCTAATGAACCTCCTGCTGATGAACAACCTCTTCGAAGGTCAGAGAGGGCTAGAAAATCAAATAGATCTGATGATTTTGTATTCTTTGAAGAGGTTGACTATGATCTTGGCATTGGAAATGATCCTAAGTTCTTCCAAGAAGCCCCTAAAAGTGACCATTCAACTCAGTGGATTGATGCCATGAATGATGAGTTAGAATCAATGAAAAAAATTATGTCTGGGATTTCGTTGAATTGTCTGAAGGAGCCAAAGCTGTAGGCTGTAGATGGGTCTATAAAACTAAGATTGACTCTAAAGGCAATGTTGAACAATATAAAGCTAGACTGGTTGCTAAAGGGTTCACTCAAAGGGAAGGCATAGATTATTTTGAAACCTTTTCACCGGTGTCGAAAAAGGATTCTTTTTGTATAGTTATGGCCCTTGTAGCTCATTATGATTTAGAGTTAAATCATATGGATGTTAAAACTGCATTCCTTCATGGTGACTTGTTTCCTAAAGTCTTTATGAGACAACCTCAAGGTTTTGAGGTTGAGCGCAAGGAACATATGGTATGTGAGTTAAAATAATCCATTTATGGTCTAAAACAAGCCTCAAGACAATGGTACCTGAAATTTCATGATGTGATTAGTAAATTCGGATTTATTGAGAATGTTGTGCATCAATGTATATACCTAAAGGTTAGTGGGAGCAAATTTATCATCCTAGTCCTGTATGTTGATGATATTTTGCTTGCAAGTAGTGATAAAGACATGTTACATGAGACCAAATATTTTCTTTCAAAGAATTTTGATATGAAAGATCTTGGTGAAGCCTCTTACGTCTTAGGCATTGAGATTCACCGTGATAGGTCTCAAGGTATTGTGGGCTTATCTCAAAAAGCTTATATTGATAAAGTACTCAAAATGTTCAACATGCACGTTTGTTCTCCCAGTGTTGCCCCAGTTGTTAAGGGTGACAAATTCAGTCACCTACAATGTCCTAGGAACCAACTTGAGCTTGATGCAATGGAGCACATTCCCTATGCTTCTGCAGTTGGGAGTATAATGTATGCTCAAGTTTGTACTCGCCCAGATTTAGCGGACACAGCTGGTATGCTTAGACGTTATCAAATAAACCGAGGAATGGGTCACTGGAAGCAACCAAGAAAGTAATGCGCTACTTACAAGGTACCAAAGACATTATGCTTACCTATAGAAAAACAGATAGCCTTGAAGTTATTGGCTATTCTGATTCTGATTATGCTGGATGCAATGATACCAAGAAATTCACGTTAGGTTACATATTCATGCTTGCTGGAGGACCAGTTTCATGGAAGAGTGTCAAGCAATCATTAACGGCTTCTTCCACTATGGAGTAGGGGTGGAAAAATGGGTGTTATGGATAAATGGATAATAGGCTATTATCCATGGATAATAGCCTATTATCCATAACACCCATTTTGCCACCCCTACTATGGAGGCAGAGTTCATAGCATGCTATGAGGCTACTTGTCACGGTGTTTGGTTGAAGAATTTCATTACAGGAATTAGAGTGGTTGATACCATATCTAGACCACTTTTGATATATTGTTATAATCAAGCTGTTGTTTTCTTTTCCAAGAACAACAAGTCAAGCGGTGCTACAAAACACATCGATATCAAGTATCTTGTTGTGAGGGAAAGAGTCCATGATCAAGTAGTATCTATTCAGCACATTAGTACGTTCGCAATGCTAGCGGATCCAATGACGAAAGGCTTACCACCCAATCTTTTTCGAAAACATGTTGCTAGCATGGGTTTGGTAGAAAGTTTTTCCCTTTAGATAATGGGTTACTGCTATAAAACTATTTTGTAAGTGATAACTTTATGTTTTCTTGATTTTGGACATCATGACTAACGGTTAGTTAATTTTTGTTTAAAGTGCACAGTTGAGGTTTATGAAACTAACACTTAAGTTGAACCTCATGAACATGGTTGTATCGTTATTTTTTATGAAACCATTAGATATTTGTTCATGCTATTAAGGTATTTGACTGTCATGTTTTATTAAGATATTGTGATTATAACCGAAGGATGGTTGTGTGACAGTAATGGACACATATACTGCTTTCGATCTGATTATAGTATTTTGTAGAATATGACCTAACTTAAGAGATGATAGTTCGTTCTTATTAAACCAAGCTTATGAGGTTATTCTAAGTATAACCTTGGTCAAGTGGGAGAATGTTAGACCCGACGGGGTCTAGCCCATGTTTTGTGACCTGCGGGTTTAACTTAGAATAAACTAATTATTGGTTATGAACATTAATTAATTATATTAGCCAAATAACATTATGAGCTTATATAATTTAGTCATCTAATATACTTAAAGTATATTAAATCTTAATAGGCCCAATAAATCTCTACACCTTGATGCACGGTGGGAGATTGATTACACTTTAGGGTTAGGTTCCACATTCTATCTATTTAAAGTCTTTTGGGGATTAGAGTTTCTTATGTTCTTTTACTCTAACAGTTGTCTCCACAAAATACATACGTTCCATTACATGTGAAATAGATAAGGGGGTGAAAACCAAAACCCACTTGAATTGAAGACTCCCGCTCCGCATTACAGTCAATCAGATTCAATTTCTTCGTACTAATAGCGTCAATTGGTTCTGGTATGTCTTCAATTTACGTTCATTATGTTTATGTGAAAAACATGATCATATTCTTGATTATGTGTGCAAGTCTTATGTAAATTAATGTTCTAACAGATAAACCATATTAGAGTGAAAAGAAATACTCCTTCCGTTTCCAAAAGATTTTCGTTTTTTATTTAGTACTCAGATTATGAAAAGATAATTGACACTATACAAATATTAGTAGGACGATAGTGTGTATTTTTAAAGATACCTATACGAGTGTGAGCCCCATAAATTAAAATGACAATCAAGTAAATAGTAAAATAGTAAAGCTAATATTTGGGGAAAAACAAATTAGAAAGTAGACAATTTTTTCTAGATGACCTAAAAAGGAAACATGATTTTTTTAGAAACAGAATGTGGTAAAGAAAGTACTCTCTCTCTCTCTCTCTTTCTCTCAAATATTGCATACAAATATACAATCAAGATCAAGAATTCAAGAAAGATGTCATTATTTTCTCTAATTTGATGTGGATATGTATACAGGATGGTTTTGCAACTGATGAATGTGAGGGACTAACAAGTTCACATGAAAAGAGTAATCATCAAGTAGCCAAGTATCTCTGAATTAAAACTTTTCTTGATTATTTAGGGATTCTAGGCTATATAAACTGTTTCCTGATACAAAAGTTGCATAGTAGGAAGCTCATCTATTTCCATATTATATTTTCCATTTTTATCCTATGTTTGCCGAGTTCAATTTTTCTAAGACATGTTTGAAATTACTTCCTGCTACAAAAGGTTGCATTGTTGGAAGCTCATACAAAATATTTCGTTTCTTTTGCATTTTATGACCGGCTTATAGATTTTCTAATATGACAATTCTACTATATTACCTACATTTATTTAGGGCTATCTGCGGATTACAATGAAGATGTCGTGGCAGATCGTCTTTAGATAAAGATAAACTGATAGGATCAAAAAGTATTGGCTGATTTATGGAAGCCATATCCTCCTTAAATGTAAGAGCTCCCTATGCTCACATCCACTTAATCTATAATCCTTGTTTCTTTCTTTAGAATTTCTTTAATCACCTCTACCTCTTTCCAATTCAGATTCGAATGGAAAAAATGTACTCAAGTTTATGAACATCACGGGACTTACAAAAAAGATGTCTCGGCCATTTTGTGCCCGTTCCCTTTCGTATCATTAAAATACTAAAGTTATGATATATTAGATAGGCAAGTCTATGAATACTATTCATTTTTGTAAGTAATGCTATTGGGATATTCAAACAAAGGTGTTTTTGTATCAATAATAAAAACTCTATTACTTTGCAGAAGCTGGTAAATCGTGGTGAAGAAATGCTTCCAAGCTCTTTGTTTGAGGCTAGCTGGAGAAAAAAAAATTATAGAAGCTGCATAGTGTTCAGAGAATGTAGGCTTGCCAGGTCCGGCAATATATGATGTGAGTAATAGACTTTGGCCGAAAAATAAGATTAACGTATTCAAAATTGTTGAAGATCCAATTAACGTATTCAAAATCTTTCTAGATTAATTTGTAGTCTTCAAACTCACTAGTATGTTGCCACAACACTCTATCCTCGGTATTAATTATGGTTTAACGTACTCTATAACCTCTTGGCATCCTTTCAATTGCTCCAACATAACTACTTGATGATGTTTTGGCTCCTTGCTGTATATAATTCTAAAATAGTTCGACTATTTTCCAGAAGTGTTACGTTGTGATACTAAGGTGGGATGGAATCAAGAATCACTCGAAATTAGCATTATATTCTGCATTGATTAATTAACAATCTTCGTTTCTTATCCTCGTCATAATCCAAGTCTTTCTAATTGTTCACTCGACGCTCACCATTTGTTCATTTTGTTCCTTAAGAGTCACTGATTTCTTATGAGGAGTTTCTTTCTTCACAAATGGATTGTTATAAGAATTTAAAATGGGTATATTGGGTGGTCATAGTTGCATTGAATATTCAAATCAAGTTATTGTTGGTCGTAAAATTTTAATATAAGAGTTTCTCCTACGAATTTCAACGTAAACTCCTGATTTTGTGATTGTTAGGGAAAGAAATACCGTGAAGATTGTGATTTCTTAGTAGAAGGGAAAGAGCACAGAAAGTAGTCGTGTTTAAAGAACGACCCTTGTCTTGATAATGGAACTTGCTACATGAAATCTTAGAGTCATGGATGCACAAACTCAAGCTCAAGCTCAAACAAATTGATGGAATATTCGTCTCCTCGCCAACTTCATTCAGCTGGCCCTTCTATGCCTAGCCCATGTAAATGTTATTGCCCTGTAAATATTTTGAGGGTAGAACTCCACAAGCTGGCTAAACTCTTTGAATATGCGAGTTATGTACTATCCAGAAACCAAAAATGTTGAATGTATTGAAAGTACATAATTTACAACATGTTAGAACACAAGTAGTTATGATTCTCCAAACTACCAATGTAGTTCCCAATGTAGCTTGTGAAGAAGCTACAATGGAAGATATATTGGTCACAAAAACAATAAACATCGGAAGACTTAATAATAGAGCAGGAATTTAAGCACAAAGGTTTACCAAACAATCTACAAGCCTATACTTGTAGACCTAGCCTCATGGCCAAAAATATCTCACTAAAAAATATGAATTGTTTTAAAAAAATTATGTGAAATCACCAAACAAAACACTCTCACAAGACAAGTCTTGGAGAGCAAAAACCCACAGAAAAATAGATATAGAAAACGTGGAAAGAAACAAACAGCTTCCTAAAAACAGTTAGGAAGACAAAACAGCACCAGCACTCAATGTAGTTCCGAATGTTATAACATTCGAAGCTACAATCAAAATTTGCACCACGTTTGAAACTCAAACAGCTTCTGGAATTTTGAATTTTCTGCTTCTGAACTCTCTGCTTTCTCTCTCAATGCATACCTTCAGCCGCTGCCTATGTCTTCAATTTATAATGTGGAGAAAACCTAAACATAAGAAAGAAACCAACTCCAATATGGACAAGGATTAGAGTAAGTAATAAAATCGACTACCTTAGATACTAGATTTCTTACCAAATTAACAAGGACTCTAAGGCACTATATTTAGAACGATTGTGACATAGATTTTGTTTCCAAAAACAACTCCTACGATTTAGGACCAAGAAACCCAAAAATATAATAATATACTTTGTTTCCAAAAATGACTAATCTTAAGGACCAATAAAGGAGATACAAAACTAAAATAGGTCATGCCTATTTTACCCTTACAATCTCCCCCTTTGTTGAGCCTTTCTGGTCAAATAATATGACAAGTGTTGCCACATATTCATCACAAACAAAATCCTTCATAATCTGCATTTGTTAGCAAGAAAAAACTCCCCCTGAATATGACAATCAGATGAAAGTCTATAAAATAAATATGCAGCAGATCAACATCCAAACACTATCCAGATTAAGTTATGCACAAATCCACAGGAGCAGAGAATTTATAAAGCAGATTATTACAAACCAAAAGTATCTAGAGAAACAGGTTTAGACAACCACCAATTACATCCAAAAATAGAAACAGAAGCAGAAGTTCAGACATCAGTCTCTACTTGAGCAGGTGCAGTGTCAGCTTCTTCTTTAGGTTCAGCGGCAGGAACAGGTACAACAACACTTGGATTCTGTTCTCCCCCTATTTGTCCAGAATGTATGCTCAGCCAGGCAGTGTATTGAGCCTCCAAGTTCTGAAGGAGAGCAATTTGGGACCTGAGTTGATCAAGCTGACCTTAAATGAAGGACAGAGATACATGAGCAGATGGTCCAAGAGAAATCTAGGCAGGTGCTGGTGAAGGACCAGATGTAGCTACATTGCTTAAAACTGGAGCAAAGGGAATAGTAGCAGATAGAGAGGCATGAGCAAGGACAACAGGTGCATGCATGGCTGATGAAGGACCAGGGGCAGAGGGGTATGATAGACTAAGGGCAGGTTTACCACTTTATCTCCGTTTAATAGCTTGACAGAAATGTGAAGGGAGTCAAGAATGGGGGTGAGCCTATCACCATCAGTGGGATCAAATCCTTGAGCAACCAGAATTTTGTAGATAAGAGAAGGGAAGATAAGAGCCCTTTTGTCCCCCTCTGACTCAGCTAGGGATACAATATTTCTAAAAACAAAATCTCCAAAATCAAATGGTAGACCAAGACCAATTTGATATAAGGTCCAATCATGTTCTTCAGTAAGAGTATTGGAATTTGTAGTAGGGGCCCAATTTGCACAACAAATTTTATGCATAACATCATACAAAGAGGAAAGCTTGGAAGTGCTAACATTGGCCCCTTAGCCTGACCATCTAGAAACTATGCCTCATGTAAGCTCTTGGACACAAGTATTTAAATTAGACATTAACCCTACAATTCCAATAACAGGAGACCCGAAAAGCCTATTGTTGATAGAGGGAGAAAAGTCAAACCATTTGCTCCTAACAAAAACCTTTTCAAATCTAGGGTCACTAGCAAAAGAGAACCTTTTCTCCAGATTGGCATATAATTAAAAAATGATGGTCCTAAGCTAAGGAGATGCAGAAGATAGAGTGGCTAAGAGACCTCTATTAGTAAACAATTGCACCAGATTTTGTTCAAGCAACTCTTCCTTGAGAATCAATCTTTCATCAAAAATTTTCCTAGAGGTGTTATGCCTCAAGGAAGCAGCAGAGGAGATAAACTGAACAGAGAAGGGAGTATCTGAAGCAGCATCAGAGGATGCATGTGTGAATGTAGCTTCCGTGGTTGTTACATTGGGAGCCACATTAGGAGCTTCATTGAACATGGCAGCTCATCTCCTTGTGAATCTTAAGGGAACCTCTTCACTTGCTTCACTATCTTCAAGAGTGGCTTCTTTGGTTGCAAAATCCTTGTCAGAACTGTCATCAAACTCAGAGGAGCTTGAGGACTTGGCAGGACTTGTAGCATGAGATGGAGGAATCTTTGGAGAAGCATTCTTCAGCTGTACCAAATAATCAGCTAGGGTTCTTTGCTCATCAGAGAAGCTCAAATCAGAGAAATTTACTTCAGCCTCAGCAGAAGAAGCCACTTCATGAGTAGGAGATTCATGTTGGAAGACCACCCTTGGGGAAAGAATGGGGTAGTCTTCATCACCTGTGTCTACTAGAGCGGGAATGGAGGAGCTGGCAACAATAGAGTGAGTAGATGTGTGTGGTTCAGGAACAAAAACATTCGCAGCAACACAGTCTTCATCATCAGAATCACTCTCAATGGGAACAGGCTCTTCAAATTGGCCTAAAGCGACCTTAAATTTCTTGGCTCTTTCGACGTCTGGACCACTTGGATCATCGTAATTGCTTGGAATTCCCCTAAATCGCTTGGATTTACGCGAGCTAGGGTTTCCAATTTGGGGGAAACCAAATAAGTCCCTCGGGGTTTTCTACGTCAATGGCATTCCCTTTTTCCCAGGTAATATGAAAGAGAGGGGCTCTAGAAGGGGTTTAGCTATCACAATGGCGGAATCTGGATTTGTTGGAGAGGAAATTGGGGGTGATGTAGCTTCTGTAGAAGTAGGAGTGGAAGCTACATTGGCTGGAGGATTCAGTTTCTGGGAATCTGTTGAGGTAGAAGGAGATGACGCCAGGGAGAATACTGGAAGGATTCAGAGAAAAGATGAAGAGAGAGATCAGGATAGCAGCATGTTTCCTTCAGCACGTTTGGGAATAGGTTGAGCAAATGAGATTGTGGAAAGTGATATTGTGCCTGCTACCTGAAAGATCACTTAAAACATCCCATAAACACATTAGTCATTAGCAGCAACAAACCAGGAGTATGAGGAGACGTTTGAGAAGTCCCCAAACCAATTTTTGATTTTTGAAAACAAACCAAGATAGACCAAATCATGTACAAGTGTAATAAGAAATCTGATTTTGACTTGAGAAAAATCTGGAGAGAAATGTGTGTGATAACAACTAATCACTTAATCACATTCTTGAATGTTTCAATTTCAAAATCACCAAGGATTCTTAACAAGCACACCAAAGGGTGAACCAAAACTGTACCAACACAAGCATTAATAGCAGCTATATCCATTATCTAAGGACTTTTAAATCATTACACAGATTAGACAACCACAAAAAATATTCAACATGGAATAGTTTGGAATTATTTTGCAATTTTTGAGATAAGGACAAAAGTTCAATAGGCTAATATTATCAAAACAGAACATGTCCTAAAATTGATGCCTAGCAGATGACAAGACTGGACCAGACAGAATCTAGCTAATGCAGCCACACACATGTGAATAATGTCTAGATCATCTGAATGTAGTTCCCAATGTAGCTGCATTGTGAGATGCATTCGCCAAAATTGTGATTTTATGTACAATTTCTCATCTTTTATTCATTTTATCCACACGCATCTCCCCTAAATTCCATAGGTACTTTATTTTCCTAGGAGAATAGCTCTACTTTATTTCAAGCATATTCACAACATGCCACTTGGAACCGTTCACACTATTTACCAAGGGAAGCCATTTTGTTTTTGATCAACCCATGAAATCCAAGGATTCATAGTTCCAAAAGAAAGGTGTCACAATCTTGTTCATAGGTAGCTCTTTTCCGTTATATAGCTTTCACACTTTTTCTTTTAAGGGAATTCAATTTTCTCAAGATCAACCTATGAGAACCTAAGTTCCATAGTACCAAGATAAATTGTCATATCCCTAGATTTCAAAAGGTAGCTCTTTCCTTTGTAGGCATAAAACCTCAAAAACAAAAATTTTGGGAGAGAGAGTAGAGAATCAGTACAATGAAATCACAACAGATTTTGAATGCAAATTCCAGGCAACAAAAAGGCACAAAACATGAGAGATGAAACTAGTGTGCCCCGTAAATACTTGATGCAGAATGCCTTTTTTTATATGCATAAAAAGTGAGTGAAGGGTCACATGGCACACATACAAAGAGATTTTCTAAGATTGATAAATCTCTCAAAGTCTAGACTCTTAGTGAAAATAGCAGCCAGTTGGTGTTCTGTCCCTACATGTTCAATGCAAATAATACCTTGTTCAACCAAGTCTCTAATAAAATGGTGTCTTATATCAATGTGCTTAGTTCTAGAATGTTGAACATGATTTTTTGCTATGCTTATAGCACTTGCGTTGTCACAATACATGGTTAACACATTACTGTGTAAGCCATAATCCTTGATCATTTGATTCATCCATAAAAGTTGTGTACACCCACTACCAGCAGTAATGTATTCAGATTCAGCTATGGAGAGGGCAGCACAGTTTTGTTTTTTTTTTTACTAAACCAAGAGATCAAGTTGTTTCCCAAATAAAAGCATCCACCAGATGTACTTCTCATGTCATCAACACTACCTACCCAATCAGCATCACTAAAACCAATAAGGTTGGTATTAGTGTGTTTTGTGTACCACAAACCCATAGCACAAGTCTCACCAACATACCTAATTATTCTTTTGATAGCTTTCAAATGAGAGACTTTAGGTTTTGCTTGGTATCTAGCACACAAACACAAAATATACATGATGTCTGGACGGGTGGCAGTCAAATATAGCAGACTTTTTATCATGGTTCTATACAAGGTATGGTCAACACTTTCAGATATCTCATCTTTACAAAGTTTATTGGATGTACCCATAGGGGTTTTCTTTTGCTTTCCATTCTCAAGACTGAATTTCTTCACCAAGTTAAGAGCATACTTGGCTTGAGATATGAACATCCCTTCATGAAATTGTTTTATCTGAATCCCTAGGAAAAAAGTTAATTCACCTACCATGCTCATTTCAAAGGTAGATGTCATCCAATGCACAAATTCTTTTCCCAAGGACTTAGAAGTGGATCCAAACACAATATCATCAACATAGATCTGTGCAATCAAAATGTGTTTGTCTTTTCTTTGAATAAAAAGTGTTTTGTCCACTTCT
Organism: Codonopsis lanceolata; assembly: GCA_013146195.2. Classification (NCBI taxonomy): domain Eukaryota; kingdom Viridiplantae; phylum Streptophyta; class Magnoliopsida; order Asterales; family Campanulaceae; genus Codonopsis; species Codonopsis lanceolata. Next base: position 120,086,657 of record CM028382.1, read on the forward strand.
CTCCTTCTAAAACCACTTTTGAAAAGATGGTATGTAAGTCTCCCATACCAAGCTCTAGGAGCTTGCTTAAGACCATACAAAACCTTTTTTTAATTTAAAAACATGATTGGGTTTTTGGGGGGTCCTCAAATCCTTTTGGTTGTTCTACAAAAACTTCTTCTTTAAGAATACCATTTAAAAAAAACACTCTTCGCATCCATTTGTTGAAGTGTAATGTCAAGAAAGCATGCAATGGCTAGAAGCAGACGTATGGACTCAATGCGGGCAACAGGAGCAAAGGTTTCATCAAAATCCACCCCCTCAACTTGTGTGAACCTATAACTTGTGAAGTGGGATGCACTTTCTGAATTCGGCTTGGAATGTCATGGTTACAGTCAGTCAAACTGGACTGATTTTCTGGCTGTTCAAGACCTGTTTCGGAATTTGGCAGATTTCTAACCAATGTAGCTTATGATGCAGCTACATCCGGAGCTACATTTGGAGCTACATCCTGAGTCTCATTCTCTGAACTTCCAGGACTTGCAGAATTTGTATGTTCTAGTGCAGGTGCATCGATTGCAGGTGCAGGTTCTGAAGATTGTGCAGATGATTCATGATCTCCAAAGTCAAGCAAACCTGAAACATCATCTTCAATGGTTTTGTGGCCAAAATCCGTTAGATCATCGAACACAATATTCATAGACTCCATAATAGTTTTTGTCCTAAGATTAAAGACTCTATAAGCACGACTATTGGTGGAGTAACCCATAAAAACACACTTGTCACTTTTTGAATCAAATTTTGAAACATGATCTCTATCATTGAGAAGTAGCACACACACCCAAAAACATGAAAATGTTTTAATGTAGGATTTTTCCCTAGTAAAATTTATAGGGTGTCATGGTGCTACATGGTCTCAAGAAGACCCTATTACCTATATGACAAGCAGTGTTTAATGCTTCTGCCCAAAAACTTTTAGCCAAATTCTTGGAGCTCAACATGACTCTAGCCATCTCTTGAAGTGTCTTATTCTTTCTTTCTGCCACTCCATTTTTTTGTGGAGTTTTAGGAGCTGAGAATTCATAGGTTATGCCATTTGAGGCACAATAGCTAGAAAACGAGGAATTTTCATATTTCGTGCCATGATCTGATCTAATTCTAGTAAGCTTTAGATCATACAAGTTCATAACACGGGTGTACCATATTTTAAAAGCCTCAAAAGTTTCATATTTTTCTCTCAAGAAAATGACCCATGTGTATCTAGAAAAATTATCAACACAGACAAAAGTGTATTTTGTTTTTCCTAGACTCTCTAATTCAATAGGACCCATGAGATCTGTGTGAATCATCTCAAGGCATCTGGAAGTGGAGCATTGAGATATGGGAAGGTTAGAAGCCTTGTTTTGTTTACCTTTTTGACATGGTCCACATACCTTTGTGAAGTTCTTATCCAAATTGGGCAAACCTCTCACTGCATCATGCTTCACAAGCTCATGGAGTTTACGAAAGCTTATGTGCCCTAGTTTTTTAAGCCATAGATCTGTGATATCAAGACTAGCATTGTGACAGGTTTGAGCATTGTTGAACATATAGCAATTGTCAGATGATCTAGTACCTGTCAAAAGACACTTGTTAGATTGATCAAAAACTTCACAAGAATTTTTATCTAACCCCATCTGAAGATCATCATCACACAGCTGACTGATGCTAATGAGGTTGGCCTTAAGGCCTTCAACATGGTAGACATTGGTGAGCTTAGGAAGACCATCTACATTCAAAGTTCTCTTTCCAATTATCCTAACTTTGGTTCCTTCTCCATATGTCACAAACCCACCATTGATACTCACATATTCCTTCAAATTCTTAACAGAACCTGTCATGTGTCTAGAACACCCACTATCAAAGTACCATGAACTAGCTATATGGGACTTTAAAGATGTGAAGGTTACATTGCATTGTTCATCATCAGATCACTTTGCACCGGGGCATATGTCAAAGGGCTCACAGTATTTGGCTTTATCATTCCTGTAACTGCCTTTAGGAACCCACATCTTTTTAAAAGTTTTTGGCTGATGTTTCTTAGAATGTAGCTTCGAATGTAGCTTCCGATGTTGCTGCATTAGTTGCTGCATTCGATGCTGCATCTAATTACGAACCAAGTAAGATTGTCTTACCTCTTCCTCATAGACAACCTTTTTAAGAAAACGGAGTGGTTGAATATGACCAGGCTTGTGACAATAGTGACACACAAAATTTTTCTTTCTTGTTTTGGGTTTTTCAAAGAAGCTTGGATTTTGAAAATTTTGTGTGGGCTGTTTTGGTTCAGAAGTACCTTCACCTTCTTTAACAAACATCTTTGGCCTAAAACCAATTCCAGCCTTACCAGAATTCCCAGATTTCAACATCTCTTCCATTTTTTGTTGGATTTAGTTCCATTTAGCCATGGTTTCATTTGCTTGGATGAACTCTTCTTTCAGTTCTTCAATCTCCACATCTTTCTTACTCAGCAAACATTCCAGCCTTGTGATACACTCCTTCTGCTCTTCATTTACCTTCTTTAGCATATCATTTGTCTTTCTAAGCAAGCTAACTTGAAGAGCCCTCTTTTCCCAATCCTTATACAGCTCTTTGTAACCTTCCAGCAGGTCAGATTCTGATTCTCCACCGTCTTCTGTGACAGAGGAGTTAAAACAACAAAGATCATCCCAACTTTTGTCCAATGTAACTTCTGATGTAGTTTCTAAAGAAGCTACATTCGGAGGTACATTGGCCGAAGGACCTGTACAATCAGATTTAGAGTCGGATACAGCAGTGAGAGTGATGAGATCTTCTGGATCTTCACCATCACTATCACTCAAAGTTGCAAAAAAGTTTAAACCCTTCTTTCACAAGGTATTTGCACATTAGTTTGAATAGTGACCAAATCCTTGACACTCCCTACACTGAATGGAATCAATATTTTTTCCATTGTAAGAAGGTTTTGAAGCAAAAGGATTGGTAAAAGGTTTTTCTGGTGTTTGAAAAAAAATTTCCTTAGGAGCAAATTTACCAGAGTCAGGCTTAAAAGAGGTTTTGGAGTTTGGTGATGGTGTTTTGCTTTGGCTCTTGGCTTAAATTTTTTTTTTTAAATTTAGTAGTCAAAAGAGCCATGGAATCTTCTCCAAAATCAGACTCATCAATTTCCTTTTGTAAAGCAAGCAAATCAGAAGTGACATCAACAACAGAAGGCAAAGCAATGTTTTTCACAAAAGGAGTAGAAGATGATGCACCTTTGCCCTTTTGTTTGATTTAATCATTTAGGCTTAATTCAAAATTTTGAAAGATACCAGCCAATCTTTCAAAACCCATTTTGTCAATATCATGTGCTTCCTCAATAGCACATATTTTAACATTAAACCTTTCAAGCAAAGTACGCATCATTTTACTAACAATGCGATCATTAGTGATGGGATCACCTATAGCCAAAACAGAGTTAGACATATCAAGAAGCCTACCATAATAAAACATAATATCCTCAGATTCATTCATTCTTGTGTTTTCAAAATGTGTGGTAAGCAATCTTAATTTAGAAGCACGAACACTGGCAGGTCCTTCATGTGGCGACCCCGACCCCGGACCCGAGATGGAACCGCGGACCGGAGCACCAAACAAGACAAGACAGGAAAGGAATGAACATGCAATGACTCAAAATATTTTATTTTTAAAACTGACGTTACGCAACACTTCAGTCGCAAGAGAACTCGACACAAAAGGTCGGCATTTTCAAAATCATTTCACCTGATAAAACAGTTAAACATTTAATCCAAGTCTTCGGCGACACTACAGCCGGAACCCAAGCTAAGCAGTAAATGTGAGAAGGAAATAAATAAGAGCTAATAGAATGCTCAGCGGAAGTCTATACGTAGTGAACGCTAACAAGATATACAAGGCACGGCTAACATAATTGCAGGCATCAAGAGAAGTACAAATACTACAGGAGTTAATACTACAAGTAGCTAACAGGAATACACGAGTACAAGTCTATACAATCCCAAGCATAGTCTAGATGACTAGCTTATACCCATCGTCCTTGCAAAATACAAAAGAAGAGAAGAGGACTTCTAAGAACCACCTCTTCAACTGCAAAATCCTGATCAAAGGAAAACTAGAGTATACGAGCACTGCGATCCTCAATGGGAAGGTCCTGACCTGCTAGGATCTAAAAAAAGTACAGGGGAACGGGTAAGTCATAATGACTCGTAAGCTACCAATCATGCATGACATGGCAATATGCAACACGTTAGGCAAGACAATATTACAAGCATGTAGATCAAGTGTATGAGTTGCACGTTATTGCACATAATCACATAATATGAGGCTATAGAGCTGGGCCGCTTCGTAGACCTGCAAAACAGACACCTTCATGACGTGCATGAATCGATGGGTGTGATAATACATCGATCTTCCGAGGGTATTCTCGGGATAAACATGAAGTCAATCTCAATGGGCGCGTATTGGTTGGCCAAGGAGAGCTCTTCCCCACTGTGGCCAGCAGTGGAGGGTGTGTGACATGATCAAGTACGCCAGCTGGACTCATGCAATGCCAAGTAGTATTTACTCAACAATGGTTTGTATGGAACGAGTCCGACAAGAGCGTCCTCGTTCGAGACAATTATATAATCTCATCAATAAACAAGCAAGAATGAGCTCGACAAGAGCGAACTCAATATATATCAAGTATGCATTTATTATGTCATAAAGATACAAGAATGATAGTCAATCCATTTCAAGAGTCTAGAATTAGTTTTCTAGTGTAACACATGTAATAACGTTGTAGGGATCGATCATTGAGCCGGTATTGTTTAATAGCTCACTATTGTCGACTCCGTTGAGTCATTTCTATAAATCCAAGCTTGTAGAGTTAAGGTACTATTTGCATCTCCAACTTTTTTTTCTAAGTTATCGCATCGATTTATCTAGGTCATTAATCCACATAACAATCATAGCCAAGAATAAATTCAAGTCCCCAATTTATGGAACCCTAGAATCACATTTTTCCCAAATAATGGTCGAAAGTCTATGACCCAAGAATAATAGTTATTCCTAATATAGAGTAGAACACTTTTACTTCTTGGCTTAGTGTCCAAATCACGGCATTTGCATTCTTAGTTTATACTTGCAGATTTTCATACTCTCAAACATACTCCTATATCATGGTAGAAATCAAGGAGAGCAACGATTTAGACATGAGAGAAGGGAAGCAAGAAGAGGTAGCATGTTATCTCTAACATGGACCTAAGGGAAATTGATAGCTTACCTCAAGCCAAGCAAAAGACGGAAGCACGAAAAACTGATCGGTGACAATCGCTCGTCTCGGCGGCGTCAACGCAACGGCGGTCTCGGAATCGCAAGAGGGTCTTGAATCTCTTGGAAGCCAACCCCTCACGCACTAATCTCACCAAGACTCTCACGCACAAGCTCGCCCTAGACTAGAGAAGACGAGGCGGAAGAAATGAGTCGTGAAATGAAGACTAGAGCTGATGTAGAGCAATCAGCTTGATTAATGTTAATGGAATCCACATGTCAATAGATGAGTGGAGGAATTAGGTTTAGTAATCTTAATTAGGCTTACATTAGGCTAATAAGACTCTAATACAAGTGGTTTAAGTCACTAATGGTAGAGGTTTAGTAAGGGTAAGTTCGCAATCAGCCAAAGTTGCAGAAAAATCACGTTTTGCTGGAATTCTGCTCTGTTCGGTTGTGGTGGCCGAACTTCCTTCATAATGTTCGGTTATCATGGCCGAACAAAGCCCAAAATTTTCGGTTGGCATGGTAGAACGATTCCTCAGGCCATACTTTAGGTCAAACAGGTCCAGATTTGCACGTATAACGCGTATAAGGCATGTACAACTCCAAGAAGCATTAGAATGAGTATCAAGGGTCCTAATAACAATGATAAATGTCTCTCAAGGTCTTGGCTAAGTCCAAATATCAAAGCCCAAGCAAGAACAAGTCAATCTAGAGCATGCAAGGCAATAGGCGTTCGATACGGCAATTACGGTTCTATCAAGGAATGCAATCAAGTCAATCATGTTAGGGATACTACTAGCATGTTAAAAACATATTCTAATCATGTTAAACATGTATGGAAGACAAGTATACAAGTAGGTTTCGGGTTCTCACACTTCACACAGGGTTTGAAGGGCCTCCCATACATTTTTAGCAGACTTATAATTGGCTATAACCCTAAAGGCGTTGGCATCTAAGGCTTTGTATATGGCAGACAATTCTTTAGAACTGAAAGAAGCAGTATTCCTATCTTCATTAGACCAATCAACTTCTTTAGTGATCTTTACATCACCATCAGTATCAGTCATTTTTGGAGGACTCCAACCATTTAGAACAGCAAGTCATACTCTTTCATGAATTGATTTAATGAAGATACACATCTTTACTTTCCAAATAGAATAATTTGCATTAGTCAAAGTTGGAGGATGAACAACATTCTCATACTGAGAATCTATCACGGCTACAAACAGAATCAAATCTTAGTGACGTCAAGAGAAGGCTCTGATACCAATTGTTAGAACACAAGTAGCTAGTATTCTCCAAACTACCAATGTAGTTCCCAATGCATCTTGTGAAAAAGCTACAATGGAAGACACATTGGTCACAAAAACATTAAACAGTGGAAGACTTAATAATAGAGCAGGAATTTAAGCACAAAGGTTTACCAAACAATCTACAAGCCTATGCTTGTAGATCTAGCCTCATGGCCAAAAAGATTTCACTAAAAATATGAATTGTTTTACAAAAACTATGTGATATCACCAAACAAAACACTCTCATAAGACAACAAGTCCTAGGGAGCAAAAACCCACCGAAAAACAGATATAGAAAACGTGAGAAGAAACAAATAGCTTCCTAAAAACAGTTAGGAAGACAAAACAACACCAGCACTCAATGTAGTTCCAAATGTATTAACATTCGACGCTACAATCAAAATCTGCACCACGTCCGAAACTAAAACATGTTCTGGAATTTTGAATTTTCTGCTTTTGAACTCTCTGCTTTCTCTCTCAATGCATACCTTCAGCCGCTGCCTATGTCTTCAATTTATAATATAGAGAAAACCTAAACATAAGAAAGGAAACCAACTCCAATATGGACAAGGATTAGAGTTAGTAATAAAATCAACTACGTTAGATACTAGATTTTCTTACCATATTAATAATGACTCTAAGGCACGGTATTTAGAAGGATTGTGACATAGATTTTGTTTCCAAAACCAACTCCTAAGATTTAGGACCAAGAAACCCAAAATATAATAATATGTTTTGTTTCCAAAAATGACTAATCTTAAGGACCAAGAAAGGAGATACAAAACTAAAATTGGTCATGCCTATTTTACCCTTACACAACATATGAAAGTGCAAAATTTGCTACAAAAAAGTACGAAATTTGTTTTAAAGAACACTCAAACACCACAGGCTAGCTCTGTCCCTCATCCGTACACCAGAAAGGAACGTGATGGACGATAAGTCGCCACAAACCGAATCAAGTTCATGTCGTGAAACTACTTCATGATCACCGTTGTATGTTTTAGCGATGATCACTAATCAATGTTGACAATGATGGGTTTTAAATTTCTAAGTTTCCAACTGTTACAAGGGATACAATTTTTAGAAAATGATTACAGTAAAACTGCTTATGGAAATGAAATCTTTTACTTTCAAGTGTTTGGTTAAAATAAAATTCAAAATGAGTCTGAAAGTATTTTTAGTGAACGCGTTGAAAGTGTGACGGAAAACAATCATAATAAATTTGTATGATTACTATAGTTTTATAATTAGATAATATTATATATAGAAGCTTTGAAAAAAATACACTCCAATTTATTGGGGAAAAAATGTAGTAGGGGTTTTGATAAGGGAGTAAAGGGAAAATGTGGTGGTGTGACAAGTATGTTGGCGTGTCATGTGGGGTGGGGAGGCGCTTGCAGGCAAAAGGATGTCAACAATTGAGTAGAAGTAATATGCCTTTTCAAACATTTTCCATAGTCAGGAAATTCTTGAGGTGTCATTTTGGAAAAAGGTTAATCGCATACAGGTCCCTCGACTTTGGGTCGTTCATCATTAGTCCTTTAAGAAATTTTCGAAACTTTTTGGTGCTAAAATTTTCAAATTTTCATAATCATGATCCTTCTGTTGGATATCGTTAAGTGCCCCATGTGCCGCTATTATGCATTGGGTAAGAGATAAAATAGAATTTTCATCACCCTTCAATCATATCGTCGTATCTCTAATCACTCTCCTCTTTCTCTCCTCCCTATCCTAAAATAGAATTTCCTATTCTTTGTGACAGTAGTGCTACTGGAGGTTGAATCAAAGTTGAAGCAGGGTGGATCAAGGGGGACAGGTGGGTGGTGGTAGTAGTGGGGAAAGAGTCGAAGCAGTGGCTAGTGGTGGAGATAAATAGAAAAGAGTGAGTGAGAGGAAGAGAATGAAATAGGACAAGGAAGACAAAGGCAAATGAGAGCGATTAGAGAGAAAGTGAGTGTTATCGAGAGGCATGAGAAATTACATTTTCGCCCAAACCCAAACTCACATGGTGGGACATGGGTACTTCATAGAATTTTAACAACATCCATCAAAAGAACCAAAGCTGTGAAAATTAGATACTTTTAGGAACCAACAGTTACGAAAATTTCTCAATGGACTAATGGTGATAATGGACCAAAGTCAAGGGACCAATGTTGCGGTTAACCCTATTGGAAAATGACTTTTAAAAGGAAATTCTACAGATCAATTTATTTAGCATATGGTTCAACGTCCCCTATAAAACATTTAAGCTGACTCTCATACTCAATTGAAAAAAACTATTGACTGAGTGAAATTAAATTATTTTAAATCTTTTAACTGTTGTGATTCACCTCATGTGTGTAGGAAGTTATCCTCTTTTAATCACTTTTTCTCTCCACATTAGAAATTCACCCTCTACAACTAATATTTTGTACAATCAAACCCTACTTTTTTCTCTCTTTATGACAAAGTCACTCTATAATTAATATTTTTACCAGTCACTCACTACAAAACATCAAACATACATTAATTCAGTCTCAAACTAAGTTCATGTCATAAACACGGGCACAAAAACTTCACTTCGCACACGTGCTTTTGACGAAAGCTAACTACTGGCTTAGATTTAATCATCTTTTAAACTTTAAAAACATTATAAATGATTAGATATAATTTTCACATCCACATGTGTGAAGATAATTATCTATTTTTTTTCTTACCCCCTTACACAAACTATATAATATAAATTCCTTCAATTCTTAATTAGTCTATATTACAATACAACTCGTTTGACGCATGTGCAAATGACAAAAGCTAAAAGATTTAATCATGTTCATAACTTTTTGAACTTTTAACAATTATGATTAAATGTAGTAATTATCCTTGTTTTTTTAATCTCCATCACAACACTCATATCTCGAGCATACATTGAATATGTCTCATATTGGACTGTGTCTTAGTCACAGGCAGAAAGACCTCATATGGGGAATGTTAAAACACATTAGAAAGATGACTTGGTGATTTGGAATATAATTATTATCATGTGAATTACTCCTCCAGTTCCGCCCAAATAGTCCATATTTAAAAACTATAATTATTAATGGAAATATAACTAGTATTAATTTTTTTTTTAAATTACAAAAATCTTGAGCATAATCAATATGTTTGTATAAAATGTGGAAGGTAAAATTGAAATGTTATGGAGATGGTAAAAATAATTTTTTGAAAGTGGACTATTAAAAAAACCACAAAAATAAACCAGTATATACTAGAATATTTACTCGGAATAAACTGAGTAAATGATTTGGTATATATTTTTAAACACGCGAATTAAATGATTTGGGATAGATATTCTATTAGCCGAATTAAATGTATTAAACACATTTAATCTAATTCATAAATCAAACCGTAAACACTTCCTTCTTCTTGAACACTAAATGCGCGTGGTTGAGTAAGTTCTTACGTATTCAATTTAATCTCTTGTATAACTTTCTGAGAAGCCGAAAGTTACGCCCAATCAAAGTCATGGTCGAATTTCTTGAGATAACTCAGCGTCTCCCATTCTGCATTATAAGTTTTTTTAAAAAAACTAATTGACTATATAGTAAATATTGGTATAATATGTAACGTATTTTAAAGCACACGCTCACATGGGACCATCATTGAAGTTGGATGAAAAAAATGTTACAATTAAATGGCAAAACTGTTTATTTAAACAGAAAAATTTTAAAAGAAAACAATTTTTTGAAAGAAACGAAAAAAGAAAGCAAGACAATTGTTTCTTGTATTTATAGTAGCATAATTATTCTATTTCATGCCGGATCAAATAGGATACTCATTTGGGAGTATAAAAGATATTATGTGACAACCCGACCCGGATTCCAGAACGGAATCCCAAGGTCGCGATGCTAGGATAAGGCAAGAAGAGGACAAGCACGAAGTAAATAATAGTGTAAGTCAAATAATAGAGCTATCAAGCTCTAAACATGAATGTGTAATAGTATAAAATATAAAAAATTGAATATGTGGAAGCGTTAACATAGTGAAGCCCTGAGCTAGATTGCTCGAAGACTGAAGCGAATAGAATCAAGAGAGACGTTGTCTCACAAGGCTAAACAAAAAAATTCACGTGCCACAACATTGCAGACGCAGAACATACCATCGGTACTCTAGGCCGGCACTTCGACAAGAACCCTACCTGATATAACATTTACCCAATGGCTAACATGTCGGGGTTAACAACAAAAATAACAAGAGATATACTGAATGCCCTGAAGCTACTGCTTGCTCGGGAGACAACTGAATAAATACTAAGAGGTGAAGTATACACGCCAAACCAAAAATCAGCGATAGGAAAGTGCAACAAGACTAGTAATGCTACCCAACTATAAAGTTTATATAACTTTACTCAAAATGTCCTAAGCGGAAAAGAAGGACAAAATAATAGAAACAACATGATGCTAGAGCGAACTCCGCAAGCTACTACTCGAGGAAATCAGCTACTACAATCACGAACACACGAACTAACCTCGGGCTATCGATCAGCTGCAATCTGGCACAATCATGAACACATGAACTAAGCTCAGGCTATCGATCATCTGTGATCTGCTACAATCACGATCTACTCGGCCTCAATGTAGCGGAATGGTTACTGCAACTAGAAAACAAAGTACGGGATGAGTCATAATGACCCAGTACGCTACTACGGAACAATATAACATAATATGAAACATTGTTATAACAATAGTAACATCGCGTTACAACAACGAAACCCATGAAAACGTTTTGTATACTTTACAAGAAATCTCTCCTTCTCACTTACTAAATTGTCCAAACGAACTAGGGTGGGATTCCCTGTTCAACACAAACCAAATGAATTAGAAAGTAATTCTCATGAAAGCATTACATGTAAGTATGTATAACTTTTTATATACATGTCAAGTCATTCATGAAACTAGCAGGTATGAGCATGTATATTCACATATATGCATATCAATTCATAGAATTATCAAGTATAAGTATGTATACCTACAGATATACACACCATGAAGTTCAATCATGCGCAATCAAGATAAACATGGTCACTTTCGATCCCATGTCTCAATTAACACTTTGTTGTCACGTAAGTGCTTGAAATAAATCACATAACAGGAGGATACATTATAGAGCCACTGCCGCAACGTAGATCCTGAAATAAAAACGGTTATCACGATTGTGGGTTGTCGGATGCACATGAGTGATACATCGACCAAGCACGATAGTATTATTCCAAGCGTCCTAATGGTTACGACAAGGTACTCTTCTCCACTGTGATCAAACAGTGGAGGGTGGGTGCATGATGATGGGCTGGCGACCCATCACTACCACGAATCTCACAATTCATGACGGCGATGCATCGTTACCATCGAGACAAGACAAGTATGCCAACGGTGGACTAATGGAATGACAAGCAGATATTTACTTGGCATTAAAATCAAGTAGGGATCGAGCTCGATAAGAGAGAACTCATCCATGTCAAGTAGATGTTTACTCATATTCAATCAAGTAGGAAGCGAGCTCGACAAGAGCGAGCTCGCTCAAGACAAGCAAGCATGTTATGCACGACATGTTCACGATTAATCACATACATTACTTTAGGAGCCCAATTGATACTCAAAAATACAAGTGTCAAGTTTTCCATCGAATGTTATTCAAGTTCCAAAGGCTAGTAATCTAGTCAAATGGATTGTACAAGTTGTAGGATCTCACCACGATCTTCGTAAGGTTCAATTGTTCCTTAAGCTCGACTCCGTTGAGTCTTTACTACAATTTATCCCAAATAGGTTATAAATGTTATTTGCATTTCTAACCCTTTTCTAAGTTCTCAGTTCAAGCATAGCTAGGTTCTTGTCTCATTAAGAAACCCTAGATCAACAGTTCACAATTTCACCCATTAGTGAAAGATAAGTTCAATACAAGTTAGTGAATTAATTATCAATGAAACACAAAGTAATCAAAAGCAGATTATGCTTCATGTCAAAATACACAATATGCCTTATAAGTCATATAATTAAATAGGGAGAATCAATCCTTGACAAGTATCACAATTATGCTTTCATAAGTCATAATATCTAATAAGCATAGATATTTATTTCTATCATAAATCCAAGTTAAGTGCATCACTTAACAAATAATAAACCACGCAAGTATAGGAATCCATTTCTTTTATGAATCTAGGCTCAACCCGTAACTTAACAAGTAGCCACTCATAAACTCCCCAAGACATCATTGATGGTTCAGGATCAATTAATAACTTAGATTATATTCGTTAAAACTCATTCTAGAACGATCATTCATCCTATGTTCCCAAATCCATTATGGTTCATGTATTATTTATAAACCACACTTGACAAATCCAAATATTGTGATCCACACATATTTAGAAACTAGACATCTTAAGGTATTATTTACCATTTTGAATCATTCAATTCAGACCTATAATCATCAATTTATGATTTTCACAAAGATAAGTTATTTTCCAGATTTTCTGTTATAACTCATTCTGCACAGCCATATTTAAATTCCACCATTAACTTCTCACGATTCAAAAGGAGGTGAATCTTTCTTAGTCTGAAACTAGACTGTTAAGACTACATTTTAGCCTTTTAAATTACTCCATTATGACTTGTATTCATCAAAATACAGCCCATCAAAATTCAAGTTAAAAACCTGATTTTCTGTCGTCACTCATTCTGCATGTCTATCATACAAAATTCAACAAATATTCCTCATTGCTCCAAATGAAATAAACTTTAAATTTCCAGAAACTAGACTCTTTGACATATATTTTACCATTTTAAAACACTCCATTAGGACTTGTATTCATCGAAATATGACCACCTCAATATCATGTTAACATACTAACTTTCTGGCAATAGCTTACTGGAACAGTCACGATTTGTGACAAATGAAAAATACTTCCCGAACTCCAAAATTTATGAAACTTTGCATAAGGTTACCCAACATGTATAGGTATCACATACTCAATTTTTAGAAAATTACATTTAATGGATTAGTGCCAGTACTCTCCCGAAATTTACCCAAAACAAAAACTGAATTTGCATGGTCTGTTTTCCAACAAGTTCATGAACAACAATGTTTCCAAATCAAAGCTTGAACCTATTTCAAACTAAACCCATGACCAAAATCATCAAGTCAAGATCCATGGAAAAATTTCCAGATTTCATAAAAACCTCAAATCGTTTTATAGACTAGATAAAACTCTTCCTTAACATGATCTAAGCAAGATTTGTGAAGAAGCAAGCAAGGGGGTTTAGTAACATACCTAAGATATGAATTTCAAACATATATGAAACATGAAATAGATAGAGGGGAAACGATCTCCTCGACGAGATCTTTCCAACGGTGGTCTCGGCTCGTCGATTGGTTGGCCGAAGCTCCGGTAATCGCCGGAACACTCCAAGAACCCACTTCTCCTCTCTCTCTCTAGGTTTGACCGGTTGGAGAGAACGATGTATATAAAAATCAGATTAGAAATGAATGGAGAGATGTCTTGAGGCTTATATGCTCCTAAGGGGATGTCAAAGGTTTAAAATACCCTTACAAGGGATAAAGGAGGGATTTATATTAAGGGTAGGTTAGGAAATTTCATTAAGACAAGTAATAAAAGACCGCCAGAAGTGCAGCCCAAAGTCTGCCGGTAATGCAGTCCCAAGTCTGCTGGTATAGCAGCCCCAAGTCTGCTGGTAGGCAGCCCCAAGTCTGCTGGTGGGCAGCCCCAAAGTCTACTGGTACGAAGCTTAAAGTCTGCTGGTGGCAGCTCCAAGTCTGCTGGTGGGCAACAGCGCGAGGCTAACTTCCGACGGCTCCCGTTTCCACACCGTTCGACGAAATGATGTGATTTCTTCGCCAGGCTGACCCTAAAGACTTAACCTAAAATCCTTAAAAGTCTCAAATCAAACTAAAACCATCTTGTATGATATCTCGAACAAAACGATTCAATCGCGTACCATATTTGATTCGTAACTAATAAATGACAACGAAATCACGAACAAACTAATGATCGAAACAATGATCGAACAAGTATACATACTTATTTTAATGTATGTTAAAAGCCAAATGAAGAGTCTCAAACTCATACTCAAACTTAATTTAGAATTAAGTCCCTCAAAAATACGAAAAACGAAACGTTTACGAAACGCGAATCGTGAAACCAAACTTACGACGACGACTATACTTTGAACATCGTGACCTCATGCAAACATTATAGAAATGATAATAAGGATATTAAATATATTCAAGTGAGTACATGAAGACCTAGGATCCCTCAAAGGTCCCGGTAAGAAAGAAGTACGAAACACTTTTATCGAGTCAAATACTTAAAGATTCGAGGTCTTACATATTAAAAATCAAAAAATCTCACAAATTCAAATCCTTATATAGTATTCTATTTAATTGTATTCGTATGGTTAGTTTTGAATTAGAACAATAGCTAATGTACACACACAACATATATCCCAAATTGCATGCATAATGATTGTTTGGAAAACTTTTTAATTACTCCCCCCATTCCACCTAAAAATTCCCCATTTGAAAACATTAATTATTAATAAGATATATTAATATCATTGGAGTTAGTCATAACTAAAAAAATACTTAAGCACAAACAATGTACTTACAACAAGTGGAGAGCAAAGATGAAATTTTATAAAAATTATAAGCTTATTTTTTGATAGTGGACTCTTTAAATAAAAAAAATTCAAATAGTGGACTGTTTATATTGTCTGGAAGGTGGGAGAGTAATTACTTGGACCAAAATATAATTAAAGATGTTTTCAAAATGATTCTCTAATAAGCCTTTATATAGCCTTTATATGGTCACCACCCCACCCCACCCCTCTCCCCTCCTCCCCCAACAGAAATTTGGAAACGAAGTGTGATATAGAAGATGGAGATGATGAGTGTACGTACTTCCATTTCAATTTTAGTTTCCTGGATATGATGCATGTCAATTTTAGTTTCTCGAATAACATAATTGAAGAGTAACGTTGTTTTGAATGAATACCTTAAGTTATTCATATATAACAATGTTACAGTTTTCTATCAATCATACTGATTTTTTTTGTTCTCGGATAAAGCAACTAACCCTTGATTATTTGATTTTTCTTTCTATTTCCCTTTCCATGAAGTTTGGTATTAATTTGCTTGGGCGCGATAGAAGTAACGTGGTCGTTATTCATTGCATTTCAGCCAAAGAGGTAAGATTATTTTGCATAAAAGAAAAAATGAATATCTATTTTTTATTATCGTATTCTCATGTTTTTCGGTATAATAAAAAAAGCAAATGTGATAAACCATATTAGAGTGAAAAGAAATACTCCTTCCGTTTCCAAAATATTTTTGTTTTTGATTTAGTACTCAGATTATGAAAAGATACCTATATGAGTGTGAGCCCCATAAATTAAAATGAGAATCAAGTAAATGGTAAAATAGTAAAGCTAATTTTTGGGGAAAAACAAATTTGAAAGTAGACAATTTTTTTCAGATGACCTAAAAAGGAAACATGATTTTTTTTAGAAATAGAATGCGGTAAAGAAAGTACTCTCTCTCTCTCTCTCTCTTTCTCAAATATTGCATACAAATATACAATCAAGAATTCAAGAAAGATGTCATTATTTTCTCTAATTTGATGTGGATATGTATACAGGATGGTTTTGCAACTGATGAATGTGAGGAACTAACAATTTCTCATGAAAAGAGTCACCATCAGGTAGCTAAGTCTCTCTGAATTAAAACTTTTCTTGATTATTTAGGGATTCTAGGCTATATAACAAGTTTCTTGAACAATTAATTAATTTGAATATAATTTCTTCATTTTTTCCGTTTCTTTTCCCCTCAACTTGTGATCTAAACAAAGACATGTATTTGATAGGACAAATTCATGAACCTAGTACTTTTGTTGGTAATTTTCTAGGATAATATATGCTGGTAATAATTATTAATTCCATTTATGATTGCAGCTCTTGGAGATTAATTAATAATTATTAATAAACGTTGGAAAGAACTTTTGGAGTTTACACATTAAAGTGGTCGTGTCGGGCTTCGGTAAAGCGAGTTCATCAGGTGAAGCGGTGATCACGTCAAGCGACCGCTTTGGATTCGGGTGATTGCCTAGTACTTGAAGCAATTGTGCCCACAAGAATGAAGTGACCGTGTTGAAGTAAGGCAGTAACGTCACATGGAATGACGAACCGCGTCGGTGCAGTTGTTTATTGTTTTCTATTTTTTTTATTAAGTCGATTTCTGGTTTGGTATTGTATCATATAAATGATTGTAACTCTATAATGTGTAAAATTTGACTCTAATAAAATTTCAATAGTTTGTTCACATCATTCTCTCTCTCTCTCTCTCTCTCTCTCTCTCTCTCGCTTTCTCGAATAAAATTTCTATAGTCAGTCACCAATTAATATTTAAGAACAAAGAGCTCAAGGATTTCGCAAAAGTAATTAAAACTTCCCCAATACATTGAAATATTATACATGATGCTGAGATATGGTAGTGTTCTTGATACTTAATTTGTCTAAAAAATAACTCTTTTTAATTTTAAATTTTGCACATAGATTATATTTTAATTTTTTTATTAACTCTTTTTAACTTTTTTTTATTTTAAATTTTGCTCATTGTTTTCTATTTCCTTTATTAAGTCAATTTTTGGTTTGGTATTGTATCATTTAAATAATTGTAACCTATAATGTGTAAAAGTTGGCTCTAATAAAATTTCAATAGTCCGTTCACCTCAATCTCTCAATCTCTTTCTCTTTAATTGATCTTCCAGTACTCTGTTATTATTGATCAACTAGTTTTTTTAAACCGTGCGTTAAACGCACGTCAACTAAATCTTACATAAACAAAATAATGAAGATAAAAAATCTTAAAGGATCAAATAAGAAAAATCGGTTTATTAACAATCACACATAAGTATATCACTAGTCATTATAGATTCTAAAAAAGTGAAGTCACCACAAAAAGTGTCCAAACCCACATTGGAAATATACAAGAAACTATACTAGTTTATATAGTGGGATGTTATGGAAAGTAACATTTAAGTTACAAGCCATGTGGCCATGCAGGCCTGCCTTGCGCACTAGCTAGCTTCACTAGCCGCTGGCAGGACAAAACGCTCATGCTCACGGGACCAACACACCCTCAATGCATAACAAGCATGACTAGGTTTACTGAATCACAAGTAACAATTTAAAATCAGATAAAAATTAACTCATTCTATAATCCGAAAAATAGTTCCTTTTCAAAAAGAATCCAGTTTTCTTTTCATCTTGTTCGTTCTCGAGTTGAAGAGTTTTGGTTAGGTTAGTTCAAGTGCAGTCTAACATTGGATGAAGCATTGTATCTTAGGAGACATTTGCCACTATTTTGTTTGCACAGTTATGAATGTGAAATAGGCTTAAAGAGATTTGCCTACGCATACCTCGCTTCCTATTTAATTAATCCTCTTTTTTCGTCAATTAATTATGTGTTGAAGATAATAAGATAAATAAAATATAAACAACATTCTTAAGACAAAAATATTTCAGGTATTTGTTTTATTTATCTTCTCTACTTCATCTCTTTTCTGATTTGATTTTCTATCTCGTTGCAGAAAATGGCTAATGGAAATGAATCCAATAGTAGTGAAACTGTTGAAACCACTCCGGTTGCAATTGCAAGCACTTCAAGTGCTAACCAGCTTGTTATGCCACCGACCTCGCAGTAGGAGAAGCAAGAAAAGTTCAACGGGACTGATTTCAAGCGTTGGCAACAACTAATGTTGTTTTATCTCTCAATGCTTGGATTGGTGAAATTCTTGTGTGAAAAATGTCCTGTAGCGAAAGATATAATAGACAAGGCAACACAGTTGGCTATTGATACATGGAAACATGCTGACTATCTATGTAGGAACTTCAACTTGAATGGACTAGACAACACATTGTATAATATGTACTACTCCATTCAAACTACAAAAAGACTTTGGGAATCTCTTGAAAAAAAATATAAAACCGAAAATGTTGGAACAAAGAAGTTCTCTGTTGCAATTTTTTTGGATTTTAAAATAGTTGATTCTAAAAATGTAATGAATCAGGTTGAAGAGATGCAAGTCATGTTGCACAATATCGAAGAAGAATACATTACATTGTGTGAGTCTTTCCAAATTGCTGCTATGATCGAGAAGCTGACTCCTTCATAGAAAGACTTCAAAAATTATCTCAAGCACAAGCACAAGGAGATGACAATGGAAGACCTGCTTGTTCGTCTTCGTATTGAAGAGGACAATGGTACAAAAAAAAGAGCTATTGAACGAAACATGGAAGCAAAGGCTAACATGGTTGAGGACTCCAGACCAAAAAGAAACAAAAGAAAGCGTGATGAATCTTCAAAGAACAAGAGGACGAATAATGACAACAACAAAAAATGCTTCAAATTCAAAGGGGACTGCTAGAATTGTGGGAAAAGCGGTCACCGGGTAAAGGATTGCCGAAGCAAAAAGAAAAAGTCTCCCCAAGCGAACATGACAGAAGGGGATACTCTCTCTACGGGTATTTTCGAGGTAAGTCTGTCTGCTGTTGTATGTGAAGCAAACTTGGTGTCGAACGTCAAGGATTGGTGGGTGGACACAGGAGCCACTCATCACATATGTGCCAACAAAAGCTTGTTTTCAGAATACAAGAAGATGGAACGTGAAGATTTTCTCTACATGGGAAATTCTGCAACATCCAAAATTGAAGGCATTGGGAAGGTGATCTTAACGTTCACATCGGGAAAGAAGCTTACTGTCAACGATGTGATGCATGTACCCGACATTAGGAAAAACTTGATTTCTGGTTCACTACTTAGTAAGAAAGGTTTTAAAATTGTATTTGAATCCGATAAATTTGTACTTACTAAGGGAGGAATGTATGTTGGTAAGGGATACTTGATAGATGGCATGTTTAAGGCGAATGCTGTTGTAATGGACAAGAAGTCCACCTATTTATACCCATAAGCAAAAATTCTATTTACTTATGCGAGTCTTCGAATTTATGGCATAGTCACTTAGGACATGTGGATCGTGCTTCTTTAAGAAAACTTGTAGGTTTAGGACTTATTTCAAAAAACTTGAATCCATGAAACATCACAAATGCAAAATTTGTGTTGAAGCAAAATTTGGCAAGAAACCTTTTAAAGCAATTGAAAGAAAGTAGCCAATTGTTGGGTTTAATTCATAGAGATTTATGTGATTTAAAGTTTGTCTCAACTCAAGGCGGTAAGAAATACTTTATTACTTTCATTAACAATCAAAATAGATATTGTTATGTCTATTTGTTAAGTAGTAAAGATGAGGCAATGGATGCTTTCGTCACTTACAAAAATGAAGTTGAAAATCAACTTGAAAAATCAATTAAAGTATTAAGATCTGATAGGGGTGGTCAATATGAATCGACAGATTCTAGTGACTTATGTTCCAAATTCGGAATCATTCATCAAACAATCGCACCCTATATTCCACATCAAAACGGTATTGCTGAAAGGAAATATAGAATATTAAATGAAATGTGTGTATTAATTGCGAATTCTTTTCAACCAAATGAAATAATTTGTTTCGTGTTTGTAATATATGAGATGATAAAATAATAATAATTATTATTATTATAAACATAAATTGACCCTTAAAAGGACATATATTTTTAGATTAAAGTAATCGAAATAATTAAAAAATAAAATATTTTTTCCATAGAATATATAATATAAAATATAAATATTTCAATTCAATTGTGTTGGAAAAATATAAATAAAAAAGATGAGAAGTATGGTGGTAGTTAGGTTTCTTAGTTGTGATGAATGAAATTTGAGGTTTTTAAAAGATTGTAAAGAGGGTGATTATTATAGTAGAAATTTTTTTAGAGTATTGAAAAAGTGTAAAACGAACAAAAAATGAGGTATTTAGAAGGTGATATAGGATGGTGTTAGAGGTGGCAAATGGGCGGGCATGGGTGGGTGTGGGTGGGCTTAAATGGGCGGCGGGCTCAAATGGGCGGACAAGTAAGTGCTCATTTAATAATATGGGCAGGCACTAAATGGGCATGGGCGCGCATTTACTCATTAACCACTTATCAAATAAATACAAAAATTACAGAAAAATAATTTTCTTTTATAAAAAATTATCAAAAGTTACAACTAATATATATATATATATATATATATATATATATATGTGTGTTTGTGTGTGTGTGTGTGTGTGTATGCTTGCTCATCTCTTGTGTCAATTATGTATTTTTGTTGTTGTAACACTCAATTCAATCTTCTATTTTATGATTCGATTTTTTATTTTGATAAAGCCCAGTAGACAAACACACAAGTCATAGAATGTCGTATTTTGCACTTCTCACAAAACCACTATGAATCCATTTATAGTGTAATATGGACAGATATTTATAGAGTCATAGAAATAGAGCAATCTGAGAGTGATGTTGGATTTCATTTAACGGTACAGAGTCATAGAATGACATTCCATGCTTTGCTTTGCAATTTGGGGGTGGGGGTGATGGTTAGAAGGACGGGTGTACAATATATATATATATATATATCACATGATGTGCTTTGCAATTGGCGGGGGCGCTTGAGGGGGATGAGGGTTGGAAGGGTGGGTGTATAGTATAGATATATTAATTATGTTAAACATTATTATTAATTTTAAATATTTTATAATTATGTATGTAATTGATAAAACAAAATTATAAGAGCAAGAGAATTGAGTTTTTTTTTTTTTTTGGGGGCACTTGAGGGGTGGGGGTTGGAAGGGTGGATGTACAGTATAGATATACTAATTATATTAAACGTCATTATTAATCTTAAGTATTTTATAATTATGTATGTAATTGATAAAACAAAATTAGAAGAGCAAGAGAATGAGTTTTTTTTTCTTGGGGCGCTTGGAAGGGGTGGGGGTTGGAAGGGTAGATGTACAGTATAGATATATTAATTATGTTAAACGTCATTATTAATCTTAAGTATTTTATAATTATGTATGTAATTGATTAAACAAAATTAGAAGAGCAAGAGAATGAATTTTAGGGTTGGGGGGCCCTTGGAGTGGGGTGGGGGTTGGAAGGGTGGGTGTACAATGTAAATATATTAATTATGTTACAAGTCATTATTAATCTTAAGTATTTTATAATTATATATGTAATTGATAAAACAAAAGTAAAAGAGCAAGAGAATGAGTTTTAGTATGGGTGCTCAAAGTGGGCGCTCATTTAGCCTATCATAATTAATGTGCCCAAGTGGGCTAGCCCATTTGTGCCCACTTAACATTTTGGATGTGCCCATACCTATTATTTATTGGGCGGTCTAGACGGACAAATAGGCACGGATAAAAATTGCCACCTCTAGATGATATCATTGGAGATGCTCCAACAAATTTACTGTTTTTAGTAGGGACATGAGACTATGAGAGAGAATGAGAGAAGGATTTTATATTAATGGAAATCATGTATTCAACAAAACTACCCGGTTGGTAACCGGTGATAGAAGGTTTACCGTTAAAGTTTCATAGCCAAGAAACGAAAAGTATGATATTTGATGAAAATTACAATCGTTTGTGACGAACTTTGATGATCAAAGTAGCAGGGTATCATATATGTAATTGGGCCTTATTTGGGGTATTAACAAAAGTGAAATTATCCCTTAATTTAAAAAGTCTATTTTTAAAAATTATGTTTTAAAAGTATCATTTTATTACTAATGAGTTATTAAAAATGTCACTTTTTAAAAAAAATTTGACTTTGAAACGGAGATTTTTTTATCAGAACAGAGGGAGTATTTACTAAATTTCATCAACAATGCCAGGTTTACAAGTACTTCTATAACTATTGTCAAACTTTTTTAAAAAATGATACTTTTAGTAGCTCATTAGTAATAAAATAACACTTCTAAGCCTTAATTTTTTAAATTGGACTCTATAAGTGAAATATTCAAAACAGAAATAGTTGACTTTTTGTCCAAAATAAAAAATGTAAGTAAAATAGAAATATATTAATTCTAGAGGTGGTCTCATGTATGACGGTCTTATGGATCCTTATCCGTAAGATGGAGCTCCATTTAAAAATTTGTGGGTCATAATAAATTAATAATACGTTATAAAAAGTCATAAAAACCAATCTTTTGAGATGGTTCATAGCGAATCTCATAAGGTGTAGGTATTAGCGTGCTTGGTCTTAGGTTTGAAACCTCCTAGAGTTGTTTTTATGTTTTATTGCCAGAGATGTGTCATTTTGGCATTGTTTACGTTTACGATCAATCTGAATATTACTTTTAGGCTTGGCGTGTGTCACTTTGAGAACAAAAGTGTGTCACTTTTTAATAATTGTTGTCTTAGGTCTGATTAAGTTTTACTTAGTTACTTTAAATCAGAGTGTCACTTTTAAACATAGAATGCGTTGCTTTTAAGTTTTACGTGTGTCACTTTTGACAAAAAAATCACTTTTCATCTTAAAATTTTTATTCATAAGTGTCACATTTAGTGTGCCACTTTTGGGTATTAATTGTGTCACTTTTAGACATTATGTGTGTCACTTTTGGTAAAACAACTCATTTTTATAATCATACAATTTGTATCCATAAGAGTGTCACTTTTAGGCTTGGAGTGTGTTACCTTTAGGACTAAAGTGTCTCATTTTTTGGCTTGGAGTGTGTTACCTCTAGGATTAAAGTGTGTCACTTTTGGGCTAGTGATTTTAACAGCAATAACCAATTGAACACTACTGAAATATATTTTCTCATTCATAGAAATGTATATAATTTCATGTGTTAATCGTTAAAAATACAAAACCATAACTTTTTCAAGGTAAAGTATATGTTTCTTACTCAAACTTACAAAATTTACTGAAAATATGTCTAAAATAACCGAACATTAGGAGTCTTGGAACCAAATTCTTTGGCTTGATGGGAATCAGAAAAATCAATAGTTTTTTTCTTTCTCTTTTAAATACTTCCCTTAATTCTTTTCTCCTTCCCTTCGTAACAGAGCGAGCATGATCAAGACATGTAGTAGATGAACTTAAAACACGAGATGATTCATTTTGGTCCGGTAAATTCTTTAAGGAAGAGTGTCACTTTTTAGTATTAAATGTGTCACTTTTTACTATTAAATGTGTCACTTTTTAGTATTAAATGTGTCACTTTTTAGTATTAAGAGTGTCACTTTTTAGTATTAAATGTGTCTTTTTTTGTATTAAGAGTGTCACTTTTTAGTATTAAATCTGTCACTTTTTAGTATTAAATGTGTCACTTTTTATTATTAAGAGTGTTACTTTGTATTTTAATAAAAAAATATAATAAAATTTCATTTATAGTGTCACTTTTAACATTAAAATGAGTCACTTTTGGTTTTAAATGTGTCATTTAGCATTTCGTCAAAGTCCGTTAGGGTTTGTCAAGTATCCCAAGACAATTGATGCTAACGAATGGCTAGCGGCGTTAACAAAGGATTAAACTGCAAGGCGTGGGAATTCGGCGGCAAACATTGAAAGTGGAGGGGCACCGAAGCAAATAGAGGAAATAAGCATTAGAAATAAATTCCATTACTGGGGCATGTCAAACCTTAAACCACCTTCGGCTAAACATTTAATCTTCGCCTTTCACCAACTCGCCCTACCAACTTTTGTTGATTTTTATTAATAGGTTTAGTTATTAATCCACGAATTTTTAAATGGGGCTCCGTCTTATAAATTTAGGATCCGTAAAACCGTCATACACAAGTCTTTGTCTTAATTCTATCCATTTTGATTACTCTAAATGTTGGGAATGGTTTGTGCTTTTTAAATATTAAATACTTATATAATAATACCATCAAATTGTACTGCAAGGCAGTTTGGCAAACTGCCGAGTGGTCTAAGGCGCTAGATTTAGGGTCTCATTCGAAATGGTGTGGGTTCAAATTCCACAGTTGTCATAATTTTAAAATATATAAATTAATACGTTTTGCTTCGTTTTACAAAAACAATTACAATACTCAATATACTAAAAATTACTCCCTCCGTCCCTAAATTATTGTCCTGGTTGACCCTGATGAATCATGTATTTTTACCGTGATATACTCGTGATATACTGCCCATATTTTCTTCCCTTATTCTTATCCTTTCCTTACTTAGATAGTATATATTAGGAGAGTTCTATTTGTATTCTAGGATTAGTTGTGATCGGTTGTAATCTTTTCCTTTTCTTTTGGTACACGTTTTCTTGTATAGCCTATAATACTAGGGTTTCTTGATGAATGAAAATTAAGTTCACTCATATATTTTTCATGGTATCAGAGTGGGTTTTGAAACCTTAGAACTTCGACATACCCATTGGCTGTCTTCCAACCATGACAGGAACGGAAAAAAGCATAGATGCCGCCGGCACCTCCAACACCACCACCACCGTGGGTCATATGTCTCCGTACTACATCCACGCGTCGGATAACCTTGGCCAGGTCTATGTTACTAAAATTCTTCGTGATGGAAACTACGGCGATTGGGTCAACGAAATGAGTAATGCACTCTTTGCCAAAAACAAAATTGGTTTTGTGGATGGTTCGATACCAATGCCTGATGAAGATTCGTCGGAATTAATGCTTTGGAGAAGATGTAACACCATGGTCAAAGGATGGCTCAGCAGTGCTATGGACAAGGAGATTCGTAACAGTGTTCGATATGCCAAAACAGCCTCTGAAGTATGGAGCGACTTGGAGGAACGGTTTGGCAAAGAAAGTGCCCCTCGCGCCTATGAGTTGAAACGAATCTTGACTCACACACGCCAAGACAAGTTGTCTGTCTCCACCTACTACACTAAGCTAAGGGGTTATGGGATGAGATACGCTCCATCGCTCCTATGCCGAAGTGTACGTGCGGTCTGTGCAAATGTGATATTACAAAACAACTTGCGGCATTACATGAGAAAGCTCAGTTGTATGAATTTCTCATGGGTTTAGATGAAAGTTTTAGCACGATCAAGAGCCAAATCCTCAGCACAAAACCAATACCAACATTGGGAACTGCTTACCACTTGGTTGGTTTGAAGGCGGCGGCGAGAGGCGGATTACCTCAACTCGCAAGTCGGCGTGGAGGCTGCTGCTTTCCAGATTCACATTCAATCCAAGAATGAGCGAGATCATCAGCAAGAAGGGAAGGAGTTTACTGACTACAAGGGGATGAGGTGTGAAAGGCCGAAGTGCACTCATTGTGGAAAGCTAGGCCATACTGTTGAAACGTGTTATGGCATTATTGGATACCCGGCTAGTTACAAGAGAGGGGCACGTGAAGGCAATCAGAAGTCTGATGTTCACAAGCCAGCTTCCAATCCAAGAGCATCTGCTATTGATGCAGAATCCAGCCCTATTCCAGGTTTATCCAGTAATCAGTATCTCAAAATGGTGCAATTTTTCAGTGCTGCGAATAATGCAACACAAGTCCAAGATTCACCCACTGCAAATATGGCGGGTAAGAATGTTGCCATAAAGCGGATTATTGATTCGGGGCTACCGAGCATATCACTGCGATGAGAAAATCCTTGTTGAGCAAAAGGCATCTTTCGGTAACCATGCGGTAAAAATACCCAATTGCCGGGATCGATTAAAGGCAGGGCAACATTCTTGCCAAATGGGTTAAAAATCAACGACGTTTTGAACATTACTGATTTTCAATGCAACTTACTTTCTGTTAGTCGATTAACGAAAGATAACAATTGTGCCATAACTTTCTTTGATGGCTTTTGTGTAATGCAGGACTTACCTTCGAAGAACCTGATTGGACTGGGTAAATGCAACAATGGTTTATATTGCTTGGAGCCTGTCGAACATAAAGGTGCAGCAATGACTGTTTCTCACGACTCAGAAATTTGGCATTGACGTTTGGGGCACGCCTCCAATGCAAAGCTACAACATATTCATATTGGTAACATTCTTCGGAATGAAGTTGAACCTTGTGATTCTTGTATTCGGGCTAAACAAACTAGAAATCCTTTTCCTAGTAGTTCTATCAAAACTAAAGCCTGTTTTGAATTATTGCATTGTGATATTTGGGGTGATTATCGTACGCCTTCTTTCACGGGCGCTTATTATTTTCTCACAATAGTTGATGATTTTAGTCGAGGTGTCTGGGTTTATCTCATGAAACATAAGTCTGAGGTCGGTCATTATTTGCCTATGTTTTGTAACATGGTTCGCACCCAATTTGGTCAGCCCATCAAAAGAATTAGAAGTGACAATGGCCTTGAATTTCAATCTCATTTAATGCTCGATTATTATGCTGATCATGGTATTCTTTTTGAAACGTCGTGTAATGACACACCTCAACAAAATGGGGTTGTTGAACGAAAACACAGACACATCCTTGAGATTGCTAGAGCTCTTCGCTTTCAAGCTCATTTGCCTATTCGTTTTTGGGGCGAATGTGTTCTGACTTCCACATACATCATCAACCATTTACCTTCCGAAGTCATTGCCAACAAAACCCCCTATGAGCTTTTACTCGGCAGACAACCTACTTATGATCATATGCGTGTTTTTGGGTGTTTGGTTTATGCTCGTAACAACAAAAAAGGCATTGATAAGTTTGTCAAAAGGGGGAGGCCTTGCATTTTTGTTGGCTATCCACTAAACCAAAAGGGGTATCGGGTTTATGATATGCAAGACAGGAAAATCTACACTTCCAGAGATGTTAAATTTGTTAAAACCAATTTTCCTTATCGACATCAACATCATATCACTCCTACTACACCCAGTCCCCTTACATATTTCCTGTTGTATTGCCATCTCCATCTACCTCTCACATAAGTGTTGCACCCATTTTTACATCAACTGAGACCTCCACATTTCCCTCTCAGCCCATTACCGAATCCATTCCAGTTCAGTCCCCTACCTCACCTCCTGATCATTCTAATTCTCAAAATGTTCATATTCTACCTCCAGATTCCACCCTGATTAGTGCCTCTTTAGAGCAACCCACCATTACTGTGACAACCCATGATGAACCTGCTGCACCTCGCCATAGCACCAGAGTCAAGACACGGCCCAAACATTTGGACAATTATGACGTCAGGCTCCCGCAGTCACTAGACCATGCATCATCCACATCCGATTCGGGAACTTCTCCGGTATATCCTCTTGCTCATTTTGTCTCATATGAAAGGTTTTCTCCCTCACATAAAGCTTTTCTTACGGCCATCACTTCACATGATGAGCCTACTCACTTCTATCAGGCTGTCAAACATCAGGAATGGTGTGACGCTATGAAACGCGAAATTCATGCTTTGGAAGAAAATTGTACTTGGACCTTGGAAACCTTGCCGTCTGACAAAGGGGCAATTGACTCTAAATGGGTTTACAAAATCAAGTACAAACCCACTGGCGAAATTGAGCGTTATAAGGCTCGTCTTGTTGCCAAGGGTTTCAGTCAAATCGAAGGAATCGATTTTCACGAAACTTTCGCCCCAGTTACTTTCGCCCAAGTTGCAAAGCTTGTCACCGTGCGTAGTCTCCTTGCTGTTGCAGCCAAGAAAAATTGGCTTATTCACCAACTTGATGTGAACAATGCTTTCCTTCATGGCGACTTGCATGAAGATGTCTACATGAAAGTTCCTCAAGGTTTTACCAAGCCGGGTGACACTCGTGTTTGCAAGCTCCAAAAATCTCTCTACGGTCTTCGTCAAGCTTCCCGAAATTGGTATCAAAAATTCACCGCTGCCTTACTTCACATTGGGTTTCGTCAATCACATGCCGATCACTCTCTCTTCATTCTCAAGCAAGGATCCACTTCCGTCTTCGCCCTTATTTACGTCAATGATGTTATTCTTGCCGGGAATGACGCGGATCGTATTCAAGCAGTCAAGACTTATCTCCATGATACTTTCAACATCAAAGATCTAGGAAATTTGAAATACTTCCTTGGCATCGAGGTTGCACGATCCTCTCACGGTTTGGTTCTTAGCCAAAGGAAATATACACTGGACATCTTGGAAGAATCTGGCTTCCAGGGCTACTGTCCTAGCTCTTTTCCTATAGACCAAACTTTTCGGCTTGATCCAGATGACACCACTCCACTAGTCGATGTTTCCAGATTTCGCAGGTTAGTTGGTCGCTTGCTTTATTTAATGATTACTCGACCTGACATTGCGCTGGCAGTAAACATGTTGAGCCAATGTATTTCGGCGCCTCGACAGACACACATGGATGCAGCCATGCGCATCTTGTGTTATCTCAAGAATTCTCCTGTCCAAGGCATTTTCTTACCAACTCATGGACACTTAAAACTTGCAACTCATTGTGATGCTGACTGGGGGGGGGTGCCGCATGACTCGACGGTCCAGATCCGGCTATTTTATCACTTTTGGTAATGCTCCTATTTCCTAGCGCACGAAGAAACAAACGGTTGTCTCTCGTTCCTCCGCAGAAGCTGAGTACCATGCTATGGCTACTACTGTTAGAAAAGTTATATGGCTTCGTTGGTTACACCAAGATCTTGGTGTCCCTCAACCTCAGGCTACTCCATTATTTTGTGATAACCAAGCTGCCCGACATATCGCCATGAATCCCGTTTTTCACGAACGTACCAAGCATGTTGAAATGGATTGTTTCTTTGTTCGTGAACGCGTCGAGTCTGGTGAAGTTGTTCCCGTTTGTGTCTCCACCACCAATCAAGTTGCGGACATCTTTACCAAACCACTTGGCACAGATCGTTTTCAATTCCTTGTTGGCAAGTTGGGTGTTCGAGATCTTCTCGCGTCAACTTGAGGGGGAGTGATGAATCATGTATTTTTACCGTGATATACTCGTGATATACTGCCCATATTTTCTTCCCTTATTTTTATCCTTTCCTTACTTAGATAGTATATATTAGGAGAGTTCTATTTGTATTCTAGGATTAGTTGTGATCGGTTGTAATCTTTTCCTTTTCATTTGGTACACGCTTTCTTGTATAGCCTATAATACTAGGATTTCTTGATGAATGAAAATTAAGTTCACGCATATATTTTTCAGACCCGGTGCACAGATTAAGAAAAAACAATTAACTTGATTATTTATATTGATTTAATATGTAGTTTCTTTTAAAGCCCATGTGTATGTGGCCCATAATTAAAGTAAGGTGAAAAAGTAAGGGTAAAGTGGTAAAAGTGATGTTCTAAAAAGGTAAGTTTCAAAATGGACAATTATTTTGAGACGGACGAAAAATGAAAGGATGACGATAATTTATGAAAGGAGGGAGTACAATATTTATATTGCATTGCACAAGCTTCATTCCATTTGTTTATTACCTATAACCTGTTTGTTTCAAGTCTTCAATTTGAAGATTTTTTTAAGCCTCTCTTGAAGGAAAGAATTGTGGATTTTTGAATCAGCATTGTTACAGAGATGCCTTGCTGTAGATTTTTTTAATCACTCGAAATTAGCATGATATTCTGCATTGATTAATCAACAATCTTAGTCTCTTATCCTTGTCATAATCTAAGTCTTTCTAATTGTTCACTCGAAGCTCATCCTTTGTGTGGTTTGTTCCTGATGTGTCACTGATTTCTCATGAGAAGTTTCTTTTCTTCAAAAATGGATTGTTATAAGAATTTAAAATGGGTATATTGGGTGACCACAGTTGCATTGGACATTCAACTCAACTTTGTTATTGGTCGTAAGATTTTAACATAAAATTTTATCCTACGAATTTCAACCTAAATTCCTGATATTTTGATTGTTAGGAAAAGAAATATCTAGAGATGTTAATAGGGTCGAAAACCGTAGGCCCGTGTAGAAACTAATAAGGTTTAGGAATAATGGCATAGCCTTTCCATTGAATAAATCACCTATTTATAGGGGAATTTACAATTAGAGTTATACTAGGAGTAGGATACAAGAAACCTATACAAGGAAGGTAATACAATTAGGCAAGAACTCTACAAGGTAATTACCACTAATTACTCAATACAAATCAACAAGAATAATTAAAAGATATTATTCTCTAACATGCCCCTGCAAGATGGACGTCTGAGAGGAGAGACCAATATTGTGAAGTAAGTGATGAAACCGTTGGCGAGCAAGAGGCTTGGTCAAAGCATCGGCTAGTTGATCGGCTGAGGAGACATGACAAACTCGCATAAGCCCATCCTGAACTTGTTGCCGAATGAAATGAAAGTCCAGAGCCACATGCTTCATGCAAGTATGAAAAACCGGGTTAGAGCAAAGACTCGTAGCGCCCACATTGTCACAGTAAATGACTGGTTGAGTCGAGGAGGCGAGACCGAGTTCGCTAACAAGAGAGACAATCCACGACTTCACCGATGGCGCCCACGCCCTTGATTCGCCGAGGAGCGAGCTACAGTGCGTTGTTTCTTGGAGCTCCAGGAGATCGGGTTGCTGCCAAGATAGACAATGTAGGCACTGGTGGATGTGAAGTCATCCTTGTTGCCAGCCCAGTCGGCATCAGTAAAGGCATGGAGAGCAGGAGGAGACTGGCGATGAAGGAGGATGCCTGCATCAATAGTACCACAGAGATACTGAAGAACTCGTTTGACCGCAATCTAGTGCTCAGTGGTCGGCCTATGCATGAACTGGGAGAGTTTGTTGACAGTGAAGGCAACATCAGGCCGAGTGAGAGATGATATCAAGACCGCCGACCATTGCTCGAAATTGCCGGATCGAGAGCAAAGTGCTCGTGTGAAGAGTCAAGGTAGGCGAGGTAGCAAGAGGCGTAGCTACTGGGCGAGCATCGTTCACGCCTGTGCGAGCAAGGAGATCAGCTATATACCCTCGCTGGGAGAGCAAAAGCCATTTGGTCGCTTAACAACTTCAACCCCAAGAAAGTAGTGAAGATCCCCTAGGTCCTTGAGAGAAAAGCGAGTAGCGAGCATAGAGATGAATGTCTGAACCCCAGCGGGCTGGTTTCCAGTGACAATGATGTCATCCACATATACAAGGAGATAGATGATGGTGCCCGCAGTACGAAGGATGAACAGCGATGTGTCAGCCACCGAGTTTTGGAAGCCAGAGGCAAGAAGAAACTGACGCAACTCATCGGGGAGCCTGCTTGAGACCATAAATAGCCTTGCGAAGTCGGCACACATGTTGAGGTTTGTCCTTATCGGTGAACCCAGGCGGTTGAGCCATGAATACCTCCTCGGACAGGTTGCCTTGAAGAAAGGCATTGTTCACATCCAGTTGACGAAGATCCCATCCTTGACAAACGGCCAGAGAGAGAACAAGACGAACAGTGGTCGGTTTAACCACCGGGCTGAAAGTCTCGTGGTAGTCAACCCCTGGTCGCTGGTGAAATCCCTTGGCTACTAGGCGAGCTTTGTAGCGATCAACAGTACCATCAGCATGTCTCTTGATACGGTAGATCCACTTACAACCAACTATATTGCGAGCATCTTCGGAAGGGACTAGATCCCAAGTCCCATTGCGAGCAAGGGCATCAAACTCTTCAGACATGGCCTGACGCCACTTCACATCCTTGAGAGCCTGAGTAACACACGTGGGTTCACTATCCACTGCTAGCTGAGCCGAAAGACTCATTTTAATCTTCGGTTTGAAGATGTTGTTCTTGGAGCGAGTGACTATGGAGGATGTGCCAGCGGGCACAGGAGTGGGAGCAGTAGGCACAGTGAGCAGCGGGCATGGGAACCAATGTAGCGGGCACAGGACTTACAGGCACTGGGTGCTCCTCGGGCACAGGACTGGTTGCCGAGGAGGATGGAGCAGCGGGCACGGGACAAGGAGCAGGGGCAGTGGTATCCTCGGGTACAGTAGCCGATGTGGGGGGTTGGGCTGTGGGCGAGCTGAGATCAACCAAATTCTGATTAGTGGCAGGAGCCACGGACAGAGGGGTACTGGAGCGAGCAGCCGACGGTGTGTATGAGGGACCGAGCAGCTCATGAGGGGGGAGCCAAGACTCACTATCATAGGTGTCTGTGCGAGCAGGGCTGGTGACCGGGGTGGACATGGGAAAGGTGGACTCGACAAAGCGAACATGACGCGATATGTACAGCTTGGTGGTGTTCAGATCATAGCAGAGATAGGCACTCTGAGTGATCGAGTAACCAAGGAAGACACACGGAGTGGAGCGAGCATCGAGTTTGTGGGCGGAGTAAGGACGGAGCCAAGGATAACAGAGACAACCAAAAGCACGAAGCTTGGCGTAGTTCGGCAGAGAGCCAAAAAGTTTATGGTAGGGAGACTGGCGAGCAAGGGTGGGTGTAGGTAGTCGATTTATGAGATAGGTCGCGGTTTGGAAGGCAAACGACCAAGGGGAAGAGAAGCACGAGAGAGAAGGGAGAGACCAGTCTCAACAATGTGGCGATGACGACGTTCCGAGAAACCATTGTGTTCCGGGGTGTGAGGGGGCGAGGTAAGGTGAGAGATGCCATGGGTGGACAGGTAGGCTGCCAAGCCAGAGTCCCGGGCAAGCCCCATATACTCGCCGCCATTGTCCGAGTAAAGGGTGACTATGGTTGTTTTAAAATAATTTTCCACTAAGACTTTAAATTTAGGAAAGATGGTGGCAACCTCAGATTTGAGTCTGAGCGGGTAAAGCCAGATGTAATGGGTATAGTGATCAACAAAGATCACATAGTATTTGAACCCATCAATAGAGGGAAGGGGGGAAGTCCAAACATCAGTATAAATAGTTTGAAGAGGGAGAGTAGACACAATAGTATTTTGATGAAAAGGAATTTTATGACTTTTATTAGAAAGGCAATCATTACAATGAATTGGATTGCGAGAAGTGTCTAATACTAAACCTAGGCTAGATAATATCTGACTTTGGATGGGCCCAGACGGATGGCCAAGACGATGATGCCAGTCCTGATGAGAGACTTTGGAGCTGACACAAGCAGAGGGGTGGGGCGGGGAGACTGTGGTCGGCCATTCATACACACCGTCCTTAGACTGCCCGGTCAACAGTATTCTCCCTGTCAGCAGATCCTTCACATGAAAAGAAGTTGGTAAGAACTTAATAGAGGTTTTATTAGAGATGCAAAATTGAGATATGGATATAAGATTCTTTTTCATGTCAGGAACAAATAGAACATTATGAAGGGAAAAAGTGTGTGAGGGTGTATGAAGGGAGGAGAAACCAGTTTTGGAGATAGTTAACCCAGTACCATCACCAATGACCATATCATCCATGCCCGTGTAGTTGGAGTGTAGCGAGAGATTGCCGAGGTCGCTAGTGACATGATGAGAGGCACCACTATCGAGGAGCTAGCTCGGTGTCCCCGTGTCCGCCGTGGTTGCAAGGTGAGCCCGTGGTTTCCACTTGGAGCCACTTGCCGAGTTGGGAGTAGCTGGCATAGAGGTGGTGGCGATCAGTTGAATGTTTGGGCAGGGAGTAACCAAGTGGCCCTGTTGGCGACATGCTTGACACTTGCCTAGATACGGTCGCTGTGGCCGAGGAGCAGATGCCGAGGGTTGGGAAGGTGGCCGAGGTTGCGAGGGCGGCTGATACCGAGCTTGCAAGGAGGATTTCCGAGCTGTCGAGCTATTGCTCCTTGGTGCAGCAGGGTTGGCCGAAGTAGGGTGCGAGAAGGACGAAGGCTGAGACTTCTTCAGAAGAAGCTCGCGATTGATGAGTTTTTCATGAAGCTCATCAAACGAGATGGGGGTATCCCGTCCTTCAACCACATCCACGATGTGACGGTAGTCATCATCCAAACCACCGAGGATGGTCTCAATGAGGTCCTCGTGGTCAAGAGGTTTGCCCAGAGCAGCGAGTTCATCAGCCCGACTCTTGACAGACTGCATGTAGTCGGTGATCGACTGAGTTCCCTTGGTTGCTCGCTTGAGATAATCTTTGATCTGTTTAATGTGACCGCGAGTTGGGCGAGCATAGTTATGAGCCAGGATGTCCCAGGCTTCACGAGCAGTGGCGGCCTGTTGGATCAGAGGAACCAGGGGAGCAGACAGGAAGCCAATAAGAGCCCCAAAGAGGAGTTTGTCTTGGCGAATCCAAGGCTGGTAGTGAGGGTTTGGGGTGGGAACGTCCTTGGATGTTTGGGCATCCTTGGTGAGGACAGTGGGAGGCGGGCATGGGTGTGAACCGTCTACAAACTTGTAGAGGTCATAGCCAATGAGGGTGGCCTCAACTTGGAGTTTCCAAGCTATGTAATTGGTAGAGGTGAGTTTGGTGATGTTGTGGTGGGAGATATTGATGAGGTCGAAGGTTTGGGTGGGATCAAGAGGGTTTTTGACGGTGAGAGAGTGATTTCCGTTAGCCATTGTAGGGGATGTTTAGGGCGGCGGCTAGAGGAAGAAGGTTTTAGGAGCAGAGCTCTGATACCATGTAGAAACTAATAAGGTTTAGGAATAATGGCATAGCCTTTCCATTGAATAAATCACCTATTTATAGGGGAATTTACAATTAGAGTTACACTAGGAGTAGGATACAAGAAACCTATACAAGGAAGGTAGTACAATTAGGAAAGAACTCTACAAGGTAATTACCACTAATTACTCAATACAAATCAACAAGAATAATTAAAAGATATTATTCTCTAACAGCCCGAACCGAAACCGTTAGGTTTTTGACCGGCTAGATCGAAACTGTTAGGGTTGAAATTTTAGATGGACCGTTTACGGACCGAAACCGTTAGGACTAGACCGAAAATCGTTAGGGTTGAACCGAAAGGCGACTTTCATACGATTTAGTATAGTTAGTAATATATGGGATGTGTATAAAACCGAAAACCGTTAGGATTTGACCGATTAGCAGCTTTAATATAGTTAGTATAATATACGGGACGCGTATGATACGCTGAAATAACCATACAAGCCTTGAAATTGGGAAAAAACATATAAGTTTAATAATTGGCTGGAAGCTGCAGGTTTGAACCGAAACCGCTAGGTTTTTGATCGGACAACAGCTATAACCGACTAAACCGAACCTATGCTGGGTCAGAACCGTTAGGACTGGACCGATTAATATCTCTAGAAATACCGTGATGATCTTGATTTCTTAGTAGAAGGGAAAAAGCACAGCAAGCAATCGTGTTGGAAGCACGATCCTCGTCTTGATAATGGAACTTGCTACATGAACTCTCATACTCATGGATACATAAACTCATGCTCAAACAAATTGATGAAATTTTCTTCTCCTCGCCAACTTCAGTCAGCTCAACCTTTTAAAACTACACTGTATTGAAAGTTCGAAATTTATTTTAAAGAACTCTCAAACTCCACAGGCAAGCTCTGCCACCCATCCCGACACTAGAAACACCAAGGAACGTGAAGGAACAAAAGTAGCCACAAACCGCATCAAGTCCATGTCGTGAAACCAATTACATACCCATTAAGGCCATTATATATATAGAAGATTTAAAAAAACACACTCCAATATAAAGTGTGTTTTAATTATAATTTAGGGAAAAAAGTATGCTGGCGTGCAGTAGTGAATCCAGAAAAATTCTAAGGTGGATTTACCAAAGTTAACTCACGTTGAAAGGTGGGTGACTTTGTAAAATACCATCATTTTACAAGGTGAAAATAAATAACTTTTTAAAAAAAATTGGTTCACTTGCACCAAATTAGGTATATATGGATCCGCCAATGCTAGCGTGTCATGTGGGGATGGGGGGCGCTCGCACACAAAAGGATGTCAACAATTGAGTTGAAGTAATGTCTTTAATTTCAAACATTTTAGATACTGAGAAACTCTTGAAGAGGATAAGTAAATGCAACTTAATGTTAATACGTTTCACCTATATATATCTAATAGGTTGTGGGTTTGAGTCAATAATGAGATAAGTGGAGAAACACTACACACTTGATTTTTACAAAAGCTAACTACTTCCTCATATTTAAATTATCTTTTAAGCTTTTAAAACATTTGACGGTTAGATATAATTTTTACATCGACATGTGTGAAGATAATTATCCCTTTTCTTTTTCCCCCATTACACCAACTATATAATATAAATTCCTTATATTCTTAATTTGTCTATATTACAATACAACTCGTTTGATACACGCGTAATTGACAAAAGCTAATAGATTTATCACATTCATAACTTTTCGAACTTTTAAAGATTATGATTAAAGGTAATTATCCTTTTTTTATCTCCCTTACAATACTCATATCTCGAGCATACATTGAATAGGCCTCATATTGGATCATGTCTTACTCACGGGCACAAAGACCTCTTATGTTGAATGTTAAAACACATTACAAAGATGACTTGGTGATTTGGAATATATTTTCTACCATGTTAATTACTCTTCTATTTCCAACCAAAGAGTTCATATTTGAAAATTATCTATATAATAATTAAGTTCAGTCTTTCTGAAAATTTAACTACTGGGCATGATTCATTTTAACAAAACATAACTACTGGTCAGGATTAAATATTTCTAAAAAATTAACTATTGACCAAGATATTGCTAGATTTTATGAATCCAGGTAACAATATATGAGATATCTAACTTAATTCTTATGTTTGTCTTCCTATACTCTATATCCTTTTCCTTCTTTGCATCATTTTCCTTACATTCTCTATATCATTTATCTCTTCATTATATAACGTTTCTCTCAAGGGCAAGGCTTGTTGTCCCCCTCAAGTTTGTTAAAATCTAGTAGCGTACCGTCCCTGTTTCCCTAAAAAAAAATTACAAAACTAACTTTTAATTTTTTTCTACTATTGGATGATCATATTGTTTTAATTGATTACTGAGAGGTGTTCATTTTAAATTTGTTATTTTGAATACTGACACCGTCTCATACTGACGTCGTCCCATATTGGCACCGTGCTATAGGCACGGGCACAAAAGCTAGTAATTATTAAGAGATATATTACTAGAATTAATTTTGTTCAAAATTACCAACAATTTGAGCAAATGTGGAAGGTAAAATTGAAATGCCATGGAGATGATAAATATAAATTTTCTAAAGTGACTACTAAAAATATCATAATAACAAAATTGTATATAGTGGACTATTTTCTCATAATAAAGTGAGTAAACGATTTTGTATTTATTTTCAAACACGTGAATTAAATGATTTGGGATACATATTCTACCAACTTAATTAAATGTATTAAACACATTTAATCTAATCCATAAATCAAACCATAAACACTTCATTCTTCTTGAACTGTAAACGCGCACGACTGACTAAGTTCTTACCTATCCAGGTTAATATTTTGTAGAACTTTTCGAGAATCCGAAAGTAACCTCAAATCAAAATCATGGTCGAATTTCTCAAGCAAACTCAGTGTATTCCATTATGTATCACAAGTTAAGAAAAACTAAGTTACTATATTGTAAATATTGGTATAATATGTAACGTATTTTAAAGCACACGTTCATTAAAGTGGGATGAAAAAAATGTAAAAGTTAAATGGTAAAAATGTTTATTTAAAAAGAAAAAATTTAAAACAAAACATTTTTTTATAAAAGACGAAAAAGAAAGATAAGACAATTATTTAGGAACAAAGACGCTATATTTTAGTAGATACAAATGATGTACCATCCATTTCATACAAGTATACACGTAACGAGCAGTAAGGTATAACTTGATGACAATGGGGTGCAAAATCATAAAAAAAAAATTACGGCATGACTCAATTTGTTCCTAAAAAAGGTCATAATCTTTTCCCTTTCGTTTTTAAAAGTTTCTTTATTATTTTATCCTTGACTTGATTTAAATTTTAATTAATGGGCACCTCTCTTACACGAGTATCTTTAGAAAATACATATTATTCTAATATTTATAATAGTATAAATTGTTTTATTTTATGCCAGATCAAAGAGGATACTCATTTGGGAGTATAAAAGATCTTGGATGAAAACTGGGCTGGTCCCATATAATGAAATTATAATCGGAAAAATCCTTCATATTTGTTTGCAACCGCTAAAATACACTTTTTGTGATAAAATGACGAAGATACCTTTAATGAATAGCAAACACGTGCACAAAATCGTGTGATTAAACTTCAGCATTGCATAACTAAATAAACGATGACTAATTAAATAAAACCGAGGCATGATTGAAAACTGTAAGAGTAAAATAGGTCTTGTCTATTTTAGTTCTTGTTTCCCCTTTCATGGTAAAATTCATATTTGACAAGTTTTAGTAATTTTGGAATCTACATCTATAATTAGATTTTGTTAGCATTATATTTGGAAACAAAATCTTATTATGAATCATTTTTCAACCGGGTATCTAGTCTCCCTTGTTATATGGTAATAAAATCTATGGATATGGTAAGAAGATTTTATTTCCTTTCTCTAATCATTGTCCTTGTAGAAGCCGGATTGTTTCTTGTGTGTAGGAGATCTTAACGTTATATAAAGAGGAGCTTGGACACGACTGAGGATGGCAGAAATTAAGAGAGAAAACCTAAGGCAAAAGTTGTGTGCAGAAACTTTGAAGATTCAGAAGTCATCCTTCTGTCCAGACGTGCAGCAATTTGATTGTAGCTTCTGATGTTATAACATTGGAAGCTACATTGAGTTCTAGATTGTTGTTTATCTTCCTGTTAAGTTTTAGAAAGTTGTTTTGTTTCTTCCCACGTTTAGTATACTTGTTTTCTGTGGGGTTTTGTTCTCTCCAAGACGTGTTGTCGTGTGAGAGTTTTTTGTTTGGTGATTTCACAATATTTTTGTAAAACGATTAATTTTTTTAGTGAAATCTTTGTGGCCTTGAGGTTAGGTCTACAAGCATAGTCTTGTAGATCGTTTTTGGTAAACTTGTGTGTTTTGATTATTGTCTATTGATTCGTCATCCACTGTTTTGATTATTTTGACCATTGTGACTTCCATTGTAGCTACATCGGAAGCTACATTGGAAACAACATTGGTTTCTCTTGAATATCCTAGCTATTGTGTTCTTTCAATTGGTATCAGAGCCTTCTCTTGATATCACTAAGAGTTGATTCTGGTCATAGCCGTGATGGATTCTCAATATGAGAATGTCATTCATCCTCCTACTTTGACTAATGCAAACTATTATATTTGGAAAGTCAAGATGCGTATCTTCATCAAATCAATTAATGAAAGAGCGTGACTTGCTGTTCTAAATGGATGGAGTCCTCCTAAAACTACAGATTCTAATGGTGATATCAAGATCACCAAAGAATCTGAATGGTCTAATGAAGGTAGGAATACTGCATCGTTTAATCCTAAAGCCTTGTCTGCCATATACAAAGCTTTAAATGCTAACACCTTTAGGGTGATTGCCAACTATGAGTCTGCTAAAGATGTTACGGAGGCCCTTTAGACCTTGTGTGAAGGACCTGCTAGTGTTCGTGTCTCTAAATTAAGATTGCTCACCACACAGTTTGAAAACACTAGAATGAATGAGTCTAAGGATATCATATTATCGGCAGACTTGAAACATCTACTTTGAAAGTCTTCCGCTACTTCAATCTTTTCAATAGATTGTAAGTATCTTTCAAAGAACTTACTCAAAAGTTTTTAAGTGTATAATAAGCTATTCAACCCCCCCCCCTTTTAGCTTATTATTGTGCCCGTTGGGACCCACAATTGGTATCAAAGCCTTACTCTTTGAAAACAAGTTTTTCCGAGATTAAACTCTTGAGAGATACGATAAAATGACACAAACACACTACATGGTGCCTACATCTAATGCTAACCACGTCCCAATATTGGACGAAGGTCATTTTGATGTATGGAAGGATAAGGTAATGCGATTTATGAACTCTATTGACAACAGATTATGGAAGTGCGTTACTGCAGGTCAACATGTACCAATGAAGGCCAATCTTCTTGCCTCCATCGCTGGGAATCCTGCAGAAGTACCTAAAGAAGAATCTCAATGGACAGAGGATGACAGAAAACTGGTAGAGCTTGACAGCAAAGCAATCAATATCATCACTAGCTCTCTAGACACAAGCACATACCAGCAAGTGATTCGATGTACAACTGCAAAAGAGATGTGGGAAGCTCTTGTGGAATACTTGGAAGGAGACCAAGACACAAGGGATAACAGAAAGTACACATACATCCATCAGTTTGATTCATTCAAAAAGGATCCTAAGGAAACCTTAAGACAAGCATACGATCGCTTCAGTGAGGTAATAAATAGCTACTTTTCTCTTGGTAAAACTTATGACAAAAAGGAAATGAACATGAGGTTTCTAGGCTCTCTAGGTAGCTTATGGCATGTTAAGACCACGGCTATGAAAGAATCTAAAAACTTAAACGAGATGACTCTCCGTAGTCTCTACGCAAGTTTGAAGGTTTATGAGCTAGAGGTAAATCAAGCTATAGAGCAAGACAAACAGTTCAGAACTATATCCTTGCCAGCCATGGTCCAAGAAGAAACCACTGTTGAAAACAAACCTTCCACTTCATCCTGTGAGAATGATTTCCTATCAGACGAACAATTTGCTATGTTTGTAAAACACTTTCAAATATTTGCAAAATATGGAAGGAAGAACACACACCAACAACCTTTCAGGAAGAATGGTGAAAGCTCATCTAAAGAAGAGCTTGTGTGTTACAATTGTAGAAAACCTGGTCATTTTGCCTCCAAATGTCCAAAGCCAAAATTTGAAGCATACCGAAAACCTACTTTTAGAAAATTTCAAAAACAAAAGGGTATGTTGGCTGAAGACATAGAAGACAAACAGGTTGCTACATGGTTTGAGAGTGATTCAGAAAAGGAGGAAGATGATTGTGAGCAAGCCAACATATGCTTAATAGCTCATGATTCAGGTCCTACCTATGACTCTAAAAATGAAGTCGAAGTTTCACCTAGTCCATTGGATAAAAGTGAAACCAACAGTGACAGCTTCAGTAAGGAAGAACTTCTCAAGGATAATCAAGATATGCTTGAAGAATTTAATTTCTTTAGAGTAGCCTATGTTAAACTTTCAAAGAACTGTGAGAAACTTACTGCTGAGAAATCTATGATGGCAGCTGAGATTCAAACCTTCAATAGCTGTCAACAAGAAAGTATCAAGCTGAAGGAAGAAAACAAATTCCTTTGTGACAAAATTGAATGTCTATCTGAGCACATCAAAGAACTTGACCTAGAGAAAATTGCCTTGCAAAAGACAATTGACTCTTGGAACAGCTCTAAGGATGCCTTCGAAGAAATCCTTTCAAGCCAAAAATCCAGTAATGATAAAACTGGCATAGGATATTCAGATGTGCCCCTTCGACATTTTCTTCAGTCACAGAGAAAGATGAATCCTCCGAGAATGCTAATGATATATCTTTCTCTAAACAGACTTTCGAAAATATAAGGGAAACAAGGCCTTGGCTATTCAAGTATTCCCTATGTTTACCCAAAAGTTCAGAAAGGAAAAGCCAAGATGACTGATTCAAATGAGAAACCTGAAAAGGTAACGGTAGAGAAAATGAAGTCTGCCGGCAACAACTCTGCTAAGGCAAAGTTTGCTGGCGGTAGACCTACTAAACCTCTACCGGTAACTATCAAGTTTGTCTATGAAACAGACGAGGCTCCTGTACCTGTTGAAGGTAAACTTAAAGGTATTCTACCGAATCCTCCTAAAAAGGTAATCAACAGACAAG
Organism: Codonopsis lanceolata; assembly: GCA_013146195.2. NCBI lineage: Eukaryota > Viridiplantae > Streptophyta > Magnoliopsida > Asterales > Campanulaceae > Codonopsis > Codonopsis lanceolata. The sequence goes on from CM028382.1 coordinate 120,128,741, forward strand.
CTAAAGCTAAGTCTAGTGGTAACCTACATAGGAAGATTCAAAAGAAACCAATTAAGTTTACCATCAACAAGCAAGCTGAACCAAAAATGGATGTCAAGAAAAAGGATGATCATAATCACTCTTCTTTTAAAGCCACTAATAGTTCTCTATGGAATTTCCATTTATGTCACTCTTGCAATTACCTAGGCCATCTGGCCCCAGAATGCCTGCTAAGGTTCACTCCAAGATCTGAGAGACCCAGTTCTCTCAAGGTCAGGCATGTATGGGTTCCAAAAGGTTGCTAATCCTTAGGACCCAAAAGAAAATAAAGGATACCTTGTTGCTTTAATTCCTTTTTTATGATTGCTTCATGGCTATAGAATCAGAAAACAAAGACATCTGGTACCTGGACAGTGGCTGCTCAAGACACATGATAGGAAACATAAGTCTTCTTACAGATATAGCTGAAGCCAAAGGACCCACTGTTATTTTCGGGGACAATGCAAGAGGAAAGACAATTGGATATGCCTCAATCACTAGAGGAAGTCTCTCCATCAACAAAGTTTCTCTAGTGAGTGGCTTAAAGCACAATCTTCTGAGCATATCCCAATTCTGCGACAAAGGATTACTATGTCAATTCAACTCCAACCAGTGCCTCATCAAAGACAGTGAATCCTGCTCTACAATACTGACCGGCAATAGACAAGGAAACGTCTATGTCGTGGACTTAAATCTTCTAGGGAGATTCTCAAGCCTTTGCCTATTAGCTAACAATGTTCGTGACAACAGTTGGCTATGGCACAAGTGTCTCAGTCACCTCAACTTCAAGCACCTCTCCAAGCTTTCAAAAGATGGGCTTGTCAAAGGTCTACCTACGGTGTCTGCCGACCATGACAGAAGTTGTAAAGCTTGCCAACTAGGAAAACTTTCCAAGTCTTCCTTCAAAAGAAAGTCTGTTTTGTCAACAAACAAACCTCTTCAACTTCTGCATATGGATCTCTTTGGACCAATTACAACAGTCAGTATTTCTGGAGACAAGTATACACTTGTAGTAGTTGACGACTACTCTAGGTTCAACTGGATTGAAACAATGACATCAAAAGATTAGACGTATGATCTAGTCACCACTCTCTTCAGAAGACTTCAAACACAAAAGCTTGAAGACATTAGTGACATAAGATCAGACAATGGCACTGAATTCAAGAACAATGGTGTAGAAAAGTACTGCGATGACCACGGGATCGGCCACAACTTCTCTGCCGCCGGTACTCCTCAACAAAATGGTGTAGCTGAACGGAAGAACAGAACACTGATCGAAGCAACAAGAACAATGTTGGCAGAAGCTAAACTTCCAAAGTACTTCTGGGCAGAAGCCGTCAACACTTCATGTTTTACTCAAAACAGATCCCTAGTAAACAAGTTTCATAACAAAACTCCATATGAAATATGGAGAGGAAAAGCCCCAAACATTGGATTTCTTAAAATCTTCGGCTGTAAATGTTTTATTCTTCATAATGGAAAAGAATATAGAGGAAAATTTGATGCAAAATTAGACGAAGGAATATTTCTGGGGCATTCCAAACATTCGAAAGCATTTCGCATTTTCAGTAAAACTCATTTAAAAAATTTAGAATCTGTGCATGTTTCTTTTGATAAATATGACTTGTTAGAGCCTAGAAAGGCTCCGAACGTTGCTAATGATTATGATAATGATGAGACATGTAAAAATTCAGCATCTACTTTCACTCCTCTTCAGAAAACGGCAACTGCAGACCCCTCTAGTACCGCTAACCCTCCACCGGTAGACGTAAACTCTTACGGTACCGGTTCCAACTCTTCTGTTGACCCAGAACCCATCTTTTCTATTTTACCCCAATCACCTTTACAGATCACTCATCCTTCTTGTTCACCAGAAAATGAAGGTTTTGAAGATCCTATCTCTTCTGAAACAGATTTTGGTGAATCTCCCTCTCAACCTACTCCGGAATTCTTAAGGGAAGAACCCACCAGAAATGATCTTCCTCCAACCATTATTGAAACAAGAGATCATCCTATTTCTCAAATCATTGGTGATCTCAACACAGGAGTTCGTATGAGAAATAAAGTTCAAGAAGAAACTATGTTTGCATATGCATTTGTATCTGAACTCGAGCTAAAGAAGATTGATGAAGCTATTGAAGATCATAACTGGATTGAAGCTATGCAAGAAAAGTTGAAACAGTTTGAAAGATGCAAGGTGTGGAGCTTAGTTCAAAGGCCGACTGATCATCCGGTCATCGGCACCAAATGGGTTTTCAGAAACAAAAGAGATGAAGATGGAAATGTCACCAGAAATAAAGCTAGACTGGTTGCTCAAGGCTACCGATAGGAAGAAGGCATTGACTTTGATGAAACATTTGCTCCTGTTGCTAGATTAGAGGCAATCAGACTCTTTCTAGCCTATGCCTCGTACATGGACTTCAAAGTGTATCAGATGGATGTAAATAGTGCCTTTCTGAATGGTGATCTTCAAGAAACAGTATACGTTGAACAACCTCCAGGATTAGTCATTTCAGATAAACTGGATCACGTCTACCGACTCAAGAAAGCTCTCTACGGCCTGAAGAAAGCTCCCAGAGTTTGGTATGAAACTCTATCCAAGTTCTTAATAGAACAAGGATTCGTGAGAGGAAGGATAGACACTACTTTATTCATCCTCAAGCACAAAGGCCATTCTCTTCTGGTACATATCTATGTGGACGACATCATCTTTGGATCAACTAACCAAAGTCTGTGTAAAAGATTCGAGAAGCTGATGCAAAGCAAGTTCGAGATGAGCATGATGGGTGAACTTACCTACTTTCTAGGACCGCAGATTCAACAGACTTCCGACAGAATCTTCATCAGCCAAACCAAATTTGCAAAGGAACTAATCAAGAAATTTGGTATTGATTCAGCTACAGGATTCGAGACTCCAATGTCTACCGACTGCCATCTTGACAAAGATGAGAAGGGAAAGCAAGAGAACATGACCAAGTACCGAGGAATCATAGGTTCACTTCTTTACCTTACTGCTAGTAGACCTGACATTATGTTTGCTGTTTGTGTTTGTGCAAGATTTCAGGCAGATCCAAAGGAATCACATTTGCTTGCTGCCAAACGTATCATCAGATATGTTTCAAGAACAAAAAATCTAGGCATCTGGTATTCCAAACACAACAATTTTGATCTAGTTGGATACTCAGATGCAGATTATGCAGCCTGCAAAGTGAGCAGAAGAAGCACCAGTGGGACTTGTCAATTTCTTGGAAATAGACTTGTCTCATAGTCTTGCAAGAAATAAGGATCAGTTCCAAACTCAACCACAGAAGTTGAATACATCGCTGCCAGCAGCTGTTGCTCTCAACTTCTATGGATGAAGTAACAACTAGTGGACTACAACATCAAGACTGCAAATTGTCCACTTGTGTGTGACAACACATCAGCAATTTCAGTCTCCAAAAATCCAGTGATGCACTCAAAGACAAAGCACATTGATATCTATTATCACTTCCTCAAAGATCATGTGGAGAAAGGTAACATCAGCTTGGAATATGTTCCAACTGAGCATCAATTGGCTGACATTCTCATAAAACTACTGGATGCCACCAGGTTTGCTTATTTAAGGAGAAATCTTGGTATGATTGACCCTACTGCTTAATTTCAAAGTTTTATTAATGTTTCTTTCATACCGGTAGACTTAATTTTAGACTGACCGGAAGACGTAGGTTCCCTTGAACGGAAGACTTAAAGGTTAGTTTCTTTACCTAGTCTATTTTTTAAAAGAGGTTTCTAAAGCAATAAAGGGGGTCAAGGACAAAATTTGGTACTTATAAAATATCTTAAGTTCCCACTTTTGCGCTAAAATTTTCCCACCTTTAAATAGACCTTGAACCGCCTTTTGCAGAACTTTACGGAACCCCCTTGACAAAATATTTCTCTCTCTATTCATACTCTCTCTGTGCAACTGCTTTCATTATTCCCAAATCTTCTTGTTTCTTCTTCTCATCAAACATCAATGGTATGTTCTTCTCTACTCTCTACTTGAAACTTATCGTTTACTATCTTGCATTTAATTTCATAACCTAAATTGTTTTGGAATTCAAACGGTCACTTTCGAGTTTCTAACAGTTTTTGCCATTGTTGTTCTTAAAAACCTAGAAACTAACAGTCGTTTATATGCTTTCAATGTTTATTCTCATGGAAAACTTATGTTATATATTTCTCTGGTTTGGATACACTAAACATTCTAGGGTTTCAAGTGTTTATTTCAAATATTTCCAATAATCTCATAAAACCTTGAAATTTCTGCTTGTTTAGTTCTTGAGGTGAAAAGCCCTAATTTTTAACTACATTTCTTTCAGGCAAAAACTTCAAAATCCAAGCGTGACAGCAGGAAAGTGTTAGACCTCGAGAAAGACATTCCACCAAGCTTGGATGTCAACCTTCCGGGATATCCCACTTTTCCCGCCGCTCATGACGTCATAGTGGCCCTGGACCCAAAACTGTACATTCCCGAAATGTGCATCGACCTTCAGTCAGTTTGCACAATAGCCGCAAGCGTCAAGGCATGCGAGGATATGAACGCCTCTGGAATACTTCCCCTCTTCTGCCTCAATGACAAAGACTACAACATCTTTCTGGCAGAAGAATTCTATCAAAGGATGGAACTTATGAACAAGAACGCCCTTCGAGGATGGATTAGAGGCCGTCCCATTTCTATCACCGCCAAGACCATCTCCACCATCATCGGCGTACACTTCGGTGGAGCACTTGAGGCAAACATTGCTGAGGCTATTCATGCCTGGGAAGCAATGAGGGGAGTTGATACCCCTAGGGAAGCACAAGGGAAGATGCTGAGGAATCTCTTCCCTTTGGACGTCTACTACACAAGCCACCTTATTGACAAGGGGCTTCTTTTCAAGAGTGGTGCGCAAGACATGTTTACGGCACAATAACTCAACCTAACATGTGTCGTATTCCTTCAGATCCGTCTCAACTTCGGGGCCATCATCTTCAACGAGCTGAAGCAGTGGGTGGAGAAAGCAAAGAGCAACCCCACTTGCAACCGCCCATTCGTGAGGCTGATCAACGCTCTTCTTAGAGACGATGTAAATGTCAACTCTTCCTTGAAGGAAGATGAACTGATAGTGGTGGTCAAGGAGAAGCAGCTAACCGCTTCGTTCTTCAACAATTACACAGAGTATAAGAACAAGCGAAGGCTGCAAAAGGGTCTTCCGCTAGTCACCATTGACAAGGTCGCTAAGCCGCTACCGATCATTGTCACTCGCTTCAACATGGAAGCTTATGACGCGGCTAGCAAAACTTTCAAGAAGGCCTCTTCAAAATTCAATGAACAAGTTGCCTCCACCATCCATCAACAGGCCAAGGATCTGGCTGATGAGGCAAAACAGCTGCTACGAGCCAGCAGAAAGCCAAGGGCAAGAAGAAGACCATGCCGGAAAAAGCCATGCCCACTGAAGAGGAGCAGGCCAAGTGGATTCGGAAGGAGATGAAGGAAGGCCAAAAGGACAAGACCCCAGCCAAACCAATTCCATCACCTTCCCCAGTCCAACCTTCACCAGCCCTACCATCCTCTCAATCACAACCAACCTCTTCTTCCCAACCTTCTTCTCAAACCAAAAGACCACCCTCACCCTCACCTACACCTACCCCTAAACCTAAACGTCGAAGGCTTCGTAAAACCTTTGAAGACCAGCCACCAGCAGACACTCCTGCCTCTACCGATGACGCAGCTGAGTCTCCTATTCAGTCGCTAAGGAAGAAAAGGAGGTCTGCCGGTACTAAGCCAACTACCGCCAGCCAACCAACTACCGACGCCTTACCCTCTACCACTAGCCAACCATCTACCGCCACACCTACCCAACAACCTATTCCCCTTGAGTCATCTACTCAGAGGAATTCACCACTTCCGGAGGAGCCTATCCCTCAGGAGGAGCCTCATACTCAGGAGGAGCGAACCTGAACACCCACTCCTCCTCCTCCTTCACCCTTCAACTACTCACCTGACCCGTCTACCCCTACCTCACCTCACCAATCCCAACCAACTTCATCACCCACACCTCACCAAACTCAAAACCCTCCCACAAAGCCCATAGACTCTGCTGCTGCCAAGTTCCTCTTTGAACTTTCCTCAATAGCAGAGTTATTCACCACTGACCAACAACCTCCTCAACCTACCCTTCGCAAACCAAAATCCCTTTTCTACCCTGCCCCTTCTTATTGGTTCTCTACCGACCCCTTACCCGAATCGTCCCATGTCGGTGACAATTCTGACACTGACATTGAGATTGATTCACCTCCAACACCTCCTCCCCCTCCACCTCAAACCATCTCATCCTCTACGTACCAACACCTTACCTACCCAAGACTCTTCCTCTTCCGACTCCATCACCCTCCACTCCAACAGCCCTTCTGGCCAGTGTCTCCTGAAGCCACTACCTCTGCCGGTACCGCTACCTTCCACATTGGCCAGGCAACTTCCTCTTCGCAGCCGGCCAATGCTGAAATTTTGTCAAGGTTGGACGCTATATATGAACGGCTAGGCGCTCTCACTAGCATAACTACCACCACCGCTGAGATAGCCACTGCTGCGTCCAAAGCCAATGATCAAACTGCAGCTCTTCTACGACAATTTCAAGAGGATGTCTGGACTCGCTTTGGACAGATACGACATGATTTCACAGACGTCAAGATCAATGTTGAAGCCCAAAGAGACGAATGTGTACGTATCTGCTCCTCCCTCTTCTACGAGCTTTTCCATGTCATCACTCTTCATCTCGGCAATGTCCGCCCTCCTGTTCTAGAGCTCAACAACCTAGCTCGAGACTCTGCTCACAATATTATGAATGCCCATCGTGATCGTGATCTGGCCATCACGGAGGAGAAGCAAATGAGATCAATCAACCGAATGCTGATGGAAGAGAACAGTCGTCTTCGTGAAGAACTCGACTACCGCTCTCGTTCCACCAGACCTCCCACTGATGCCGATTACGAGTACGTACACAGAATGGAAGAGATAGAGAGAGAACGAAGGGAAAAGGAAGCTATAGACAAAGGCAAAGGGAAAAGACCTTGGTAGATTTGTATCTTTTCCTCCCTTTACCTTTGTATCTATCTTATATTTTGAAAACTCTGTAAGATGTAAACATCTTGTTTATAATACAGAAAATTATCTGTCTTTCAAAATTATCTTGTTTAAATTCTTGTTATGTCATTTTCTATATCTGCTCAGAATTTAAACATTCAGTTTAAATTTATATTTGAACTGTTTTTACCTACTGATCTGTGTGCTATTCTATGATTTCCTTATTTTTTATGCACTTAGATTAGTCTTTACACTTGAGGTACTCTTCTGTTTGATAGAGGCATGTCTTCCGCTACTATATATAAAAATCTCTAAAGACATGCTATTATCTATCACATAGTCGGTTATAGCCCTCATTTGTAGTAATGATGACCAGATATAAATAGGATGAGATTGTTGATTCTTATGTTAGATTTATATCTGTTTCAGTTCATTACATTAGTTTTATACTTCAGTGGCTAATCGGGCTGCGTATCGATTAGCGTGGCAACAGTATAGATCTTTGCCAAAGTATAGTTTTTATAGGACTTTACAGGTTCAGCGGAAGACTTCTTCACAGCTTCACCAGAAGACCTGCTCAAAGCTTACAAATAGCAGACCTGGTGTCCACCTGGTCTATCATGACGTGTCCTATCCTTCAACGATTTATTGGATCAGTTTAAACTTATCTCATCTCTGTTTGATTTTAAACTGAGACATTCCCTGACACATCAAACCCGCCGAAAGCAGCTTTCCGAAAAGCAGGAAGACTCTTCACCCTGAATAGTGAAAGCATGAAAAGCAGACTGTCTCTTACTGTCTGTAACAACTCTCAGATCTGACACCTAGATTGCTCAACTTTTAGAAGATCTCAGAGATCATTCCCTGCTCTAGATATCTGTGAAGACGAATTTCCTGACTGACAGCCCCATGCATTTAATGCATTTTACCCTACAGAGCTATAACAGTCTTCATCTTCTCCAACGGATCTTTTCGAGTGCACCTGCTATAAATGCTGCCATTAAAGACTGGAGAAAAAGGACAATTGTACAAATCATCGAATACTTAAAAGATTGCTCTGAAACTCCATAACTCCAAGTCTTACAATTCAGTGCATTCAAGAGATCCTCAACAGATCTAGAAGTCCTCGTCAAACAACAAGAAGTCGTGCATCAACATTTATTTCTCTTCTTTTTGTTGCTAATCATTTAATAACTATACTTCTGCACGAATTAAATATCTTGTGTTTACAGATATTTAATTCCTTAGACCCCAAACACAAGTCAATATTTTGTACACGATCCATTAGGAATATTCTTTGTAATAGATCTATTGGAAAACATAGTGCACTATTTAAATCCAAGGTTGACTGCCTTGGTGGTGGACGTAGCACTCTTTATAGTGTGAACCATCCCAAAATACTTGTATTATTTCCTTGCAGTTTGTCTCTGTTTGAACTGTTTATTACTTTAGTTATTGTTATCCTTTAAACAGCAGAACTTAAGTAACCTGTCAAAGGTCTACTGGTAGTCCTTATCGGCAGACTTGAAACAGCTACTTTGAAAGTCTTCCGCTACTTCAATCTTTTCAATAAATTGTATGTACCTTTTAAAGAACATACTCAAAAGTTTTTAAGTGTATAATAAGCTATTCAACCCCCCCCCTTTTATCTTATTATTGTGCCCGTTGGGACCCACAGATATCATGACATATTATGGTAGGCTTCTAGATATGTCTAACTCTGCTCTTGCTTTAGGTGATCCTATCACAAATGAACGTCTTGTTAGCAAGATGATTCGAACTCTGCCTGAAAGGTTTAATGTCAAAATATGTGCTATAGAGGAAGCACATGATATTGACAAAATGAGTTTTGAACGATTGGTTGGTATCCTTCAAAACTTTGAATTGAACCTAAATGATCAAATCAAACAAAAAGGCAAATGGGCATCATCTTCTACTCCCGTTGTGAAAAACATTGCTATGCCTGCTCCTATTGATATCTCTTCCGACGTGCTTCATATTCAAAGAGATAATGATGAGTCTGATTTTGGAGAAGAATACATAGCTCTTTTGACAACTAAATTTAGAAATTTTTGAAAACTTAGAGTCAAAATAGAACTCCATCATCAAGCTCCAAAAACAATTTCAAACCTGATTCTGGTAAATTTGCTCCCAAGGAAAATTCTTTTCAAACACCAGAAAAACTCTTCACAAATCCTTTTGCTTCAAAATCTTCTTACAATGGAAAGAATATTGATTCCATTCAATGTAGAGGCTGTCAAGGGTATGATCATTATGCAAACCAATGTGCAAATACTCTAAAGAAGAAAGGTTTAAACTTTTCAGCAACTTTGAGTGATAGTGATGGAGAAGATCCAGGTGATCTTATCACTCTCACTACTGTACATGATTCTGAAACTGGCTGTGCAGGTCCTCTGTCTAATGTGACTTCCAATGTAGCCACATCAGAGGCTACATCAGAAGATGTAGTGGACAGAATCAGGGAAGATCACTGCTCCTTTAATCCCTCAGTCACAGAAGACGGTGGAGAATCAGAGTCTGACCTGCTGGAAGGTTACAAAGAATTATACAAGGATTGGGAAAAGCGAGCTCACCAAGTTACATTGCTTGGTTGGAAAGGCAAATGAGTTGCTGAAGAAGGCCAATGAAGAACAGAAAGATTGTATTATAAGGCTGGAAAGTTTGTTGAGTAAAAAGGATGTTGACATGCTCAATTCAGGTAAGTCTTCCAAGTCAGGTATTGGTTTTGTACCAAAGATATTTGTGAGAGAGGGTGAAGGTATATCTGAACCTAAACAGCCCCCACAAAATTTTTAGAACCCGAATTTCTTTGAGAAACCCAAATCAAGAAAGAAAAACTTTGTGTGTCGTTTTTGCCATAAGCCTAGTCATATTCAACCATTCTGTTTTCTGAAAAAGGCAATTTATGAAGAAGAAGTAAGGCAGGCTTTCTTGGTTAAAAATTAGATGCAGCATCGAATGCAGCAACCAATGCAACAACATTGGAAATCACATTCAAAGCTACATCGGACATCACATTCTCAGAAACAGCAGCCTAAAACCTTTAAACAGATCTGGGTTCCCAAAGGCAGTAATAACAAAGGTAAACCCAAATACTGTCAACCATTTGACATATGTCCTGGTGCAAAATGGTTTGATGATGAAAAATGTAATGTAACATTCACATCTTTGAAGTCTCATATAGCTGGGTCATGGTACTTTGATAGTGGTTGCTCTAGACATATGACATGTTCTATTGAGAATTTAAAGGACTATGTGAGTGTCAATGGTGGTTCTGTGACTTATGGAGGAGGTGCCAAAGGTAAGATAATTGGCAAAGGAACCTTGAATGTTAATGGTCTTCCAAATCTCACCAATGTCTATCATGTGGAAGGGCTCAAAACCAACTTGATCAGTATAAGTCAATTATGTGATGATGACCTTCAGGTAAGGTTTGATAAAAATTCTTGTGAAGTTTTCGATCAAACTAACAAGTGTCTTCTGACAGGTACTAGATCATCTGGCAATTGTTATATGTTCAACAATAGCCAAACATGTCACAAAGCTAGTCTTGACATTACAGATCTTTGGCATAAAAAACTAGGACATATGAGTTTCCGTAAGCTCCATGAGCTTGTGAAACATGATGCAATGAAAGGATTGCCAAGCTTGGATAAGAACTACACAAAGGTATGTGGACCCTGTCAGAAAGGTAAGCAAATCAAGGTTTCGCACCTTCCCATATCTCAGTGTTCCACGTCTAGGAGTCTTGAGATGATTCACACAGATCTCATGGGCCCTATTGAGGTTGAAAGTCTAGGAAAGAAAAAAATACACCTTTGTATGTGTGGATGATTTTTCTAGATACACTTGGGTAATTTTCTTGAGAGAAAAATCTCAAACTTTTGAGGCTTTTAAAATTTGGTACACCCGTGTTCTGAACTTATATGATCTAAAGCTTATTAGAATTAGATCAGATCATGGCACGAAATATGAAAATTCCTCCTTTTCTAGCTATTGTGCCTCAAATGGCATATCCCATTAATTTTTTGCTCCCAAAACTCCACAACAAAATGGAGTGGCGGAAAGAAAGAATAGGACACTTCAAGAGATGGCTAGGGTCATGTAGAGCTCTAAAAATTTGGCAAAAAGGTTTTGGGCCGAAGCTTTAAACACATCCTGTCATATTGGTAATAGGGTCTTCTTGAGACCAGGTAGCACCATGACTCCTTATGAAATCTTGCTAGGAAAGAAACCGACCTTAAAATATTTTCATGTTTTTGGGTGTGTGTGCTATCTTCTCAATGATAGAGATCATCTTTCTAAATTTGATTCTAAAAGTGACAAGTGTGTTTTCATGGGCTACTCCACTAATAGTCGTGCATACAGAGTCTTTAATCTTAGGACTAAGACTATCATGGAGTCTATGAATATTGTCTTTGATGATCTAACGCATCTTGGCCAGAAAACCATTGAAGATGATGTTTAAGGTATTCTTGATTTTGGAGATCACAGTTCAGAACCTGCATCTGAAACCAGTGAACCTGTAGCTGATATGACTGAACCTGCAAATCCAGGAAGTTCAGGAGATGTGATTCAGAATGTGACTCCCAATGTAGTTTCGAATGTAGCTACATCAAAAGTCACATTGAACAAAAACTTGGCAGATGCTGAAACAGTCTCAGAACAAGCAGAAATTCAGTCCAGTTTGACTGATCACGAGCACGATATTCCCAGAAAAATTTAGAAAGTGCATCCCACTTCTCAAATTATAGGTAATGTACATGACGGGGTGTCAACAAGAAGAAAAGGTATAATAGATTATAGAAAACTTGCTTGCTTGTCTACTCTAGAATTTGAAGAAATCCATGTGTAGACACCCTAATTTCGTATCCCTGATATGTGACTCTGACGTGTGATATCAAGAACTGTTCAAAATTAACAAATGTCAAGTTACAGGAGTCGAAAATGCGAAAGGCAAAGCATGATGCGCAAAACAATGAATTGCGAGGGGTAAAAGTGCAAAAAATGGAAGTTGAATAGGAGCATGGCGCGGCCAAAAGGCTAGGTGGGCGCCGCACCATGCCAAGGTGTTTTCGGCGCCAAGGGAGCTACAGTAGCTCTCAGATTTAACGCATTGTGCAAATGGAGAAGTCTGGTGTACAAACGAACGAAGCTCGCTAAGGGAATTTATAATTCCCGATGAGTCCTCCTCTCCACCTATAAATAAAGGCGTTGGGCTCCCCTTCAGACAACGAGATTTCATCGCGAAGAAACGCTGAGAAATTCTCTCCGCGTCTCAATGAAGCCAAAGTAGCGAGAGAAGTGAGATAGGTGTTTGTAGCCCACCAAAGCTTCCAAACCCCGTCCAAACTCCGTCAAAACACAAATCCACAGGTTAAAAGTGATCCCTAGCCTTTTATTTAGGTATCCACCCTACTTCTCCGGCCCAAAATCCAAAAAGTAAGTCGTTACTCTGCCCAAGTAATGAGCTGAAATACACAAAAAGTAAGCCGTTATTCCGCCCAACCAAAAAGGCCAAAACCTTCCAAAATAAGCCGTCATTCTGCCCGAGTGAACGAGCCAAAGTCATCCACAATAAGCAGTTACTCTGCCCAAATCACAACAACAACAACAACAAAAAAAGACTCCTTCTCCCTGAAGGATAGAGCGAGCACACTACCGCTCTAAAAGGTAATAGCCTTTAAGGGCGTTTTTATTTATTTATTTATTCATTTATTTATAAAGTTATTATTTAAATCCGACCCAATGCGGCCAATATAAGCCGTTGTGCTGCCCGGATTAGATTAGGAAATATTATGTAAAAGAGCCGTTATAACGGCTAAATATTTTTAAATACATTTGTAATTATTGTAAGGAAATGGCTGCAAGTCCGTAAATAATGTAGTCACGGATGTATTTGTTTTATTTTCCTGTCCTTTAATCACTACAAGAAAAGTGGGCAGTTACAATGTTTTATTTACAACATTTTTTGAAAAACGTTGTGATAGGGTCATTTGACACAACGTTTTTTGAAAAACGTTGTGATAAGGTCATTTTAGACAACATTTTTTGAAAAACGTTGTCTTATTGTCATTTACACAACGTTTTTCAAAAAAACGTTGTGATAGGGGTTATTTTACACAACAGTTTTCCCAGAAACGTTGTGATAGGGGTTATTTTAGACAACATTTTTTTAAAAAACGTTGTGCTATGGTAATTTTACACAACATTTTTTTCAAAAACGTTGTGATATATTTTACACAACGTTTTTTCTAAAAACGTTGTTATATATTTTACATAACGTTTTTTCCAAAAACGTTGTGAATTATTTTACACAACGTTTTTTCTAAAAACGTTGTGATATAGTTTACACAACGTTTTTTCCAAAAACGTTGTGATATATTTTACACAACATTTTTTCCAAAAACGTTGTGATATAGTTTAAACAACGTTTTTTACAAAAACGTTGTGATATATTTTATACAACATTTTTTACAGAAACGTTGTGATATATTTTGCAAAAACGTTTTCATAGGGTCATTTTAAACAACGTTTCTTCTAAAAATGTTGTATTAGGATAACTTAACACAACATTTTTTAGGAAAACGTTGTAATATGTCTTAAACATTAATCTATCTAAAAAGTTTCAAATTTAATACCAAATAGTCCAAAATTTAACGCTTCTAATAATAATAAATGCAATACAATTCTTAATATAATTTTCATAAATAAATAGAAAAAAATGAATTTTCTTCAAAATAAAAGTTTTTAACTAAAGAATTTCTTTTCATAGACATGTTTTTGGACTTTTTGGTATGAAAAATTATGATTTTAAGACATTTTGGATATGATATTTTTTTTTGTTGGTATTTTCAGGTTTTTATAATTGTTTCAAGCATTTTCCATCCAAAATATTAGATGAAGTGATGAATGTGCTATATTTGCTAAATACAATGATTAAATTGATTTTGTTTGTAGTCACCTTATTGCAAAAAGTAGGAAAGTAAGCTGGCTAAATTGTGATTTAAGTATAAGGGTAATTTCATGTTTCTACAATTGTTTTAAACTTTTCATCCGAAAAATTTGATGGGGTGATGAGCGATAGTTGTCAAGTACAATAATTAAATTGAAAGAAAAAAATTGTAGAGTCACCGGCAAAACACACAAATGGGCCGCCTAACTTTACTCCCCTTTTGAAACAATCTTTGAATCATTTTGGCCATTTTGGCCTACCCGCCTACTTTTGTTCTGTTGCAAGCAAACCCATTTTCTAACGCCCATTAGACCATAACATTAACTTTAGGGGTAAAATAGGAAAAAACAATGTTAAAACACAGTTCATCTTCATCTCTCTCTTTTTCTCTCTCTCACACACACACAGATCTGTAACATCTGTTCCTCCATCTTTGTCCTCTTGCTTTCTCTCAATCGTTCATTATTAAATCTGCAGGAAGGAACCCAGTTGTCCAACCCCCTTATTTTCTCCAGGTCGTCTCTAATCCATCATGTTCTCACACCGCCCCAGACCTGCTTGCCCCAATCGCTTCCACAACTGTAGTCGGCGTCCCCCTTCTCTTTGAATCCGGCGTCATCTTCTTAGGCCAAACCAACCCCGCCATCTCCTCTCCCTGTCGCCATCGCCAATTTGTTCCACAACCAAAGCTCCATCGAAGTCACTGACCGTTTTCCTGCCCTGGTCAAAGCAGCCGACCTCCTTCGCTTCACCACCTATCGCCATCATCTCCAATCATCATCACCATCCTCTCACACCAACTCTGTTCCGGCCAAGTCCTCCCATCTTCTCCAATCTCAGGTTTCCATCAATTGTCCCTGGTTATGAATGGCGGGCAGTGATGGAGGGATTTCAACAGGCATGTTTCTCACTCAATCTCACTTCCATAAATGAAGCCGCTGTCCACCATATCCGACCTCGCTCCTGCTCCAGGTCGTTAATTTATGTCCCAAATTCGCAAAACCATGATTGTTAAATGTCATAGCCGATGCTCTTGTTTTCGAATCGGACCTCCTGTAATTTCGAGCTCCGTTTGCATTTGATTTTATCTGCTCTAGTGGGTTTAAAGGAAATTGGTCGGGCAATTTTGGTAGTCGTTACTGCTGATGATGAACAGGTGGCCATTGAAGAGATGCTAGGGTTTCCTTCACCATTTTTATCTCTCGATAACAATCAAAGTGTTCTGTTTCCTTTCGACTTATTGTTCTCGCAAACGAATAACCCTGGCGGAGGTCTCGCTGCCCGGTCAGCGAGTCTGGGTCCAGGGGCGAAGGGCCCTGGTTTAGGGGTTCAGGGCAACGCCCCCGAAACTTTAAGGTGTGATCTATTTCAATATTTAAAAATCAGTTGCAATAGTAGAATATGAAAAACAATAGTCTCCCGTTTTCAGTGCCAGAAATAGGAGTGCAATTGTAGTCTATCCCACAAGAACATTCGTGTAACCCAGGGCATTTGATAGGGTCGAATAATTCTTGCAGGAAAGTCCTCTGTGCACGATTCTACAATATAATCGTTGTGTAATACGTTTACTACTATTGAAACTCACAACGTTTTTCTAACTCAACTTTTATTTCACGATCCCTAACTCAACGTTTTATTAAAATCTATAATACAATACAACTCATAGTCGCACATGTGCAATTGACAAAAGCTATTTAGGGGCTGAGATTGATTCTTTTACTGATATCCTACGGTAATTATCACTCCCCGAGTTGACATGTGTGTACGGCGGTTGAGCAACTACCTCCTCTCTCTCTCTCCAACTCCCCCCACTATTCACGATTGGTGGCCGCTAATCCTTCCTCCACCAAATCCACGTCCCTTTTCTTTTTGATATTTTAATTAATTAATCAATTTTATGCAAAAATAATTCGTAAGTTTTGTAATTTGAAATATTTGTCTTTTTTCTTTTTAACTATTATCGTAATTAACTTAATCAATTTATTTTTTGAAACTGAATCCCAATTTAATTTATGTCTAAGTTTTGAATATTTCTATTTTAATTTTTTCTTTTTAATTGTTATCTTAATTAACTTAATCAATTTAATTTATTTCCGACCCGCAATTTCGTATACAAATAAATTTTTTACAAAATTGTAAGGGACGTTGTATAAACGTTGTATAAATTGTAAGGGAGTGCAATTTTTTATAAACGTTGTATAAAGTTTTATACAACATTTTTTTAGTAAACGTTGTAGAAGGTTTTTTACAACGTTTTATTATAAAACGTTGTAGAAAACATTCCACAACGTTTATGAACAAAATGTTGTAGAAAACTTTAGACAACGTTTGTTTATAAAGTTTATAAAACGTTGTATAAAACTTTATACAACGTTTTTTTAATAAACGTTGTAGTAAACCTTTGACAACGTTTTATTCTTAAACGTTGTGTTACATTATTAACAATGTTTTTAAAATGTTGTTTAATATCGTCCACAATGTTGTTGTGTAATGACATAAGACAACGTTTTTTAAAACGTTGTAAAAAAAAGACCTATTACAACGTTAGTTTCCACAACGTTTTTTAAAACGTTGTTAAAGACCTATTACAACGTTTTAAAATCGTTGTGAAAGACCATTTTTGTTGTAATGCTTTATTTATTTTCTAAATAAATATAATAATAAACATACTTTAGCCAAAAACTATTTTTGAGACCGAAAGGGCGAGTTGGGTGCCTAGCACCTTCCCAACTCGTAACTTAGCCTCCGAACCCGTTTTCTATCTCTGGTTTTCTTTTCTTTTTTCTGGCTTTTCTTTATTTTGAATTAAAATGAAGATGGTGACTCTAAAACTTTTTGGATCCAGTGGGGCCTCGCAACATTCCTTCTTTGCACTTTTCCGTTTTCCTCTAAAAAAGGGAGAATGAGAATGGAAGGGTGATGTATTCCTATATCTTGATTTCCTCTAAAAAAGGGATAACTTGATGCGGGAAACCCAAAGCTCCCATAGTGATCCGAAACGGGCCATAAGACTATTTTTAATAAAATCCATAGTGGGGGCGTCGCAACATCCTTTTTTTCACTTTTCCATTTTCCACTAAAAAGGGAAAATGGGAATGAAAGGGTGATGCATTCCCATATCCTGGTATCCCCTAAAAAAGGGATAAATTGATGCGGGAAACCCAAAGTTTCCATATTTGATCAAAAATCCACTAAAGGCAACCGAGGCGCATTCCAACGCGCTATCATATACAGCACTCTTCTCGCACTTTTTATTTCCTCTTCCCCTAAACAAGGTAGGGTGGAATGAGAGCAGTGGATGTTCCGCATCCGCACGTACGCGCACCCCTATCCAAGGGGACGCGGGGCGCGGGCGCAAACGTGCATGAATAACTTGATCTACCATTGAACCTAAAAACATGCATGAAGCTTTAAAAGATGAGTGTTGGATAAATGTCATGCAAGAATAACTTGATCAATTTGCCAAAAATGATGTTTGGTATCTTGTTCCTAGACCCACTTCTGTGAATGTTATTGGAAGAAAATGGATTTTCAAAAACAAATCAAATGAAGTGAGATAAATAATAAGAAACAAAGCAAGACTTGTGGCTCAAGGGTATGCACAGGTTGAGGGGGTGGATTTTGATGAAACCTTTGCTCCTGTTACCCGCATTGAGCCCATACGTCTGCTTCATGCCATTGCATGCTTTCTTGATATTACTCTTCAACAAATGGATGTTAAGAGTGCTTTTTTAAATGGTATTCTTGAAGAAGAAGTTTTTGTGGAACAACCAAAAGGATTTGAGGACCCCCATAAACTCAATCATGTTTTTAAGTTAAAAAAGGTCTTGTATGGTCTCAAACAAGCTCCTAGAGCTTGGTATGGGAGACTTACAGACCATCTTTTAAAAAGAGGGTTCAGAAGGGGAGAGGTGGACAAAACTATTTTTATTCAAAAACAAGATAAACACATTTTGATAGCACAAATTTATGTTGATGACATTGTGTTTGGGTCCACCTCCAAGTCCTTGGAGAAAGAGTTTGTAAATTGCATGACTTCCACTTTTGAGATGAGTATGGTAGGGGAATTGACTTTTTTCTTAGGGATTCAGATAAAATAATTGCATGAAGGGAAATTCAATCTTGAGAATGGAAAATAGAAGAAAACCCCTATGGGTGCATCCAATAAACTTAGCAAAGATGAAAAATCTGAAAGTGTTGACCATACATTGTATAGGAGTATGATAGGAAGTCTGTTGTATTTGACTGCCACCCGTCCAGACATCATGTATAGTGTGTTCTTGTGTGCTAGGTATCAAGCAAACCCTAAAGTCTCTCACTTGAAAGCTGTGAAAAGAATAATTAGGTATGTTGGTGAGACTTGTGCTATGGGTTTGTGGTACACAAAACACACTAACACTAATCTTGTTGGTTTTAGTGATGCTGATTGGGCTGGTAGTGTTGATGATATGAGAAGTACTTCAGGTAGATGTTTATATTTAGGAAACAAAACTTGATCTCTTGGTTTAGTAAAAAGCAAAATTGTTTTGCCCTCTCCACAGTTGTATCTGAATACATTGCTGCTAGTAGTGGGTGTACACAACTTTTATGGATGAACCAAATGATCAAGGATTATGGCTTACACAGCAATGTATTTACCATGTATTGTGACAACACCAGTGCCACAAGTATAGCAAAAAATCCTGTTCAACACTCTAGAACTAAGCACATTGATATAAAACACTATTTTATTAGAGACTTGGTTGAACAAGGTATTATTTGCATTGAACATGTGGGAACTGAAAATCAATTGGCTGATATATTCACTAAGAGTCTAGATTTTGAGAGATTTATAAATTTTAGAAAATCTCTCGGTATGTGTGCCATGTGACCGCTTACTTATGCATAAAAAA
Organism: Codonopsis lanceolata; assembly: GCA_013146195.2. NCBI lineage: Eukaryota > Viridiplantae > Streptophyta > Magnoliopsida > Asterales > Campanulaceae > Codonopsis > Codonopsis lanceolata. The sequence continues at coordinate 120,147,714 of CM028382.1, forward strand.
AATAAATTGTTAGGCATCTTGCATTGAGTTTTTAGGGGGGCACACTAGTTTTATCCTTTATGTCTTAGTACCTTTGTTTGCTGTCCTGGATTTTCATTCAACTTTTGTTGTGATTTCCTTGTTCTGATTCTTCTCACTCTCTCCCTAAAATATTATTGCAATTGAAAAATCTTAAGTCCTCAAAGGAAAGAGCTACCTTTTGAAATTTTTGGGATGCAGCAATTTATCTAGGTACTATGGAACTTAGCTTCTCATGGGTTGATCTTGAGAAAATTGACTCTCCTCAATAGAAAAAGTGTGAAAGCTACCTAACGGAAAAGAGCTACCTATGAACAAGGTTGTGGAACCTTTCTTTTGGGACTATGAATCCTCGGATTTCATGGGTTGATCAAAAAGTAAAGTGGCTACCCTTGGTAAATAGTGTGAAAGGTTCCTAGTGGCATGCTTTGAATATGCTTGAAATAAAGTAAAGCTATTCTCCTAGGGAAATAAAGTACCTATGGTTTTTGTGGGAGTTGAGTGCTGATTTGGTGAACAAAAGATGAGATATTGTACATAAAATCACAACTTTGGCGAATGTATCTTCCAATGCAGCTACATTGAGAACTACATTCAGATGATCTAGACATTTATCACATGTGTGTGACTGCATTGGTTTTATGATCTTGGCATTCGATAGGCATAATTTCTAGGTCATAATCAGTTGTTGATCATATCAGCCTATTGATTCTTTGTCCTATCTCTGATTAGTGCATTCTATATACCAATGTTCCCCTTATTGCAATTTATGTGGTTGTCTAATCTGTGTAATGTTCATGAGATTTTGACCCAGATTATGCTTACTGATTGTCAGTTTAATGGTGTGACAATTTTGGTTAGTTAAGTGTTGTGTCTTTTCAAAATCCTTGCTAATCTTAATATTCAAAGATTGAAAATTGAGATTAGTTGTTATTCCCTCACTCATATCTCTCCACCTATTTCTCATGACAAAATCATATTTTCTATCACTCCCTTAAATGTGATTTGATCAATATTTGATTTATCATCAAAATTCAAAATATGGTTAGTTGTATTATCTAGTCCCCTCCTATTCCCTTATCATTAGTGACTAACGACTAATTGCAATTAGTGGCAGCTATTAGTGTGGTTTTTCAGGTGGCTGAAACTTAACTCCTTTAGAAACTTCATATATTCTTCAATTCCATATAAGTGTGCAGCCGAAGATTGCCTTCTCCAAAATCCCTCTTCATTCTTTTCTCTCTGATTCTCTCATCGAAAATCCCATGGCTTCCTCATCCACATCTGCATCTAAGAGTACTGAGCAGAATCCCTCAGTTGATGTAGCTTCCGAAGCTACATCGACCCCAATCTCTTCTCCCGAAAATCCCGAATCTGCAATGGTTGTTGCTCAGCCTCTACCAGTACCCCTTACTGTTATTCTTCCAGGAGAGAAAGGGAATGCCATCGATGTTGATAATCCTTCTGTTGACTTATCCAGGTTGCCCCAAATTGGGAACCCTAGCACAAGGCGGTCAAAGCAGCTCAGAGGAATTCCAACTAATTACGAAAATCCAAGCAAGGAAGACATTGCAAGTGTAAAGAAACACAAGGTATCTCCAGGCATATTTGAAGAACCCTTGCCCGTTGATAGTGACTCGGACGACGAAGATTTTGAAGCTGAAACAGGGCCTATTCCAGCCGCTCAAGCTTCTGTTTCCAAACCTATCCCTTCATCCTTTGTTCCAGACGTAGAAGATGTGGCAGACGAAGATTACCCGATTCCTTCACCTCGGGTTGTTTTCCAAACTGATTCTTCAACACATGTCAAGGGATCCTCAGATGAAGATTCTGGTTCACCTTCGACTTCCAATGCCGATATTAGCTTTTCTGATGACCAATGCACTCTGGCCGATTTCCTGGTGCAAATGAAGTCTGCCTCTGCTCAAGGGTCTCCACAATCTTCACCACCTCCATCTCAAAATTTGGCTCAACCATCAAGCACTTTCGAGTTTGATGATAGTTCAGATCGGGACTTTGCTATTAAGGAAGCTACCCCAGCTGATAGTGATGAAAGCGAAGAGGCTCCTGTTCATTTTACTAGAAGTCGCGCATCAACTGCCAATGTAGCTACCAATGTAGCTACATCCAGAGTTACAAAGGTCTTTGCCTCTTTTTCTGCTACTGTTGGTAAACCCTTCTCTGCAAAATTCATTTCCAAAGCTGCTTCAATTAGGTATAATACATCTAGGAAAATACTTGATGAAAGAGTTATTCCTTCTGATGAACTAACTGAACAGAATTTGACTCAATTCTTCATAGATAGAGGTCTCTTAGGCACTCTCTCTTCTGCCACACCATACTTTAGAGAACTAATCTATGAGTTTTATGCGAATCTTGAGAAGAGAATTTCTTTTGTGTTTGACCCCAAGTTTGAGAAAGTCTTTGTTCGTGGCAAATGGTACATGTTTTCCTCTTCCCACATCAATCAATTGTTCAAAACTCCTTAAATTGGTCCTTTTTCCATGACATCTGATCTGAATATGTGTGCTCTTGAACTCACTGGGGTATTTTGCATAAATGGCCTGGGAAGGGATCTAACATTAGAACATCTCAACTGTCCTCTCTGTATGCCCTTATGCACAAAATCTGTTATGCAAATTGGGCCCCCACAACAAACACCAACATATTGACAGAAGAACATGCAAAAGTGTTGTATCAAATAGGAACCAGCAAACCCTTTGATTTTGGGGATTTTGCCTTCAGGAAAATCACTTCTCTTGCTGAATCTGAAGGTGATAAAAGGTCCCTTATCTTTCCCTCTTTGATCTACAAAGTCCTGGTATCTCAGGGATATACTCCAGCTGCTGGAACAAGGCTTACTCCTGTCCTTGAGCCTCTTCATATTTATGCTAAACTCCTGAAAGGAGACAGGGTTGTTAATCTGCCCTTATTCTATCCATATGCCCCTGTCACTGCAGATCCCTCTTCTTGTGTTCCTGGTCCATCACAATCTCAACCCTCTGTCCAACCTATTCCAAATGTTACTAGCTATGCAGCTACATCAATTGTTTCATCACTGCCTATCTCAGCTGAACCTTCTGCTCCTATATCTATTGCATTCATAACTGCACAGTTGAATATGGTCAATTCACAATTGGCCATCCTGTCCTCTCAAACCTCTCTCCTCCAGTCCTTGGCAGCTCAGTATTCCTCTTGGCTAGCTCTACATTCTAGCCAAATAGGGGGTGATGATGCTCCAAGTGTTCCTGTTTCAAGTGGTCCTGCTGCTACTGGTTCCCGAGGTTCTTTGCTTATCTTTGTTTCGAACTGAACTTGTTGTTCTTTGTGGAAACAATTGTTGAAGAAGATTGAAGTTGTCTATCTGGTGGTTGTTGTAATCAAAACAATATTTTATGTTGGTCTGTAATAAGTCTCTTAAACTGCTTTCTGCTTGGTTGGTTATGAAGCTCTCTTAACTGCTTGATGGAATTCTTAGCTGTTTATGAGTGTCCAAAATTGCATAACAGTTTTTGATTGTCCAAATTATTTCTGTATGGTACATATGTTCAGGGGGTGCTCTTGGATATTTCTCTCTAACAAATGTACGTTGAAGTATGTGTTGATAACGGCAACACTTCTCATTGTATTTGACCAGAAATGCTCAACAAAGGGGGTGATTGTAAAGGTAAAATGTCATGTCTATTTTAGTTCTTGTTTCCCCTTTCATGGTAAAATTCATATTTGACAATTTTTGGTAATTTTGGAATATACATCTTTAATTAGATTTTGTTAGCATTATATTTGGAAACAAAATATTATTATGAATCTTTTTCAACCGGGTATCTAGTCTCCTTTGTTATATGGTAATAAAATCTATGGATATGGTAAGAAGATTTTATTTCCTTTCTCTAATCCTTGTCCTTGTAGAAGCCGGATTGTTTCTTGTGTGTAGGAGATCTTAACATTATATAAAGAGGACCTTGGACACGGCTGTGGATGGCAAAAATTAAGAGAGAAAACCTAAGGCAAAAGCTGTGTGCAGAAACTTTGAAGATTTAGAAGTCATCCTTCTGTCCAGACGTGCAGCAATTTGATTGTAGCTTCTGATGTTATAACGTTGGAAGCTACATTGAGTTCTGGATTGATGTTTATCTTCCTGTTAAGTTTTAGGAAGTTGTTTTGTTTCTTCCCACGTTTAGTATACTTGTTTTCTGTGGGGTTTTGTTCTCTCCAAGACGTGTTGTCGTGTGAGAGTCTTTTGTTTGGTGATTTCACAATATTTTTGTAAACCGATTAATTCTTTTAGTGAAATCTTTGTGGCCTTGAGGTTAGGTCTACAAGCATAGTCTTGTAGATCGTTTTTAGTAAACTTGTGTGTTCTGATTATTGTCTATTTATTCGTCTTCCGCTGTTTTGATTATTTTGACCATTGTGACTTCCATTGTAGCGACATTAGAAGCTACATTGGAAACAACATTGGTTTCTCTTGAGAATCCTAGCTATTGTGTTCTTTCAAAAACAAGGCGTAATTAACTAACACCAATGCAGGTTTTGGAGGAACGACGCCTAATTAAGTATTGGAAGATATGTTGCCTAAAAAACAAAGAACGACGTAAAATAAATATAAACCAATGATACAGGATTTGAGGATATGATGTCTGATTAAAAATCAACGATGCACAATGTTTAAATAAAGAGAAGGGGCTATTTTTTCAAAATCAATTACGATGCATAATAAAAATCAATGAAGTAGCATAGGATGATGCAATGTGTGATTAAAAAACATCGACGACCCATATACAAATTTCTCATCCGAATGAATTAAATGAATTTTGGCACCAAATAAAAAAAGGTATACATATTTATTGTCAAATACTAGGTGAATTGCAAACCAATACAGAGAATAAGTTACCAAAAACAGCAAGTGTCTGTTTAAATCCTATACACTGAGGCATGATTTGAAAGATAGATGTCTAATTAAGTAACACCGAGGTAGGATTGGAAGAAACGATGGCTAATTAAATAACACTGGCATGATTGGAAGAAACGATGCCTAATTAAGTAACAGCGAGACATGATTGGAAGAAACGACGCCTAATTAAGTAACACCAAGACATGATTGGAAGAAACGAAACCTAATAAAGTAAAAGCGAGGAAGGATTGGAAGAAACGACGCTTAATTAAGTAGCACCGAAGCATGATTGAAAGAAACGATGCCTAATTAAGTAACACCGATGCATGATTGGAGGAAACGATGTCTTATTAAGTAACACCGAGGTAGGATTTGAAAAAAAAAAAAGACTAATTATTTATATACCACGATGCAAAAAATAAATTGAAGTCTGCCACCATATTGAAGAAATGACACATAATTAATTACCACCGAGGCAGGATTGGAAATTGAAGTCTGTCATCATATTAAACAAACGATGTCTAGTTAAATAACATCAAATCATGATTGGAAGAAACGATACCTAATTAAGTAACACATATGTAAAATTGGATGAAAGAATGACTACTTAAAACACTGAGGCAGAATTGGAAGAAACGATGACTTTTGGTTATATAATGCGAGGGAAATGAGAAGTTGAATGACTTTTTGTTTTGAGTGGGAAGTTGAACAATGATGCACTGGAATCAAAAGGGCAAAAGCAAATTAATGAAGACACTAGAATCAAAGGGGAAAAAGATAACTTCATACTTTCATTGGAAATGGGTCTAGGTGAGGGAGAGAGATAGTGTGTGAGAGAGAGAGAGAGTTTGTGTGTGAGAGAGAGAGAGAGAGGAAAGTTAGAGAAAAGTGGTGTTTTAATGGTATTTTCGTTCGGGCATGTGAGAAAGAAAGTGATGAGGCTCGGTCGAATGTGAAGAAGACGGGCAATATTGGAAAAAATATATATAAGTGGATTTAAGCGGTTTTAAAAAAGAGGGTAGTGGAGCGGTTACAATTTCAAGAAAGTGTATCAGCCCGCAACTAATCCAAAGATCTTTAAAATCCGAAAATCTCTCAAAATCAAATCCTTAAAACGTATTCTATTTGATAATATTCATCTTGTAACTTATGGAATATAACAACAGCTAATGTACACACACACACACACAAAATGTCCCCCAAATTGCATACATTATAATTTCTTGGAACTTATTAATTACTCCCTCCATTCTACCCTAAATGTGACGACCCCGATCCCGAGTCCAAACGAGACCCAGTCCGTCAGGTGTTCCAATAATTCAATCCAAAAACAACTCAAATTAAAAACATGTAACTCGCTGTGTAAAAAGAAATAGATACTATTTCTTCAAAGTAAAGAATTTTATACAACCGTATTTTTATTAAAATGTTTAAAATATCCAAAAATTAATATATTAATATTTTATATAAAAACTGAGCACTCCAATAAAAACTCCGAGCACACAGATGCTACCCCAATCTCGGTTAAGTGTCAACTACAAAACTTGAAACTATAGGGGGTGAGCTTGTGGCTCAATAAAAAAGGGGATACATAACACCACAGAATAGAACAAGACATATGATTCAAATACCAAGTCCATGAAGATCAAAATATGGACAACAAATAATTACCCCAAAAATGATACAAAGTGTTATTCAAATAAAAACTGATCACAAGTTATAATTTAGTGTACGAATCAATTTATGACCAGGGTGAAATGTGGTAACTGGCATAACTCACACAGGCACTCAATACCCTGAGTCCCAATAACAATTCCAGATTGTTCCGATCGTTCTACCAATGAGTTTCACTAAATCATTCCGAATAATAATTACCCGTCCAAATGGTTAAAAACAAAAATTTCATGAAATTAATAACATGGATTTATTTCAAAGTCAAATAAATATCAAATGTTTACCAATAACAATAGACATGTTTCAATAATAAAGAGTACGAGTCGAACATAAATATTTAAAAGACAATCACATTATTAAATTGACACATAATCGGTACTGCATATAGTCTCCCTTACCTCAAAATAAGACAATATCCACCTATAAAAACATGCTAAATACCTTCCATAACAATTCTCCAAACAAACCTGAAGCTTCTACGACGTTAAGTTAATTATTCTCGATTGAAAATCTTGAAACCCAAACACACGTACAAAGCCCTGCGGTTTCTCTCATGTTTTCCCGAATATGAAGGTAAGGAAACGGAGTATAGGAACATGTAGAGTGTTCAAACTCTTTGAAGTGACCATAGGGGTACGGAATAGTATTCAATAACTAGAGGGATTCTCATTTCATGTTTAGAAGCTTAAGGGTAAGTTAGAAGGCTTAAAAAGATGTTCAACAACTTTCAGGGATCAAAATGATAATTCTTGAAGTTCAAGGATTAAAGAGTAACTTCTACTAACTTAGCAGAAATCTACCGCAAACAAATTACAGTAACTTACGAGAATAGACATGCAAACGTTCGGAAAGTCAGTGTGCACGTGTCCGATTTGGAGGAATTATGCCGTGTTTTTATTAATTTGATTTTTAGGGTTTTATTGTTTAGGTAACTTTTATTAGTTAGGGTTTTTGTTTCCTTATTTAATTAGGGTTTCTTAAATTTCTTTTCCTATAAGTTTTAGGGTTTTGTATGCCTATTTAAAGGTATCTCAAACATTGTTTTATGGGGACGATATATCGATATTGATTGAATTTTTCTTCATATAATTGTGAGTTCTTGAGAGAATTTCTTGTTTGAAATTTTCTTGTCCTTCGAACTTACCAACTTGTTGAGCTGCAAGTTTGTGGCGTTCCGTAGCGTTGGTTCCTAGTTAATTGCAACTAGTGGGTCAAGGTTGCACCCCAAGATTCTAGGGATCGATTTATCGCCCTATGGTTGAGGGAAGCTCGCTACACCATTTCCGTATTCAAAGGTTGATTAATTCATTGTAACTGTTCTTGGGTTATGAAGACCCATAAACTGTATTAATTTAGGCTGAATAAAATATGGATATGCCCTGTATCTCCTTTTTGATGTTCTTTTTTCCCTTGTGTGTAAGCTTCCTCATTAGCTTCTCATTTATGAAGACCCCATAAATGCAAACCAGAAATGGCCCAACTGCGGCATGTTCATAGTGGTTTATTGAGGTGTAAAAATAATCATCATAATTAATAAAAGTAGACTTTGGCCGTTAAATAAGATTAACGTATTCAAAATTGTATAAGATCCAATTCAGTTATCTTTCTAGATTGGTAGTCTTTAAACTCACTAGTCTTTTGCCAAATCACTTTATCCTTGGTATTAATATTGTTTTGACTGATACCAAGTAATAGTCAGCAGCAATTAGCAATTAGGACATATTATCATATTATTGTATTAGGACATATTGTTATATTACGGCATTGCTTGTTTGGATTGCCTAGGAGACATATATCAAACAAATGTTCCAGCCGTGCTCCTGTCAAGAGAGGTTTTACAGCTGTATTCTTTCTCTTTCATTTTTCTGTCTTTCTTCTTGCTCGTCTGATTCTGTTTTTCATCTTTTTGTTGCTCAGTTCGTTCATTGACAAGTCTTGACTCACACAGGGACTGTTGTAGTGGAATGGAGGAACCCATTACATACCCATATCAAGCTTCTAGATATGTCAGTTAACTACTTCGTGATCACTGTTGTATGTTTTAGCGATGATCACTAATCAATGTTGACATTGATGAGTTTTAAATTTCTATGGTTCCGTCTGTTTATGGAAAATATTTTTTTTCAAAAATGATTTAATGCAAAACTGTTTCTGAAAAATGAAATCTTTTACTTTCAAGTGTTTTGTTAAAAAAAATCAAAATGATTCGGAAAATATTTTCAGTAAACACATTGAAAGTGTGATGGAAAATAATCACAAATTTGTAGGAAAAATTATCTTTTTGACCATCGTACTATTCGCAGGTAACCGATTTGACGAACCACATTATAATATCCCGAAATAAACCGATGGACTCAATAATTAGGTGCGATGTGGTCCTTGTCATTAATGTTTCATCTATTTTGTTAACGGAACTGGTTTTGTTTTTTTTTTTATATAGGGAAACAGAGTCAACACCCTGTTAGATTTTATTAATAAAGAAAAACAATATAAATTTTAGAGGGACAATCAGCCTTACCCTTTTAAGAGAAAGGACGGAAGAACTTGACCTAGAAAAAGAAAAACACAATAAGCAAACATAGAACTAAGGAACACAACAAACGGAAAGATTAAGTAATACGAATGTAAGGAGTATCTATCTTATAAAGAAAAATAAGACCACGAATGCGTCTGAGCAGAACGGTTAAGGAAGTGAAAGAGCAGTCATAATGTACGAGTTACCGCTTATATCACGCAATTAATAAAATTAAACTCACAAATTTAGACGGAGTGACAAACCTAGATATCAATATTTGTACTTTATAAAGCGAAATATTAGACTTTAAACATAAGCCTCATTCTTGCCCCATTTTTATACTCCCTCCATTTTCAACTAAAGGTAATCTCTTGTAAGACGTTTTTACGGATCTTTATCCGTAAAACGGATCTATCTAGGTTAAATGAGGTAAAATTTAGAAATCTTAATACAACCCCTTAGTTTTTGAAAATTACAGCACCACCCCTCATATTTATATATACAGAGTGTCACTTTTTTATTATTAACAGTGTTATTTTATAGTATAAAATGTGTCACTTTTGGCCTTAGAAGTGTCACTTTACATTTTTAATGAAAATTATAATTTTTTCCTTAAAAAGTGTTACTTTTTGGGCTTAAATGTGTCACTTTTAGTCTTAAATGTGTTACTTTCACTTTGAAAAGTGTCTCATTTTTTTATAAATAAAAATCATTACGTTTGACATTAAAGTGTTACTTATAACATTAAAAGTGTCATTTTTTAGAATTAAAAGTATCATTTTTAGTATTAAATGTGTCACCTTTTAGTATTAAATGTATCATTTTTTAGTATTAAGAGTGTCACGTTTTAGTATTAAATGTGTCACTTTTTAGTATCAAGAGTGTCACATTTTAGCATTAAAATTGTTACTTTGTATTTTAATAAAAATTATAATAAATTTTCATTTATAGTCACTTTTAACATTAAAATGTGTCACTTTTGTGTTTTTATGTGTCACGTTTGGTTTTAAATGTGTCATTTAGCATTTCGTCAAAGTCTGTTAGGATCTGTCAAGTATCCAAGGTAATTGATCCTAACAGATGGCTAACGGAGCTGAAAAAGGATTAAACTGCAAGACGTGGGAATTCGGCAGCAAACATTGAAAGTGGAGGGGCACCGGAGCGAATAGAGGAAATGAGCATTAAAACTTAATTTTATAGGTGGAGTATGTCGAACCATTAACCTCCTTGGGCTAAACTTTGACGACCCGACCCGGATCCCAATACGAGATCCCAAGCCGGACCGTCCAAATAGACTCAAATACAAGCATGCACAAGTAGGAATATAAAATTTCACGCGGCGCAACATCGCATACAAATAACAGCTCGGCTACACTTGGCCGGAAAATAACTGAAAATAAACAAGTCTTCGGCGACGTTATAGCCGGAACCCAACAACTACTCCTACATTAACACGTGCATATAATAACCTCAACGGCCACAACATGCCGGAGACAATAACCACAATAATACTTAAAAAAGAGGAATAAGCGGAAGAAGTTGTGATGAACCATAACATATAAACAAGCTCGACGTAGAAGTCGGCGTACAAAAGATTAGAAGTCTAGCATAATCCAGTTATACAACAACAAAAAACCCAAGTCAAGTCTAACTTACTTACTTCCCATCGTCTTTGCCAAAATAAAAGACTTGCTATACAAGTCTCAAAAGAACAACCTCCAAGCACACGGCTACCTAGCTCGGACACGGCGAATCTAACGAGGACCTCCTCTTCGTCTTGGATCTAAGGAAAACAAAACAAATAAATATGGTAAGTCATAAAGGCTTAGTAAATTACTAAAAATGTATGTTTATGTCATTGCATAACATTTATCACAATTATAGTATATGCTCATCATGTAGCACTTAGCACATTATTCACATAAGTGCGAAAAATAAATCATACAAGTAGGATATGATATAGGCCCGACCGCTACGTAGCTCCTGCAACAAAGTTTGTTAACCCAATATCATGACTACGATGCTCGTAACTTCGCATCGATATACCGAACTAGGGATGTAAGTGGTTCGGTTTGGTTTGGTTTATGCTAAAACCACAAACCGAACCGCCTACTAGTGGTTCCAAAAATCTCAAACCGAACCGAGCAAGACTTGAAACCGAACCGAACCAAACCACTCGGTTTGGTTTGGTTTGGTTCGGTTTTGTGGTTTATATAAATTAGTTTTAATGAAATTAACCAACATTAAAAATAACAATGAAAATAAGATTTTAATTTGGAATTAACATCAAAATTAGGAAATAACCTACTAACAACAAATTATCATAACAAATTCTAAAATAAACACAAACAATGGAAGAAATAATAGTTATCCAACAATCAAGATTTTGTTTGGTTTAGTATCCGTATATATATATATATATATATATATATATATATATATATATATATATATATATATATAATGAATAAATCAAAGGTTCAAAATAGTTAATAAATGTTATATAATATATATTATATAATAAATAAATAAATATATATAGGGTGGTTTGGTTCGGTTCGGTTTGGTTTGGTTCGATACCAAAACCATGAACCGAACCGAACCGCGTGGTTTCTCAATTTTTGAAATCGAAACCGAACCATCTTCGACCAAAACCGAACCAAACCGACTTGTTTGGTTCGGTTTGGTTCAGTTCCGTGGTTCGGTGGTTCCGATTTACACCCCTATATTGAACTACGCCGACTAATAGCAGTCTGTGACGCACGTATTGATACGACAAAGGGGCTACTTCCCTACTGCGGCCTACAGTGGAGGTGTGTGTGAGGTCCCACCACTAGAAACTGGGTAAACAGCGACGGAGATAACAGCGACGAAATTTCCGTCACTGTTTCAGAATTAGCGACGGAATTATTTTCGTCGCTAAATTTCGTCGCTAAAAAGCATCTTTTCAGAATATCCCTTATCTTCCGTCGCTACATCCAGGATTCCGTCGCTGATCAGCGACGAAAATTTCTGTCGCTATACAAAATTTTCGTCGCTATACACTCACAGAAATTTCCGTCACTAAAAAGCATATTTTCATAATATTGTATTTTCCGTTGCTAGATATGAGAATTCCGTCGCTGATCAGTGACGGAAATTTCCGTCGCTATACACCCACGGAAATTCCGTAGCAAATTAGTGACAGAAATATCTGTAGCTAATCAGTGACAGAATTTTCGTCGCTGATCAGCGACGGAAATTTCCATCGCTATACACTCACGAAAATTCCGTAGCAAATCAGTGACGGAAATATCCGTAGCTAATCAGTGACGGAATTTCCGTCGCTGTTTAGCCACGGGAATTCTGACGCTAATTAGCGACGGAATACTCCGTCGCTAGATGATAAATTCCATCGCTGAAAAAGATTTTGAAACCAAGTGAGCTTAGTATTCAAAAAATATTGTAAATAATAATAACCCTAAAAATACTCCATATTATCTGAAAATGTAGGAGTAATTTTTTTAAAACATCATAAAAATCAACTTTTTAGAAGAATACTAACTAAATTAAAAGGGAAATATTTTTAAATACAATTTACATCAAACACAAAAAAAATTACATCTTGAAATATTTTAAAGATAAGACCAAACATATTATTTTATTAAACTTTTAAAATATTTTAGGCAAAACGCATCTTTGAGTCATTGTCCTTTTCCAAAAATTGCAATTAGGCCACTAAGACGTCAAAATTTTCGGGATGACCAATGTACCAGACTTATCCTGCCTTTTTAACCCATTTTTTGGATGGACATTAATTTTAACTATTAAATTATAGTAAATACCTATTTTGCCCCTATGTTCATTTATCTTCATCTTCATCCCTCTCTGCCATAGCAGCATGCTAGCACCAACGTGTTCTTCAAATTCCTTCTCAAAAGCCGTAGGGTATCGATTCTCAGGTGCAAGCCTATACCCAATTTCCAAGACAATAATAACATCACACAATTTGGCTACACCGTAGTGAAAGAGGGATTAGCAGCGGCGATGGATTCTTCGGGATGGGAAATAACGCCAAATGATATTGTTTTCATCGAGAGGGTTCTGGATTCGGTTCTGTAACCGGTGCTTGAGAAGGAATTTGAAGAACACGTTGTACAAGATTTCTTTCTTTAATGGAGATAGTCTTATCCTAGACTACTTCAACTCTTTTGACTTTGATTCCCAAGATTTCTTCATCTTCTTCTTTCAATGATATGAGACCAATCCGTCTTACCTTAACTTAACTTTTTTTTTCCTCCTAAGGGGGGCATGGGAAGGGATCGAACCTGAGACCTCACACTTTGTGAAGCTCCATGTCTACCACTGGGCCACCCCCTTAGGGGCTAACTTAACTTAACTTAACTTAACTTAACTTAACTTAATTTAACTTAACTTAACTTAACGTAAGGTAACTTAACTTAACATGCTACGCCTATTGACGAAATAGTATAATGGAGTACGATGAACCATTATAACATGAAAACACATTAAGCCTATTGGCGAAATGGTATGATGGACTACGATGGACCATTATAACATGAAAACACGCTACGCCTATTGGCAAAATGATATAATGGAGTACGATGAACCATTATAACATGAAAACACGCTACGTCTATTGGCGAAATGGTATAATGGAGTACGATGGACCATTAAACATGAAAACACACTACACCTATTGGCAAAATGGTATAATGGAGTACGATGAACAATTATAACATGAAAACACGCTACGCCTATTGAAAAAATGGTATAATGAAGTACGATGGACCATTATAACATGAAAACACGATACGCCTATTGGCAAAATGTTATAACTTAACGTAACGTAAGTTAACTTAACTTAACGTAACTTAACTTAACTTAACACGCTACGCCTATTGACGAAATGGTATAATGGAGTACGATGAACCATTATAACATGAAAACACGTTACGCCTATTGGTGAAATGGTATAATGGAGTGCGATGGACCATTATAACTTAACGTAACTTAACTTAACTTAACTTAACATAACTTAACTTAACGTAGCGTAACGTAACTTAACTTAACGTAACGTAACGTAACGTAACGTAACTTAACTTAACTTAACTTAGCTTATCTTAGCTTAACGTAACGTAACTTAACTTAACTTAAACGTAACTTAACTTAACTTAACTTAACTTAACATAACATAACTTAACTTAGCTTAACGTAACGTAACTTAACTTAGCTTAACGTAACGTAACTTAACTTAGCTTAAACGTAACTTAACGTAACTTAACTTAACTTAAATTAACTTGACTTAACTTAACTTAACTTAACCTAACCTAACGTAACTTAACTTAACGTAACTTAACTTAACTTAACGTAACGCAACTTAACTTAACTTAACTTAACGTAACGTAACTTAACTTAACTTAACGTAACGTAACTTAACGTAACGTAACGTAACGTAACTTAACTTAACTTAACGTAACTTAACGTAACTTAACTTAACTTAACTTAACGTAACGTAACTTAACTTAACTTAACTTAACGTAACTTAACTTAACTTAACTTAACGTAATGTAACTTAACTTAACTTAACATAACGTAACTTAACTTAACTTAACTTAACTTAACTTAACATAACATAACTTAGCTTAAGGTAACGTAACTTACCTTAGCTTAACGTAACGTAACGTAACTTAACTTAACTTAAATGTAACGTAACTTAACTTAACTTAACTTAACTTAGCTTAACTTAACTTAACTTAACGTAACTTAACTTAACTTAGCTTAACGTAACGTAACTTAACTTAGCTTAAACGTAACTTAACGTAACTGAACTTAACTTAAATTAACTTAACATAACTTAACTTAACGTAGCGTAACTTAACTTAATGTAACGTAACTTAACTTAACTTAACTTAACGTAATGTAACGTAACTTAACTTAACTTAACTTAACTTAATTTAACTTAACATAACTTAACTTAACTTAGCTAAAAGTAACGTAACTTAACTTAAACGTAATGTAACTTAACTTAACTTAACTTAACTAAACTTAACTTAGCTTAACTTAACTTAACTTAACGTAACATAACTTAACTTAGCTTAACGTAACGTAAGTTAGGTTTATTATTATTTGCAATATTTTTTAAATTATGGGCTGTCCCGGTCCGTTGCCGTGCCAAAATAAAATGTGGGGCTACCTTCTTGAACCCCAATTTCTATATCAAGGTGATCTGACATTGTTTTGTTATAGCATTTGGCAAGCTCTTAATATGATGGTGGGCGTAATTATGATAGCATTTGACTAGGATTGGGCGTAATTATGATGGTGGGTGGCCCGACTCTAATGGAAACATCTCAGTATTTTCATCCCCCGGTCGATTCCTCGGTAAACGGTTGGGTACGCGTATGCTATCTGCCAAGGAGTATGACGTTGCAAAACTGTATGTTCTTCTTAACTGTGCCGAGGTTGAGGACAACGTAAAGTAAGTTATAAATATGTTTACGTTTCGTTGATTAAATAATGTGCGTTGACTTGTATATTGAATCCTTGTTCACTCCTATTGCAGTATGTTTGAAGAATTAGCTAGAGATTTATCTCCAGACCTCATCTCGATTAGGACTGACAAAGAATTTCCTTCATGGCTGAGAAAATAAGTAAATATTGTTTCATTTAACTTTTCATACACTTTTTTAAAAGTTCAGTCTTAAAATTGCATTAAATTGGTTCAATATTGTTTTATAGATAGCTGAACATCCGGGTGATGCCAAAGCTGCGAGGCTAAAAGATTTAGCTGATTATCCGTTTTTGAAAGTTAATTTATATAATGGGTATTTCGTGAATGGGTACGTTTTCCATACCAAATCTTATGGGGAGACAAAATTAACGTGGAATAGCGGTGTAAATCTTAAAGGAAACCTTGAGTTTTATGGTGTCTTGAAAGAAGTAATTGAGTTGGAGTATCTTGGGAGAAACAAAGTTGTCCTGTTTAATTGTGAGTTGCGAGATGCTATACGAGGTATTAAGAAGCATGACATATTTGACCTCGTCGATGTAAAGGACTCGTCTAGACATGTCGGCGACGACATGTTCATCTTAGCATCTCAAGCACAACAGGTATACATGACACCCTACCCTCGTCGGCGATCTGAGTTTAACGGATGGTGGGCTGTCTGGAAGACTAAGGCAAGAAGCATGATTGACGAACATACAACTATAGAGTCAGCATCGTCATTAGATGGATGCTATCAAGAGGATGAAATGCCAGTGCCACCTAACGTTTCATCAGCTAATCATCCCTTGGATGATGCCACTCATATTCCTCAAAATGTAGATGAAGTCGAGGAGGATTTCTTACAGGAGATCGCCACCTCCTCCCTCGCCAGTCATCTCACGATGAAGGAAACTGATGAATCAGAGGAAGAAGAAGTCGAACTTGAGTTTGATTCATCCGAGTCCGAAGACGATGATGAAAACGAACTTGAGTTTTGTAGTGGTAACTCAGAGTCTGAGGATGATGTAGAAAGTGATGATGAGGAAGAAGATTCAGAGTAATTTAACAATATTTCAAAATTTGTAACAAGATCGTACTCTTTTAATCTATGTATTCGTTATTCGACATGACAATATGTTTGTATTTTCTTTTGTCAATGTATTGCTATCTATTTATTAAGTTTTATATTTTATGTTTTATATTTTTATTGTATTTAAACATCGCTTCTCAAGGAGCTATGGCTCCTAAATCGGGTAAGAAGACCGCCCTCTTGCTAGGGACCAATCGGCCCCTTCTATAGCTATGTCCGATATCGGTTCAGAGATTGATGGTTCTGGCACCTCTATTCCACCTACTGATCCCACCATGATTCGTGGTTCTACTGATGACTCCGGTCACAAGTATTTGTTCATATGCGAAACATTCAATCAGTAAGTAACTATACATTTTAAATATTTTTCGGTTGCTTTTGTTTTATATACAATTCATTATTTAAGTATCTTAAATTCCTATTTGTATAAATATTTCTTGCAGGTTTGTAGATACTGATCCTTCTCCGAGTAATTGGTTTGGGGAATATCTTCGCAAGCGAAGACAACATTCCTTTTGGCCCACTTATCGACTGTTGGCGCGCAGATGATGAAAAGGCAGCCTATTGGAAGGCCTTTACAGTATAATGTTAATATATTTTTTTGTCGTTGGATTAATGTTAAAATGTTATCATTATATTGAAATTGTTTTGGTTAATATTATATTGTAGGAGGCATATACTTGAACTTATGAAGACAAGGTGGTGAAAGTTCTTTTCGAAAGTATCTGCAAGAATCTCTACAAGGACTTCATCTGCAACACAAAAAAAAATTATTGGGATAAGGGTAGAAACCCCAAGTGCCCACTCTATATGACTGATGAGGTGTGGGCACAATTTTGTGCTCATTGGGGGTCAGACAAGGCAATTGAAGCATCTGAACGGGCAAAGCGAAATAGGGCCAGCTCAACAGGGACATGTACCAAACACACGTCGGGGACAATTAACTTCACTGAGCATTACTCGCGTATGGTAAGAATGTTTAATGTCTATTAATGTTTAAACCTTTATAAATGTTGTATGTATAGTAGTTGGGTAGCCATGTTGATGCTATGAAATCCATGGTTTTAATTTAATGAAAGTTTTTTTTGGAACAAACTAAAAAGCTACAATTATTTAAGAACGGAGGGATCATCTATTTTTTGGTTTCATATCTTTGTAAGAAAAAATAGAATGATATAAGTAAATCTATTACAACACGGAAGGAAATAGAAATGAGGAATCGATGAGTGTGAACACCTCAATTTTTTCAAAGTGCAAAATGAATGTAAGTCTTGAGTTTAAAATAGAGAGAATATTACTTATTATAAAGCTGACCATTTCAAGATATTCAAGCAATAGGTATATTGTTGTTATCCTTGGATTTCTTGATAATTTTGGCATTGTGGGTTGTTTGAATTATTACCCAGGTAGTTTTTTTTTCCTTTCTGTTAAATCATGTTTTAATCATGTTAGATTGTTTGCTGATAGTTTTGCAATGTGGGTTCCTTAAATTTCACCCAGTTGGCTTAATCTTTTTTGTTAAATCATGTTTTTATTTTGATAAATTGCTTGCTGATAGATCTGTCATTATTATTATAAATTTAGGGAATGTGGGTATTTAATGATGTTTGTTGTGGGGGGTTGAGTTGTGTATGGGGATTTGTTGAATACTGGGAATGGTACTAAAAGCTAGTTCGGAATTGTGTGATTTTTAGGTTATTAATGTTTATATATATATATATATATATATATATATATATATATATATATATATATAAGTGCTATTATTTAGTTTAACTTATAGTAACTATAATGATTGTAGACTACGCAATTTGGCCCACACGTCTCCATTCCTGATGTGTTTGTCAGCACCCACACTACCCCCAGTGCCTCCGCCGATCAACCTCCTCAGTGGGTTGATCAAGTTGCAGAATCTACATATGTAAGTAATAATTCATTGAAGGAGTTGCTATTGAATATGAAAATTTGTATATATTGTGTATGTGATAATATTTGTTTGTTTTATTATGACAGTCTGCATTTAATGCTAAAATAGCATTAGAGATTGCTGATGGTCGTGTGGAGCAGCCTAGTTCTGGTACCCCTGCATGGAGCCAAGCTGTTTGGAATGACGTCACTTCCGATGGAAGAAAGAAGAGAGGATCAAGGGTTTATGGGATGGGCGAGTATGCTGGGCAGTCTTCACGGTCGACAGCTCAATCACATGTTGTTTCCAACCGTGACCAAAGTTCGAGAATTCAAACTCTAGAAGCTGAGCTCGCACAACATCAATCTGAAACACAACAGCTAGTTGCGCAACATCGAGAAGAAACGCAACGGCTAATGGAACAGATGTTTGCACAGATGCAGCAGTGTCCTCAACAAGCTATAGTTGGTAGTACAGCGTCCCCTTCATCCGCCAGCCCTAGTTCTGTTAGAAATATTTTAACAAAATTCCCACCTCCGAATTTAGGAGACAATTAGTGATTTGACTATTAAAACTATGTGTAATATAACATTTACTATTTAACTTAGTGTTTTAAATTGTTATTTGAATTTGAAACTTTATGTAATAGCATAACATATTTATTGTTTAACTTTGTGTTTTAGTTTCGTAGTTTTTTTGCATTGCAATTTAGTTTTAATTTGTTCATAAAATTTGTTATATCACAGTTTTATGAAAAACAAGTGCAAGAAAAAAATATTAAATAAAATTATTTTAAATTATTTTTTTGATATCAGCGACGGAATTTCCGTCGCTAACTATCGATGGAAAGTTCGTCGGTAATCCACCGTCGGTATATAGCGACGGAATGTTTGTCGTTAAAGATAAATAATAAATATTATTTCAATTCAAATCAGCGACGGAATGTCCGTTACTAAACAGCGACATATTTTTCAGCAACGGACTGTCCGTTACTAAACAGCGACGGAAGTTGTAAGTGACGGAAATTAGCGACGGAAAATTCTGTCGCTGAACAACGACGGAAATTTTTGTTCCGTCGGTGAACAGTGACGGAAAATGTTCCGTCGCTGATTAGCGACAAACTTTTAGTGACGGTCAAGCGACGAAAATATTCCATCGCTAGAGTGTAATCAGCGACGGAAATCGTATTTTAGCGACGGAAATTTCCGTCGCTAATGACCAGTTTTCTAGTAGTGTCCCAGGTACGACGATCCATAGCGAGCACGAATCTCACAATTCGTGAAGGCGATGCATTGTCCTACCCTGACATAAAAATCAAACCAAATAGTGCTAGCTGAACTTAATGCAATGCACAAGTAGATATTTACTCGTCAAGACCAAATAAGGATCGAATTCGACAAAAGCGAACTCGAGCGACCAAGTAGGGTATTCATCTCTACTATAAATCATGTCAAGGCAATTAATTGCTCATAACCAAATAATCACAACGAACTTAATTGCACATAAGTAACTCAACTTAGAATTGAGTAAACCCGACCAAATAGTGTCCAAACTTCGTAGGGATTAAAAGTAGTGTTTAACATGTTCCAAACTTCCCTAGAGTCGACTCCGTTGAGTCTTTACTACACATTCCCAATTTTAAAGAATAGAAGCTATGTGCTTCATAAACCATCATAGGTTCGTTACTAAGTCCATTTAAGTTATAAACTATCCATGGGACTACAATGTAGTCCATAAACAATATATATTCCAATTAAAGGCTAGAACACATTTCAACATAACAACATACCAAGTAAGCCCTAACTAGATACTTTCACATAGCACCATTTCAAGCAACACATATAAAGAATGCTTCTAGCATGTTCATAATCCTAATTATACATGATGAGAGGGTATAACAATCTTTCATAATCATAAAATCATCCAACACATGCTCCTACTAAGTTCACATTTCCAAATCACAAGATGAAGGCATATAAAGCAAGCATGTGTACCCATTGACCTCAAAAATCATAGGTTTTGTTTCCTTAGGATCAATGAGTACTAAAACAAAAAAGAAGAAGACTAACTTATTTGTAAACTACAAACAAGAAACCAAATGAGAAGATTAATCGGTTGGAAATGCTCTACTCTTCAAGCTCTTCACTTTTATGGAGGTTGTTTGAGCAATGGAGGAAGGAACCATGGAGGATCAAGGAAGAAGCTTCAAGAACTCATGGGGGAGCTTTGGAGATGAAGAATCCCGTTTTTGGAGAGTGAGGGAGGGAAAATGAGGTCAAACATCTGATTTGTGGTGTTTAAGGGTAGGAAAAGTTAGTAGGACAAGTGTCACTATCATGTGGTCCTTATAAAATTTGATTTGGGCTCATTTAATCCCCTAATGCACACACTAAAACCCACTTAAAACAAGTTAATAATGTTAGGTTATAAGTAATGAGGGTTAGGGAGGTTTAGGTGAGGTTTATGAAGGGTTTGGATGGGGTTTGAAGGCACAAATTAGTCAAACAGTCAAAACAGAGCAACCAGCCTCGGGGGACCATGCGGTGGCATGGCCCCAAAGCATGCGGTCGTATGCTAGCAGAGATCTCAACAGCCAATTTTCTGGTTACCTTGCGAAGGCAAGGCCATTTCACCTTGCGGCCGCAAGCCCGACAGACCCAAAATGGCTTGAAAAACAACCTAAAAGACCCCCAAACACTTAGCCAAATCAATGAGGCTTTAAACCTCAATAAAAATGAGTCTAAAACTCACCACAAACACTCTGAAACATCACCCGAACAATCCGAAAGAAGGAGGGAAAGAAGGAGAACTAAATGAGCGATTCAACCGATTTAAACATGCAAATGAGATTCTAAGCATATTAAGAGTATTATGAATGACTTATAAATTATTCTAAAACATATTTAGACTAAGTAAACATGCTTACAAACATTATAAATGAATGAAGGCAAGCACACAATGATTATGCAAGAATCCGGGGTGTTACATAAACCTTTAAGATCCACCATTGACCAACTCGACTAGCCAATTTTTATGATTTTCATTAATAGGTTTAGTTATTAACCCGCAGATTTCTAAATGGGATTCTGTCTTACGGATCCTAGATCCGTAAGACGATCCTACACAAGTCTTTGTCCCTTTTTTATACTCCCTCCATTTTCAAATTATTATCATCTTTGACACGGTATATTGTTTAAAAAATAGTAATTGACTGTATTATAAATATTGGTGAAACGTATGACCAAAACTAAAGTATTTAAAAAAAGTAAGGATAATGTAGTAAAAGTCATTTCTTAAAAAGGAAAGTTTTGAAAGAAGATAATTAATTTAGAAAGGATAAAAAAGGAAAGGAAGACGATAATTTGAAAATGGAGAGAGTAACATTTAAACTCCAACTTTGTAAGCTAAAGTTTGTAATTTCACTAATTTCATCAAAAGTAGATTATAAGTTTTTGACTAATTTAGTTTTTGAAACATTACCGATGGTTTATTAACAATCTCTCCGAGGGTCAAGGCCGAAGTTCCCACTTTTTATAAGGAGTGGGTAAGTGAGCTTTTGGGTTCGTTTAGTTTGACTTACTAAGCATGCAAGCAACTATTCAAGCTTAAACTACGTCCAATTATTCAAAATAGAAATGTTATGTTTACAATTATATCTTCAATGTTTGTTACAATTTAATTTTTATGAAGGTCAAATGTGTGTGGAAAATAACTAAGGGTGTAAGTGGTTCAGTTTGGTTTGGGTTATGCCAAAACCACAAACCGAACCGCCTCCTAGTGGTTCCAAAAATCTCAAACCAAACCGAACCGAACCGAGTAAGACTTGGAACCGAACCGAACCGAACCACTCGGTTTGGTTTGGTTTGGTTCGGTTTTGTGGTTTATATAGATTATTTTTAATGAAATTAACCAACATTAAAAATAACAATGAAAATACGATTTTAATTTGGAATTAACATCAAAATTAGGAAATAACCTACTAACAGCAAATTATCATAGAAAATTTAAAATAAACACAAACAATTGAAGAAATAATAGTTCTCCAACAATCAAGATTTTGTTTGGTTTAATATCTGTATATATATATATATATGTAATATAATATATATTATATAATAAATAATTAAATAAAAATATATTGGGTGGTTTGGTTCGGTTCGTTTTGGTTTGGTTCGACACCAAAAACCGTGAACCAAACCGAACCGCGTAGTTTTCCAATTTTTGAAACCGAAACCGAACCATCTTCGATCAAAACCGAACAAAACCGACTGGTTTGGTTTGGTTTTGTTCGGTTCGGTGGTTCCGATTTACACCCCTAAAAATAACGATAACTTTGTCCTCACTAAGACATAGTTGTAACAATAGTTGTAAAAGTAGTAGTAAACCTAACATTGTTGTTAATATATTTCTATTTTACATACTCTCTTCGTTTCGGACAAAGAGTTCACTATTTAACTTTTGAGATATTTAATTTAAGGAATAATTTCATTTTTTGTACCCCAAATAAGGCTCAATTTCACAGTTGGTACCCTTGTTTCCTTGGTCATCAAAGTTCATCATTACAGTTTGTGGCTTTCATCAAAAATGATATTTTCGTCTCTTAACCGTAAAACTTTAGCGGTAAACCTAGTTATAAATTGGCAATAGTTGAGAGATATGGGTTGACTCTACATTTTTCCAATTTCGTCCTCGTTTCTGCCCTAATTTGTCATCCAATTCTTTCCACCTTCTCATTCTAGCCGTAATTTCGTACCAACTTTCAAGTGTGTTCTCTCTAAATGATTCAATTTTTATAAGAGTGTCACGAATAGAGTTGATTATGAAACATCAATCTCACGAGATCCCTTAGAAAAAGAATTATTGATTCCCTGCGAACAAAATAAGAAGCGACGATCTCCCAAATGAAGATTTAGAAATGAAATAAGTAATGGAGATTCTTATTCAACAGTAAGTAGATTCGCCTAGATCTCTTCCTTCACTCGAAGAGAAAAAACTGACAATTCTCTCTATAAATAATTCTATTTGATCAACCAAAGCATGCATCACATATTCAACAAAACAAGAGTAAAATTGTTATACTGATAAATAAGTATTGGAAGGGCCAGAGATGGTATGGAATGTGATTGTTGTCGGGTCGTTGTCGATGGTCTGGACCTTGGTGCTTGGATCTGGTCGGATGTAGCAGAAGAAGTGGCCTAAACTTTCATCTAATGGGTCGGAGAGGTAGACGACGATGTCATGGTTGTGACATTGGTGGGGGATTTCTCCTGCAAACCATAGCTGTAATTTTCCGATGTCGTTTCCTATGTAGAGCTAGAACCTAAAAATAGAGAGATATGGAAGGTTGGAGTAGAGGGAGAAAGTGGGGGTGGAAATGAGGGAGAAACGCGAAGAGATAGAATGAAAGGGGGGTGGGAGATTTTTTTAATTTGAAATTTAATATCGATTAGGGAGTGGGCTACTGTTGGGGGAGTTAACAAGTTTATTGTTTTTAGTATGTGAGACTATGAGAGAGAATGAAAGATGGGTTTCATATTAATGGAAATCATGTATTCAACAAAATAAGTCGGTTGGTAACCTGTGATAGCAGGTTTACCGTTAGAGTTTCATAGCCAAGAAATGAAAAGTATTATATTTATTTGATGAAAATTACAATCGTTTGTGAAGAACTTTAATGATGTAGTAGGGGTATCAAATGAGAAATTGGATCTTACTTGGGGTATCAAGAGTGAAATTATCCCTTAATTTAAAAGTTCAATTTCAAAAACTGTCTCGTAAGTATCATTGTATTACTGATAAACTATTAAAAATGTCATTTTTTTTTTAAAAAAAGTTATACTTTTAAACTTGAACTTTGTTCGGACCGAATTAAAGGAGTGTTTACTAAATCTCAACAACAATGTTAGATTTCCAACTACTTTACAACTATTGTCAAACTTTTAAGAAAAATGACACTTTTAGTAGCTCATTAGTAATAAAATAACACTTTTAAACCATAATTTTTTAATTGGTCTCTATAAGTAAAACGTTCAAAATGAAATAGTAGACTTTTCGTCCGGGAACAAAGAGAGTATTTAAAATAGAAATATAATAATTATGTCCATTTTGATTACCGTAAATGTTGGGAATGGTTTGTGCTTTTAAAAATGTTAGAGCATCCCCATTGTGACATTGTATAATATTTTTATACATCTTCTCATTTGGGTCCCACTTGCCACCTACACATTTTTATTTTCTTACCTCATTGCTCCGGGACCTATATATAAGTAAAACTAACCGATTTCACAAAGATTAAGAAAGTAAGTTAAATTAGTTAAATTGTCTTGATTTTATATAAAACAAAAGTATACTTACTAAAATACCCTTAAGTATCACACTCAAAAACTGATGATAATTAATGCAATATTAACTCATTGTCATCAATTCATTATAGCTATTTTTATAATTAGTGGTTCTTTGTGTATAGAGAATGTGAACACATCTTGAAAACAAAATAATTAACAAGGGGTATTTTTGGTACCAAACTTTTTAGAAGTTGTGAGTAGAGTTTAATATGGTGATTTTTGTTTATATTTAAGTCCACCAAAATTTGGTATTTTTTGCTTATATATAGGTATGGAGGGAGCATTTAAGAATATAT
Organism: Codonopsis lanceolata; assembly: GCA_013146195.2. Taxonomy (NCBI): domain Eukaryota; kingdom Viridiplantae; phylum Streptophyta; class Magnoliopsida; order Asterales; family Campanulaceae; genus Codonopsis; species Codonopsis lanceolata. Next base: position 120,172,941 of record CM028382.1, read on the forward strand.
TTTCTCATTGTATAATCTTCTTACACATTTTTTTATTAAAAATATTAAATTTAACACTAACCCACATAAATACAACCCCCCACACACACACATCCCAAGGCGGCCGCCTCTCTCCCACAATACATCTTCTTATTTAAGGAATAATTTTCTCTCTTATTTGTCAAAATAGGAAGATGAACAATGGGAAAATTGGCATCTTCTAATTGGAAGATGGTTAAAATCATACAATGGTGATGCCTAATAATCATATAACAATACCATCAAGTAAGACATGAAGACAGTTTGGCCGAGTGGTCTAAGGCGCTAGATTTAGGCTCTGGAGGTCGAAGGGC